>VWYE01022711.1:0-14157 GCA_013398995.1 Alaudala cheleensis | reverse complement strand
GTAATAAAAATACAATTAAAAATAAACGTTTTCCAAGTGGTCAATTACTGAGTTTTATTTTTGAGCCTCTGTATCAGGGAGTTGTGGGTGTGAGAAGGATTAAAAGCACTAAAAGATTTCGGTAGCAAGGGCTACAAAATGAATGGCTGGTCTTGGAAAGAGGAAGGTGGAAGAAATGAAATGGTTGTAAATGAAAGGCCAAAATTCAAAGTTTTTTTTAACAAAGGATAAGGCAGGAAAGGGGAAGTCATGGTAATAATTTAATATATAACCAAAACATTGTATTTGAGTATAATGTAGATAAACTCATGTAGCAAATGCTTGGAACCTGAAACTGCCTTTTCCCTCCCTGCAATAACTGCATAAATAACTAAATAATTCCATATCTAATGGTTTTATAATATATCTATAACTATAAACTATGAGCATATAGCTATAACTCTAAATAACTAAAATAAACCCACCCTCAGGCACAAAGGATGCATTAAACTGAAACCCAGATATGTGCTCTGAAAATGTGAATATGCGGGTTTTTTTAGCAAATTTTCCCCCCAGTTTCTATCATAGCCCTAAAATGCCATTTTCATCAGTGTGATCACAGCTCACTGGGAACCAGCCTGTGTTTGCTGGGCCTGAGACCCCAGCCCAGGGCAGCCCAGGGCTCTGAAAGCTCCAGGAGGTGACAGTGGCTCTGTGCTCCTGCCACCAGTGGCTCCTGTCCCAGAATCCCAGGATTTGCCCAAGCCAAGTTTCCAAACGGTGTCAGGAGAGAGGGTGAGCAGCAGCTCGGGGTTTCCTGGCTTGTCAGGGATGTTTGTGACCCCTCATCCTGGGCATCCTGAGTGGGGAAACTTCATCCTGGGCATCTTGAATGGGGAAACTTCATCCTGGGCATCTTGAGTGGCAAAAGGAGGCACTAAAAATGAATATTTGTAGAGCCTGAGGAACACCATGATGGCTCTGGGGCAGGAAGATTCCAGCAGCAGGGATGATTCCTGCAGGCTCAGGGCTTGGCATGCTGTGGTGGCAGTGCCAGCTTCCTGTGCCTTATTCCAAGATTTCCCACTCCAGGATGGGGAGAGCCCAGCTCCTGCAGGCTTTGGGAGGTGGAGATGGGTGAGTCCCATGGATGTTTGTGTTTGGGAGATCCCACTGGGATCACCCTGCCCTGGGAGCACTTGGGACTCACCAAGGCAGAGTCACCCCATGGTTAAACCACAGAATCACTGAATTGTTTGGATTTAAAGGGACTTTAAAAACCATCTCATTCCACCCCCTGCCATGGCAGGGACACCTTCTGCTGGACCAGGCTGCTCCAAGCCCATCCAACCTGGCCTTGGACACATCCAAGGATGGGACAAACCACCTCTGACACCTCCAAAGACCCCAGAAAGGCTGTGGGGCAGCAGAGCTGGGGGTCAGGAACTGGGGGTCAGGAGGTGGCTGGGATGCAGAAGCTCTCAGAGCACAAATTAGGACTTTTTAACCCCAAATTTGTGAGCAGCTGCTGATGGGAAGCCCTTCATGATGCTGAGAAGAGCTGGGATTTGATGGTTGCTCAACCTCTACAGCCAAGAGTGAGAGGGATGTGAAATGCAAAGATCCCACCACGTGTCCACTGTCATTTATTGAATTTACCATTCCTTGCACCAGGCAGTGTCTGGAATTCTTCCTTTCCTCAAGCACTGATGTTTTCCCAAGTGTTGGCACCCCCAGCCTCTCTCCTGGCCCCATGTGGGGAGTGCTCTGCCCAGCTCTGCTGCTCTTCAGCCCACTGTGACCACCTGGAACGAGCCACATTCCCCTCTCCTCTGCCATGTCAATGCCAAAGGCTGTTGGCTCAAAAATTCACACCACTTAAAAGTGGCTTCAATGTTTTTGGAGCCTCTGAGGACCACGAGCTGGTCACCAGAAATGTGCCAGGGGTTCTCACACCCTCTGAACACGGCCTAGACCTGCTGAGAGCTTGAAATTGGTATTTTTGGGCTGGCAAATGTAAAGTGAAGTAGATGAGATGGGGAGTGAACGTTGAGAGGAGATGGTGGGGTAGGAGAGAGGAAGGAGAGCAGAACTACCAGACTGAGCCCAGAGCCTGGGTCTGAGAGCAGGATCTTTGTGGTGACTCTGTTCTCTGACTGATTTCCAGGAGTGAGCTGCTGGCACTGGCTGGGTCCTGCACACCCCCATCTCCTCCTGGGAAAGGTGATGGAGATGGAATGACACACTCTGCAAAGCAGAGCCTGAGCCAGGCAGAGCTGGGGAGAAGCTCTGCTGGGATCCCCCCTGACCCCTGAGGCACCCCCTGCTCTCGGGGGGCATTTGGGGGCACCCCCAGCAGCAGCCTGGCCTCGGGCTGGATCTGAGCCTGTGGAATTGGGGATGAAAAGCTGCATTTCAGGTCCAGGGAGCCCACCCAGGGCCCTGCAGCCGGCGGAGTGCCAGGATGAGGATGGATCCAAGGGCCATTGAAAGCCCTCATCCAGCGTATATTTGGTTTGTCTTGTGTGACACAGAGAACCTGAGTTATTATTTGATCCTGCTCTGAGTAATAACCAGATAAATGGGCCTGCGGATTTCCAAATAAACATTTTAATAAATGAGGGGGGAATTAAAGGAGAGCTGCTCTCCCCCCCTCTCTCCCCTGCTGCCAATATTAATGTTCAAATGAAGGCAGGCAGTGTCTAACAGAGCCCCGTGTACTGTAAATACATTTCTTGCACTGTCACATATAAACACAGCAGAGACGGAGATCAAAAGGTCTCGCAGTGCCGAGCAGAGCCGTGTGATGAAGTGAACATGTTGCTTTGTGCCGGGGGTGGGGTGATGGGACGCCTGAGAATAACAGACTGGCTGGAGACGGAGCAGCCCAGAAAGGCCTGGGGGGCCTCAAAGGGGAAAGCAAAAAAAAAAAAATCCCCACTAGCAGCAGGAAAAATAAATAATTCCGTTATCTCTGATGAATTTCTGCCTTTGATCTGGCTTTTCCTCTCCCTCGCGCTGCCTTTTCGTTCCCTCTTCTCCCCCTTCCCCCACCCCCAGCTCCCCCTCGGACACTTTTTTCCCCTCTCGGTTTGATTTATCCCACGGCCGGCTCGGGGAGCCTGATGGGCGCTGATGGATGGGCAGAGCTCGTCTGCCCAGCGCTGCCCCCGGCGTCTGCCAGGACATCCCCGGCTTCCTCCTCATTCCCGGGCGCTGCGTGTGCTCCGTGGGCTCCGCTGCCCCCGCGGGATGATGATGCTCTTGTGCCTCTCGCCGAGCCCAGCCTTCCCCAGGCCGGGGTTATTCAGCTTAACCTTGACAGCCGCTAAATAATTGGGTGTTTGTTCCCCGGCCAGCGCCTCCTTTCTGAGCCGCGTGGGTGCCTCTGATATTTCCCTGCGGCAGGAGGAGGAGGAAGGTGGGGTTTGGGATGCTGGAGGAGCCTGCGGAGGGGAGCAGGGATGGGATGTGGTGGGATCCGTCCAACTCAGGGCTCCCCGAGCCACTGGGATGATCCTTGCAAGGAGGGGACACAGGAACCACACCAGAACATTGCTTGGCTGCACCTCAGGCACAGCCCAGCTCTGAAATTCGGGTCCTAGGAAGGCCCAAACTGAGGAAAAATCAGCACAAGGGAATGACTCGGGGAGCTCTCAGTGCCCAGCTGAAGATGCCCTTTGAAAACCTGAATTTTTGGTCTCCGTGCTTGATAATCCATCAAACCCACGGCAGGGGCCTGCTGCAAACCCCCACCCTCCCCTGCAGCTGCAAAGGCAACAAAACTGCATGGCTGAGGCTGGGAGAAGCTCTCAGGAGCTGTAACAAACCCCTGCGCACATCCCTGCTGCTCCATCCCCTGTCCCATCCCTGCTCTGTAACAAACCCCTGCGCACATCCCTGCTGCTCCAGCCACTGTCCCAGCCCTGCCCTGTAACAAACCCCTGCACACATCCCTGCTGCTCCTTCCACTGTAACAAACCCCTGTGCACATCCCTGCTGCTCCATCCACTGTCCCAGCCCTGCCCTGCCACCCCACACGCCCCGGGGCTGATGCAGCCCCCGTTTCCTACGACCCAAAGCCAAAATTCACACAGTGGCTTGAGCACTGGGTTGATAAGAGATCCATTAAAATGGATCTCTGCAGCTCTGCTTTGACATCTCCCCTCTCCCAGCCCAGCTGCTTGAAACTTCTGCTTCTACATCACATTTAATATTAACAATTTTCCTACAATTCCCTGTGAAAGACAGGGCATTTCTGATTCCAGCCCAGCTTTATCAGATGTTCCCCCCCTCTGTTTCTTCCTGCCTGTGGTGCTGTTCTGGTTGATCATTGCTGATTTTCCATCCCCTGGAGATGTCTCAGCAATGGCAATCTCTCCCTCTGGGCTCTTTGGCCCTAACTGAACTCATCCTTTTTCCAGAAGAGGATAACTTAAAATTGATGCTCCATCTTTGGTGATTTGTATTTTAAGGTGTTTACATCAATACAGAGTTCACTCTCCCACTCCCTTTTGCAAAATCCTCTGCCCTCTGATCCTGTTCTTTATGCAATTCCCTATTTTTGCTGCCTATGAAAAGGAGTTTTTGCATGGAAGAATTTTAGGGATTTTTGTCCAGCTCATGGAACCTGCTGGCAGTGAAATCCCCCCAGACTTTTTATCATCACCAAAACCTACATAACCCTTGAAAATTCCTGCATAACCAAGGTTATAAACCCCAAAACTCAGCCTCACTGTGCTGAGCACCGTGCAGAGCATTCCTGCCCTTAGCACTCCCAGCAAGGAGAAGAACTGGCAGCAAAAATCACAAGGAGGAGAAATAACTCCAATAAAGGCCCAGAGCAGGCTGGAAGCAGAGCTGGGAGGAGAAATTGGGTCTCTGCAAGTATTTTTTGTGGAGCTGCAAGGTGAACAGTAGCAATCCCAGTGCCAGGGAAGGTCACATGCAGCCCCCTGGAATCATCCAGATGTGCTTTGAAGACATCCAGAGATGGCAAATCCATCACTTCCCATGGAGAGCCGTGCCAGCGTTAATCACCCTCACTTAAACATGCGTGCCTTGGCTCTGCCTGGAATTTGCAGGGCTGCAGCTTTTGATTTCAGTTTTCCTTGCAGAAGCACAGAACCTTCCTGGCCTGACACCCTGGGCAAGGGCTTGGAGGGCTTTTCTGGGCTGCTTATCTTGGAGGCTTGATTAATCCACTTTTTTCCTAGAGCTCTGTCCTCCCATCATGACCTCCTTTTAGGAATAAGGAATAAAGAATTGCCATTCTAATCTAAATGAATAGATATATTTATTATCCATGAATATATTTTTACATTTATAAAAAAAAAAGTTCTGATTGAAACAGATTTCCTCCATTGCTGGATTTTCCTAAATTGATCATTTGTAAAAAAACCACCCAACAATCAGGGAGGTGCCCTCTGTGTTTCTGTGGCATCTTTTTGGTTATTTGGGTTTCACTTGTCCATGTTTCCATGGTAAATACGACATCATTTAGGGAAAATACTTTTTCAATGCTATTTTATTTCCAGCCACACACCACAGCCCAACTGCAGGGCTCCACACACTGGAGAGACACATGGGGGCTCACCTCCACTCTGATTCTAACACAGAATGGGGTGTCCTGATGAGCACAGCTGGTGAAACACCCAGGAGGGAAGGACAGAGGATTAATTAGCTGGACAAGCTGCCAGTAATTAGAGAAAGGGCAGGACTTCCCCTCCCTGGGGTGGCAAATCCTATATAAAGCCCTGGGACTGGAGTAGCTGCTGGAATGCTGCAGTGGGTGCAGGTGAGTGCTCCTGGGGTAGGTGGAATTCTTTGCCACAGGGAGAAGGGGTGGGAAGGTGTTATTTGTGTGATTTTTGGGGGTAGAAATGTCCTGCCCTGGGTGCTGCTGGTGTTTGGGGAGTGGCATTTAGAGGGATGCCCTGCAGGAAATGCTCTGGGGGGGACCAAGGGACAGAGTTCAGTCATTCCCTGTTGGTTCCATTGAGTCCCCTCCTCAGGCAGAGGCTGCTTTGTGCTTTTCCAAGGTTCCTGTTCCAGCTGGGGCAGGAGCTAACACCTGAAACTACCTGGATAATCCCTAAAAATCCTGAGAGCCTCTGCCTTGGGGCTTGGCCAGCTCCAGAACTCCAGGTAGGAAGGCAATGTGGATGTGTTGAGTTCTAGCTTTGGGGTGTTTGTTTCCTTGCTCTCCTCAGTTAAAGTGGAGAAGCAGGTTCTGGGGCTGAGTGAGGCCTCTGCCCCTGTGGCCTTCACTCAGCTGAGTCTGGTGTGTCCCTGCTGGGGACAGGGGGTGACAGACACCACAGACAGAGTTTATCCCTTCCCTCCCCACCCTCAGAGGCCTCAAACTCTTTGGATGAAGCAGCCCTGGGTGAGCAGAGCACTGAGGGGCAGCAGCAGCAGTGGCAGCCACTGCCTGCTCTATAAAATAAATCCTCTAACACACATTCCTGGAGAAGTGATTTGAAACCTGTGAGGCTTTAAACTGTGAGGTTTTTTCTGTGCTTTAACTCCCTGACTCCAACTGAGGCTTTGCTGCCCCTGGTTTTTGGGCTCTGTCACGCAGATGGAGGAGCAGCTCTGGGAGATGCTGGGGACCAGGCTGGAGCTCACTGGAGCTCCCTCCCTGAGCAGGAGGAGGCTGCTCAGAGCTCTGAAGGACTTGCTGGGTGTGCCCTTTGCTGAGTGACTCCCAGAGAGAGCCCAGGCCCTGGCGGGGAGCGAGGCCATCGCGCCGGCGCCTTATCTCTGCCCCAAACATCAGAGAGCTGCTCTTGCTCCTGAGGCCAGGACCTGACAGCCCTGTACATTAGCACTTTTTTAAAGTGATGTCCACTTTTGAAATAGTACCTGTCCCGAGAGTGGTCACTTCATTTGACAAATGCCAGTGATGACAGCTGGGCGTTACAAACTCCAGCCCAGCTCACACGGAGCTGAGGGGGGAGAGCTGTGCTCCCCTGGGCTGTGTTATCTGGCTGTGGTGCCCACCCTGAGCCCACAGCCATGGTCCAAGGCCCGTTTGGACCTTGGATATGGGCTGTCCCCATGGGATGGGTGCCTGGATCCAGCACAGTGCATGGAGCATCATCAAATGGGGCAGCTGAAGGCAGGCAGAGAAGGTCAATGGGGATTTTTCCCAAAAAAGGGGTTTTGCCACCTTCTGTCTGCCCAGAGCAAGGAGTGAAACCAGGCAGAAAACCCACTCATCTCCTCCTTGCACAGGAAGGTTTGAGCTGAAAGTTTCTGGATGAGGCTCCAGCTCCAAAGCTGTCCCTGGATGTGTTTTGCCCTGGAGAGACGTGGCTCTGGTGGCCAGAGGGACTTGCCTGGCTCCATGGCATTGCTGTGGGCACTGTGCTGGAGACCTGGGACAGCCTGGCTAAGAGGAGACAGCACTGAGAGACCCCAGAGCTGAGAATTCCCTCCCTGCTGTGCTGAGCCTGCCAAGAGCCCTTGTGCTGCTGCTGGCCTGTCCCAGTCACCGCTAAAAGCTGCACTGAAACAGCACAGCTGAAGTGACAAATGAAGAAAGCTGGGAAACACCACAATTTGGGCTGCCTGATTAATTTTCTGCCTTTTATTGAACTAGGAGGTTAAACACATGCACTCCCTGGGCCTGTGGTGCCCTGCTGAGGGTTTCTCTGGCAGATGCCTGGGGGTGCTGCAGTGATGTTTGTGCTGTGTTTGGTGTGAACAGGCCACTCACAGCCCCTGCCTGAGGAGTGCTGGGACCAGCTGGGCTTTTCTGGCCACTTGCCTGCACTGTGGGATGCCCACCCACTGCAGGAGAAGTGAACTCTCAGCCCTGGAGCTCCGAGGGAACAGGCTGTGCATGGGAGCAGAGGGAGCACCTCTGGCTGGCTGTGCTGCTCATTGGGGTCTGCACTCTCTTCTGTGCCTACTGAGCCTCTCCCCAGAGTTTTCCATGTCATTCCCATATTCCCAGCAGGATTTCCTAGAGAGGAAGCTGTGGCTGAGTGTGTGAATGCTCTGGGGAACCCCAGCTTTGCCCAAAGTGTCTGGCACTCCTCAGTGTGATGCTGCAGCTCACGGGCAGCTCCCAGCTGGGCACATCAAGGCAGCCAGGGGCTCTTCCCAAAATCCCTGAGCATGGAAGTGTTTTCAGGTAGAAGCAGGACAAAAAAATCTCTTTGGGGAAGCTCAGGCATAGCCAAACTCTTCTCCTGCTGATGGACAGAGGGAAAGGGTTTAAGTGTTCCTCAGGCACAGCCTCTGCTCTGTGGGTGGATTCCTCTCTTCCCTGGTTCTCTGCCTCTCCATAGCTTGGTCCCACACCCTTTCTCCTCTGCCAGCCCTCTCTCCCCTTTAAAAAATGCTCATAAATAATATATCAAAAGCTGATCCACAAGGATCTTCAGGTCCAACCCCCTGCCCTACACAGGACAGCCCCAATAATGGCACCCTGTGCCTGTTGGACAGGGTGGGGCAGCTGCAGGGAGAGGTGGTACCCTGACCAAGGATGGGTGTCTCTGCTCCAGCTGGCCCAGGAAAGTGCTCCAGGCTCCTCTGTGCCCCTGGAAAATGGGGACTCTCAGCAGCTTGTTCCCAACCCATCAGCTTTTGGGCAGTTGTGGCTGGGAGTGGGAATGGGATGAATTTTTTCTCCCTCCACATGTTTTAGATGTTTTCCCCAAGCACCAACTCGATGCCTTGTAGCCATCCCTGCAGCTCTTGGTGCCCACCTTCCCCTGCAGCTGCCACATCTCCCTGCACCTCCTCACCCCCACCGAGACCCAAGTTATGAAACTTGAACACTCCTGGACAACTGGCACAGCCCAAGCTGAGCCTGCAATTTCCTGGCTCATAAAAGCATGAGCTTCCTTCAGGCCCAGGTCCCTGCCAGGTCACAGCGATCCAAGTCCCACAGCACCTCCCCAAGGCCTCCCCACCCCCAAAATATTTTGTGACACCAGCTATGAGCTTGATTTTTCTTTTCTTTTTTAAATTTTTATTGTTCCATATGTTGGAGACACATGGAAAAATGCACAGGAGAAATCCCCTCAGCCAGGGAGTGAAAAGCCCCCGAGTTTACAGGGTGTTGCAAATAATCTGAGGCAAAACAAATGTTTAAGGCTGCCTCAACTGCCAATTTTGAGTGCACTGTTTTAAACCTGGGAAAACAGGCCAAGGGGCACTTGTTAATGGGCCAGTAATTTTCTTCCTTTCTCGGCACCCCAGAGCAACAAATATCCAATATTCCTTGGGAAAGGAATCGAGTGTGGGGGCCTTTTTATTGAGCATCTCCAAAGCCCTCATTGCCTCGCCCTCGGAGCTCTGCTGCTGCCAGTGAGGAGTTTTACAGGCAATAACCTGTTTGGGAAGCAGAGCAGGGAAGCCACTGGGCCCAGTTTGCAGCTCATGGTTGGGGCTGGCTTTTACAAGCCACACTGGGGGCTCCCAACAGCCGAGCTCTTTGTAGCCCAGTCCATTAAACACAGGGAGCAGAGCTCAGGAGTGGCAGGGGTCAGAGCCCCTGGGGGTCCTGCTGAGCCCAGCCCTCTGCTCCTGTAAGAAACTCAGCAGCATCCCTCTTAGAACTCCTGCAGCAAACAGCCCGGGCACAGGGGCTAATGTAGCTCTGAGGGGAAGGTCAAGTGTGGGAAGAGGCAGGGCTGGGGTTTTTCCATGGGGTTTGGTTGTTGTTACAAGAGCAGTTGGCCAAAATGGTTCTGATAGTGAGGCAAGCCTTGGGTGTGTGATTTTGAGATGCTTGTTGAGGTTTGTCCTTCTGAGGTCTTGGTGTGCAGTCCAGGAGATGTGGCAGGACCCAGGGAACAGCTGGAGCTGAGTCAGGGCAGTTTTAGGATGGAGATCAGGAAAGGTTCTTCCCCCAGAGGGTGCTGGGCACTGCCCAGGCTCCCCAGGGAATGGGCACAGCCCTGAGGCTCTCAGAGCCCCAGAAGCATTTGGACACTGCTCCCAGGGACAGGGTGGGGTTATTGGGGTGTCAGTGCAGGGACAGGGGCTGGATTTGATGACTTTTGAAAGTCCCTTTGCACTCAGGATACTCTGTGTGTGCTGGGCAATGTCCCCAAGCCCCATGGACCCATCTTTCCCTGGACACAGGTGGCTGTGCTGGCTCTGGGCAGCCCAGAACACCAACATTTCCTGCAAGGTGCCTCAGGCAAAGCCGACCTGAGTTTGGGGGATCTATTATTTCTGTTTTGGGCTGCAGCAGAAGGAAGGGCTGGTCCCTCCCAGCTCTCACTCCATGGTGCAGTTGGTGCTGTGAGAGGGGTGGTGCAGGAGAGAGGGGAGAAAAAGGGATGAAACACTTGGATTTTACAACCCCCAGCCGCCCTCCCTGTGTGCCAGGGGCACAGGCACTCCCTGCCTCGTTCACTGGCTGCACTTGCTGGTGTTTTCCCAAGAAACAGCCACCCAGAGCCCTGACATTGTTCCCTCAGCTCCAGCCCTTCCCTGGAGGCAGCAGCACAGCAATCCTGCAGTGCCGAGCCTGGAGGTCACCTGGCTGCAACAAAGCTGATGTGGGGGGGCAGAAAAAACAAACCAACCACTGCTCCTCACATTAAACCTGGCCTGGCTGAAGCCTCTGGTGTCCTTCCCCTGCAGGGGCTGTCCTTGGCTCTCAGCTGCTGTCACTTGAGCTGAGCATCTCCGTGTCATCTGAAGAGGACCTGAGTCTCCTTGTCCTTCCCCCAGTGCTCTCAGTGTTTCACTCGGAGGATTTTACCTGTTGGCAGCTCCTGTTCTCCCTGCCAAGGCTGGGGGAGGGACAGGAGTTGTTAGACAATGCCTAGACAACCCCAACACCGAGGCTGGCACAGGCTGCAGTTTTCACCAGTGTTTTTAGTTGGAAAAAAACCAGAGGTGTGACAATCTGGGAATGCTGTGGGAGATCCAGGCTGTAGCATATTGCTGGAGAAAAGTAAACTTCTGCTTGAATCCAAATTGTTCTCCTCTGGTGTTTGCAGAAGTGTCCTGTCATTTGTCTGCTTTGGAGCACCCTTGTCATTTAATTGTTATTTTATCTTTGATTTTGAGGATTTTGTTAAAATTAATTTAATTACTTTGAATCAAAGTATCTTAAGTCTGTGCTTGAAATAAATTTCTGATTTATTTGCTTGCAAACCCAGGGTGGGAATTGGGATAATTCTACTCAACCCCTTCAGTGATAATTCAGCTGCACTTTTTCCTGTACAGGTACCTGCTATTGTCCCATCCCTGCAAGTGTCCAAAGCCAGGTTGGATGGAGGAACCTGGGATGGTGGAAGGTGTCCCTGTCCATAGCAGGGGTTGGAATGAGATGGGCTGTAAGGTCCTTTCAAATCCAAACCATTCCATGATTCCATTGCACTCCTGAGCTCGAAAGCTTCAAATTGTGAGTCTGAAAGCAACTTCTTTTTGATCTAAAAAGGCTGGGTTGCAGTTCTCCGTGCAAATGAGAATTTAAGGAGGAATAATTCCCCTTCATGACGGGGTTCAGGACTGGGGCAGAGACATCCAGGGCTGTGCCGAGCATCCCATGGCCCAGCGCTGGTCACTGAGGGCTGCGGCCGGGGGGTTGTCATGGGGACGGGACAACAGCGAGCCTGCGATGCGGTTTGGTCCCCTGCGATGCTGCCGGGGAGGAGGGGACGTGGCCGGGGATCCCTCGGGGCGCTGCCCCAGCCCCTCCGGAGCGGGGGCTCTCGGGGGGCTTGGGGCGAAGGGGGCGGGTGACACCTTGTGGTGGCCAAATTCCTCTCCGATCCCGGTGCCTGGGATGGGGAGACATTCCCTGGGCGTTTCCCTGCACGGCTCGGTCTAAGCCGCGGTGGGAGGATGGAGCTAAGGCAGGATGAAGCCCCGGTGTCCTGCAGGAGGCTAAAAGCCATTTTTCCCCCCCTTTGTGCCAATCAGGATCTGTGGCAGGGAGGGAAAAATTCAGCCTCCCTGGCCAGCGCAGCTGTGGGTGGGTTTTCCTGGGGTCCTGCCCTTGCTGGGAGCTCGGGGTGCTCAGTTTGGCCCATCCTGTCGCTGCACAGTGGATCCAAAGCCGGAGGGGGCTCTGGGATCCGATGTGAACTCACTGCTGTGGGATGGCAGGAACTTCAGGCTCTGGAAAGCCTCAGGAGGCAGAGGGTCTGTCTGTCAGGGGATGTTAAACACCAGGGCTCGGAGATCCCTCGGGATGAGATGGCCCTGGATCAGCAGCAGCTGAGGCAGGAATCACTCGGTGCCTGATGCTGCCCGGTGTGAGGAGGACGCTGAGCTCTCTGGGTGTCCAGACTGGCCCCTTGCCGCTGGTTTTTATGGGCTTTGTGTCTTTTGGGAATCTGCTTCACCCCCACGTGTTGAGATCAAACATTAGAGCTCCGAAAATTCCTCGAGCTGCAGGCAATTCCCTTCCCTGTGCTCCAGCAAGGGGAGGAGGGATGAGCACCCTGCTTTCCTGGGAAAGGGGGAGGTCTGGAAGGGTTTGGCTCTTTGGGGTGCAGGACAAGGTTCATCCCTGGGCACGGAGGATGGGACTGGGATTTTCTTGTTCCCCATGAGTGTGGTTTGGCTCTTGGCTCCCAGCACCCTCCTGTCACTGTCCTGGTCCCCACGAGTGACAGGGACCTGTCCCCTCTGGGATCTGAGGGAGCAACCAGCAATTCCTGCTGTGTCCATCCCTCCAGCTGCAGAGAAGTCCAGCAGCTATCAAGGAATAAAGAGGCATCTGGAGGTCACTGGGCTCCTGCTCTTTGGTTCAGACATCCCTTCCCTGGCTGCCAGCAGGTCCCTCCCCTGCTCCAGGTGTGAGTTTGGTGGCACAAAGTCCCTGGTTTGAGTCTCTTTTTGGGGTGGGACCTTCTTGGTTCACCCAGCTCCGGGTGGGAGCAGGATTTGGAGTGCAGCTGGGAGTTTGTATTTAATGGGGTGCTTCAATGCTGAATTAATCGAGTGGATTTGGTAGTGCTGCAGGGAAGGAGATGGGGAGTGAGACCCCACTTTGGGGGTTGTGCTTCTCCTTGCCCTCGTGACCCCCTGGTGGGGGGCAGATTGTCCCCACAGAGGCTTTTGAGAGCTCCTCTCCGGGCAGCTGAGTGGATGGGCAGTTAATGATTCGAGAAGGATGGAAAGGCTTCACTCTACCCTGCCTCAGCCACCATTTTTCTGGTTGGGTGGGCAGGAGGCTTAAAATGCCACTTTGGCTGGCAGAGAGATGGGGGCCAGAGGAAGGGCAAAGGAAAAAGCTTTTACTTCCAAAAATAACTGCGGAACAAAACGAAGAGGGCGGAGGGCAAGCAGGGAAAGGGAGAAGTGCCTTCTCCGGGGAGCAGCCCTGCAGTTCTCATCCTCGGAGCAGGAGAGCTTGGCTGTATTAAAGACAGTCCCCAGCTGCAGAGCTAAAAGAGGCACGTGTGAGAGCAGCGGGGGATGGTGGCACAGGGCACCGCCCTGCCCTTCCCCCACTGCACGTTCCGAGCCGAGCATCCTCCCAACAAACTCTTCTTTCCCGGCTGGGCAGGGCTGGGACACGCTGGGACATGGCCAGGGCACCTCTCCTTGCCTCGACTCTGGTGATGCTGCAGCTGCTGCCACCGCCAGGAGGGTGGCACAGGGCAGGAGAGGGCACTGAGGGGCTCCTGTGGTCCCTCACCCAGGGATGTGCTGCTCCGTGCCCAGGGATGTCTGTCCTGGAGAGGAAGGATGGCAGTACCCGAGGGTGGGAAGGGCTGTGGTGCTCACCAGGCTCTGCAGGGAGGGAGGGCCGGGCTGTCCTGGGCACAGATCCAGGCAGGGCTGGGGACGCATCTCCAGCCCCCTCTGAGAGCAGGGTTTGATTTGGACAGAGGGAGATGCCTGTGGTGGTCCTGGGGAGCTCTGGCTGGAAGTGGTGGGACAGGAGGAATCTGCTGCTTTATTGGCTTCTTTATTTTTGTCACACCCCACTTGATCTGAACACCCATTTGCCACCCTCTGGACCTCAGGGCTCCTTGAAGAACCTGTTCCCTCCAGCTTGGCACTGATCCTGCTGGATCCCTCCTGTCAGAGGGAGCAATCCCTGAGCCAGGAGCTGGCAGCTTTTGAGCACCAGGACAGTGGGGAAAATGGAAAAAAAATCCTGTGCTAAAACGGCAAAAAATCAAAATATCACCCCAGAGGATCCTGGCCAAGAGCAGCATCCCTGCAGGGCCCTGGGGCTGTCCT
>VWYE01022710.1:32982-74825 GCA_013398995.1 Alaudala cheleensis | reverse complement strand
GTGAGTCCAGAGGAGGCCAACAAGATGCTTAGAGGAATTAGAGCCTTTCCCATGAGGAAATTGTGTTTGTTCACAAGAACAGAAGAAGAGAAGGCTTTGGTAGCAACTTATTGCAGCCCTTCAGTACCTGAATGGAGCCTACAAGAAAGAGGATGAGGAACTCTTTACAGGAGTATGTAAGCACAGCATAAGGGTTGATCCCAAATGAGAGAAATTTTAGACTAGATATTGTTAAAAAATTCCTTGCTGTGAGAGTGGCAAGGCACTAGTCACACAAAGAAGCTGCAGATGCCACATCCCTGCAGTGTATAAGGTCTGCATGGGGCTCTGAGAAACCTGGTCTAGTGAGGAATGGCCCATGGCAGGGGGGATGGAATTGATGATCTTTAATGCCCTTTCTGTGATTCTGTGATCCTACACCATGGTATGTAAGATCAGATATCATCTTGAGGTTGTTTCCAGACCAGTTTTTCTGGGATGACAAACTACTTCTCCAGTATGCAGCTCAACAGTGATACCTTTGAGTAAGAGCTTCATTTGCATATAATAACTTATTTATTCATTCAACAAATAAACAGCATTCATAAATGGCAAATATTGGAGCTTTTTGTTGCAGATGATCTGATTTATTGCAGACAAGAGGTAAGGTTTTATTATTAGTTAATCAGGAATGGCTTTGACTTTAGTCTTCTGCAGAACAGTATCCAATTTGTACAACTTTTATTGAGAAGAAAATTATATGTGATGAAAATTTATCCTTGTAGTGTTTCTTGGTGTACCACGACTGTATCAAAGAAAGTACCAGGGACTCTTGAATGGGAAAGAACATGCTGTTAACTTAATCCTTAGTCTGCTCTAGCAGTTCTAGCTATTAACCAAATGAAAAGACTGTGACCTTGCTTGCATCTGTATTTAAGCTCTCAAAATAGTTTCCATGATGCTGGCCACTGTAAAATTAATAAAAGGTCATGTTTTTTTGTTTTGGTTTTTTTTTGTACATATTAAGAAGTGATGTTATGTTTGTGTCTTTCCACTGTCCAGCACTTGCCTTGAAATGAGCATGCTTACCAAAATGACTACTAGAGCTAGTTCTGTTTCTAAGCATGTAAGTCAAGGTCTTTGAAATGTTCAGTGGTTTGGTGTTGTCAATATTTTAACATTCAGCGCTTTCTGAATGTTGGTCCTCCCTGTGATGTTTCATAATTTGTATTTAATATATGGTGTTTTTTGAACACTATTGTGATTAATAAAGATGTTTTATGACTAGACAAAAAGCCTGTTATTATATATAGTCATACCAAGAAAAGCAGGTTACATTTAGTGAGAACTGAAAAAACACTCACATTATAAAAGTCAGGGCTTTCAAAGGCTGCTTGTCATAGGCTGAGGAGAAATACATTGATAAACTGGGAAAGCTGATATGGAAATTTGCCAGTGTGCTGCTAAGCCAATTTGCAAATATGGTCCATATTTTTAAATACTATATACTTCTATATTTTCATAGTGGTATTATTATCCAGTCTTCTGATTATATACTGACATAATTTTAAGGTGTATTATGCTGTTTATAAATTCATGTTAATCAAAACACTTCAGAAGAAGTTTCAGTTGGGCAAGGGTACTGAAGTAATTTCTGGTTTTCAAGAGTATAAAGTCTGGCAGACCATGGTGCTGCATCTAGGTCTGGACTTTGTTTCCACATGAATGTTTCTTGTGCTTTGGAATCCAAATTCTTCACGTTAGCTGAGCAGATTGGACTAGCAGAGTTTAAAAGATAATGAAGTGTAAAAGTGCCTTGATATGAAATATACTATACAAAAAATACATATTGGTCATGGAAAGGTTATAATGTCAAAGCCAAGTATATTAATATGTATTAATTTTTTGTCAGTGTCATCTCAGATATCTGTCAGTTGCTTTTATTGATCTAATAAGTTGTTCATCTCTTCCACGAAGAAGTTCAAACCTTTAGCATAAACTTAATAAAGTATAAACAGCTATAATGCTTGTAATTGGAGTCCTGGTACCCAAAACCTGACTGTCTGCTAATGAACACAGCATGTTGACCTAATTAGCTGGTGACATTTTGAGTACATAAACACACCATATTCCTTGGGTGTCAATGATATTTAGGCTGCATGGGTAATCCTGTGCAGATAATATAATTATATTTTAATATAGCTTGTACCTGGTTATAGATAAACTTCCTGGTTTATGGTAAAATTAAATTTAGGTTGTATCCTGGGTTTTTTTTTAATAGAATAACAAGTAGTCTGTTACACAGACTTAAGTACATTTAACTTAACAGTATTTTCTATTTTCATCTGTAGCTGGCTGCTCATTCTTCCTTAGACCACTTATTCCACATCCACAAACTGCAGCTTTGCTATAAGGAATTTACTAAATTATTTTTATTTCAATAGATTTTTTCTATAACTGTGCAAACAACACTAGAATCCCATTCAGCAATTAATCTTGAAGCGTGGCATTAATTTTTGTTTTAAAAGTACCTATGAAATATATGCTGTATATATTAAAACTGAACAAAATTAGAAAAGAAGTATGTTCATTATGCCAGCAAAAGTTCAAACTGGGAACTGGGTTCATTAATCTTCTGGGAAATGTACATGATCTTAAAAATGGAGAAAAAAATAAGAAAGTGTAATGATCTACATTTAGCTATAATTTTCTCCCAAAGTTTTTTGATCCTTTTTGTTAGTTTTGCCTTTTTGCAAGGCAGAGTAGTCTTCAAAATTCCGTAACAACAAAATCAAATCTGCCAATATTAAACAGGGTAGGACTGAATTCTCAGTGGATATGTGACATCTCCAAATGTCCTGAAGTGAGAACAGAGCCCTTTCATAACCCATCACAGTGCTGTAGCACTAATCATCTGTGAAGAAGAAATGCAGTAGTTACATTGAAGCCTAGTGGAGCTTTTAAGAGTGGTGCAAAACAACCAGAATTAAATCTTCTCTCTTATACAGACCAGAGGGTGTGGTGGTATCTGGAGGTATCAGTCATTATGATGCCTCCATTTCTTAACTCAAGGAGAGTGCTATTTTCTCCATTTTGGAAATACAAAGCAGATGAACACTTACTTGTCAGGTGTCACGGAGAAATTTGTGGACAGGGTAAACTGTATCCCATTTCTGCAACTGGATAACAGCTTTCAATTCTGTTATCAAGTGTCTTGCAGCCTACCCACGCAGCTGCCCCTTCTCCTTGTGCAGAAATACTGCTCAAAGTGGTGTCACACCACGCTTGGTGTTTCAGATTCTCAGTGGCTGGAGAGAACCCCATTCAGTAACCTGCAAAGGTCAGTTTAAGGACTGCCTACATTACAATCAGAGTTAGTGGAATGAAGTGTCCACTGGATATCATAAAAATGGCCATTTGGCAAGCAATAAGCAAGCAGAGAGACAGCTGCCATTGCAGCCGGGGAAATGCAGTATCAAAAGCCATCAGAGCTTCATGCAGTTTGCACACAGGAGACCTCAGTGACAGCTCTTTACGAAACAGGATGTGCTAGAAGCCCAGCTGTGACTTTTCTCTAAATTTTTTTTCTAGACACAATTGTCAAAAATATTGTAGTCCAGAAAACATACTTGTGGCGTTTTCTTATGAAAAAATAATCAATGGCTATTTCCAAGTCTTACCCTTTGGCTCTTTTTCTTTGAATTCAACTTTACTTTGTAAAGTGCAAAATTGGAACAAAAATTAGATTTTTAATAGGAGAAGCTCTTTTAAATATGCTTATTCATTTTAATTATATGTGTTTCTGTCTGGTAAGCTTTTGAATTCTGTAGCACTTTGAAAGCCATTAACGATCATTTTTTCTGTTTTTGTTTCTCCCCTCCAGTTTCTAAATAGGGTATGTTTAGGGGGAAAAAGAGATCAATTTCACACAACAAACAGTTGGGTTATTTTCATCATTATTGAGCTAATATTGTAGTTGTATTTGTGTCATTCCCACTACTTTACAATGCCCTACTAATTACTCTTAACATATAGCTTTTATCTTTTGTGTTTATATATTATTTTTTTCACAACTCTGTAGTTTTCTGCCAGTATTGCCAGCTGTTCCTTTAAACTTCTGCCATGCAAAGAGCTCATATTTTCTGTGAAATGTCAAGAAATGCAATTAACCTTGTTTTGACCTTTTCTCTGCTTTAAGTATACTGCTTTGGATTCTGCGTACAAAGAAGGGTTCCATATTGTACAGAGAAATTAAAAAAACTGGGAATAAACCTTAGCACAAATGGGATATATGTCAGGTTATGCATTAATATATGTATGTGTGGGTACAATAAGAAATATAGATAAATATGTATATGTATGTAATTCTATGTACATATAGATAAATATGTATGCATACACGTATATTTAATGTAATAAATGTAAGTGTGATATATATTAAATACCTGTAACCTGCAAATATATTACTAATTATGCTGCTGGTGGTAAGCATGCTTTGGAAATTTCTCCAGAAATGCTCTGTGTCTGTTACAGTGCAACCCATTTTTTCCTCCTAAACCCAAAAAGTAGCTCATGGGTAAGTGTTACAAAAGATGAGGGTATTGACAGTGTACAGGAGGTCAGCTGAAACCCACTTTCCTGGTAGGGGTGGAAATTAGATGGCAGGGACCTGAACGTACTCTTCCTTCTGGATGAGATGGCTGTTGGGGCTCAGGGCCAGCAGTGCAGTTGCCCAGCCTTCCACCAGAGAAACTGCTGTGTGAGACAACACTGAGAGAAGTGACAGCCCGTTGCCTTTGCTTGGGAAAGCTCTTTTAAGCTTCGCTTTTAAGCTCTGGCCCTTTCCTTCAGTCTACACTGTGTCTTCACTGCCCATGTCGGGCCATATGCCCCTGTGACTCCAGACCTGACCTGCCAATCTGCCTTCACCCTAGACGTGCTTAATCTCTGTGGATTTGTCTGTCACTGGGCTGTGGCTGATCTTGTTTACTGTCTTCAGATCTGATCCTGTCACTCACTTGCTGACTCAGCTTCCTGTCTTGACCTTGGACTTGCCTCGTCCTCGTGGTTCTGAACTTGTCTGAGGATGGGATTCTTAGCTGAACCTTGTTACTGTCACTGGACCTGTCCTGCTCGCCTTGTTGTGGTACCCTGAGACTGCTCCTTGTCTCTGCTCTTGCCTGCCTTACTGTCATGTTTAGCTCCCTGCTCCCCTTGCTGAGCAGCCTGCTTCTGCTTCTCCCTGACATTAGCCATAATAACTTTTTTCAGTCCAGACCTAATCACGGACATTATTTACCTTCATTTGGATTTGTGGCTGCTCAACTTGATGATCAGATTCCTAGAAGCATTTCAGATTGAACATCCAAACACTGGTAATCATGTTTGGGCTAAGTTCTGTCTCTTACTATATCTGAAGGACCTGAAAGGATATTAAGTAAGTTTTCGGGCAATACTAAATTGGGAGGAGCTGTTGACTCCCTTGCTAGCAGAGAGCCTCTGCAGAGAGATCAGAACAAATTAGAGAGATGGACAATCACCAACCATGTAAAGTTTAACAAGGGCAAGTGCTGGATTCTGCACTGGGATGGGGCAGCCCTGGATGTACAGACAGACTGAGGAATGAGAGGCTGGAGAGCAGCACCTGGATGTACAGACATACTGAGGAATGAGAGGCTGGAGAGCAGCACCATGGAAAGGGACCTGGGGGCCGTGGTCCATGGCAAGTTGAACATGAGTCAGCAGTGCCCTGGCAGCCAGGAGGGCCATCCCTGTCCTGTCCAGGCACAGCATCAACAGCCAGGCAAGGGAGGGGATTGTCCTGCTCTGCTCTGCACTAGGGCAGCCTCACCTCCAGTGCTGGGGGCAGTTCTGGGTGCCACAGTGTAAGAAAGACATTGAACTATGCAAGAGCATCCAAAGGAGGTCAATACAGATGGTGCAGTGTCTGGAGGGGAAGCCTTAGGAGGAGCAGCTGAGGTCATTTGTTCTGTTCAGCCTGGAGAAGAGGAAATTGAGGGGAGACCTCACTGCAGTTACAACTTCCTTGTGAATGAAAGGGCAGGGGCAGGCACTGATCTCTTCAGTCTCATGACCAGTGACAAGACTTGAGGTAACAGCACGAAGCTGAGTCAGGGGAGGTTTAGGCTGGATATCAGGAAAACGTGTTTCACTAGAGACTAGTTTGTGATTGGAACAGGCTCCCCAGCGAAGTTGCCGCAGCAGCAAACCTTTCTGAATTCAAGAAGCATTTGGACAACACTCTCAGGCACTTTGTGTTATTTTTGGGGGTCTCCCATGCAGGGCCAGGAGCTGGACTCAATGATCCTGATACATCCCTTCCAATTCAGAATATTTTATGACTCTATGTTTGTGAACTTTTCTAATAAATTCATGGCATAGCATAGATCAGGTAATTAGAGGCAGAAATCACTAGATTTATACTGATTTTTTAAGTACAAAAGATGGAGGTGAACATAATTTTACCTATCAGCAACTTCATCCCCCAAAATCTCCAGTTTCAGTGATCTGAATTTTCTTAGATGGTTGACTCTGCTGATTCAGACTATGAGCTCTTGAATGTGCATTCATTCAGCATGTCTGCCAACATACTCAATTTGAGTCAGAAGCTCCTCCATCTTAGAGCCAGAGAATTTCAAATAGAAGCATAGAGGTGCTATTTTCAGTGTCCTAGGAAAAAAAAAAAAGAAAAAGAATTTTTATTAATTGTGTTATTTTCTGCTTGCTTCTCCTCTGACATCATCCTATTTCCGGATGTGTTCCTGGAACAAAACAGCCATTTGGATGATTGTCTCTGTGGGCTTTCTGGAAGAAATGTTTGACTTGGAAGGTTATGAAAATGAAATTAGTAGTGAGTACATTACATGTAGAGAATACACGTGATGGTAAGTAGACAGAGCTGTAATAAGGCAGCTGGGAAAATACTTTGTATGATGTTGCTCCTAGCAACAAAATTTGTAATTTGAATGTGTGTTTTCAGAAAAATATCATTAGATGAAGAATGCTGAATTTTCTCTTCCTGTCATCTTCTTTATGGACTACTATATTTTATGTATGTGATCTCAGCCAAAAATGAAATTAGCTCAATAATTTGTAAGTTGATAAGTAGGAGATATGATCAACTGCAGCTGCACATCTCTGCAAAAATAGTGATTAATCTAAATAAAATCTTTGAGTTGCTTATGAAACAACACCACAAGTCAGAAATCTTTCAGGAGAATATTTTCTACGTTGTGCTTTTGGTCCAAATATTTATTATTTTACACTACCATTTTGATGTTCTTTTAAAAGTAGAGACCTATGTAAAATTCAAGTGCCCCATTACAAGTTCATCAGCTTTGGTTATAAAAGCTATGACTCCCTAGATGTAAAATGAATTTGATTTCAGACGAGCTCTTTATACAAGTTTTCCCATTTTGGGAACTAAGCATTCTTGATACCGAAAATAATATCAGAGAAAGAAAACTAATTGGAAACCTGAGAAACACAATTAGAAAAATTGTTCAGGGCAAATGTTGAATAAATTATATTGACCAGAAATAGAATAATTGTAATACATGTACTGTGAACATTATGATAAAATTAGTTACCTAACATTGGAAAAGACTTACTGGGAATTTTTAGATTTATTCTGCAAAGCATTTTGCCAGGTATGATTTATAAAACAGATATGACAAAACATTGTTAAGAGAGGAAGACTGAAAAATAAACATCCTTCAGAAATCCCAGTGTGAAGAACCTAGCCATGGTGAGTTGTTGCTCTTGTGAATATATTTACTTAAACATCCCCCACCCTCCCCTTAAATGAAAAACTGATTGCTGGGAGAAACAAGATGCTTCAAATCTATCTTTCAAAGATGACATGATAACTGTAGGCTTGTGAATGTGAGTAGTGCCATGACCACTTCCCTGGGGAAAGGGAGATGTATAGATATAGATATAGATATAGATATAGATATAGATATAGATATAGATAGATAGATAGATAGATAGATAGATAGATAGATAGATAGATAGATAGATAGATAGATAGATAGAGAGAAAGAGAGAGAGAGAGATGGATAGATACGTGTGTGTGTGTGTGTGTATGTGTATATGCACATGGTTCATTTCACTGTAGGAGTCAGGGGAAAATGGTCACATTTCAGGCTTACCTCTCCAGCTGTGGCAACAACCAGAGGATTCAAAATCATTTTGGATTTATCTTGGTGATTCAGATAGAATTTTAAATAAAGATTTAGAAGTCTCCTTATTCTTTGACTCAGAAGTAGCTTTATGGATGGACTCTACAGACATTTCTAACTTCATTCTATTTTTGAAATGTTTTATAGAATTACATTTGAAATGAGACATTCTCTTGGAACACATTATTTGCACACAACTACAAATACTCCTAAGCAGATTTGCAGCTCAGCTCTACTTCTGCCAAAATGCAAAAATCTCTGCTAGTTTAAAGGACATAAAAAATTGACTTCTGGTCCTAAAGCATAAAGCAATCCAAGGGTTTGTGTCTATTAAACCACTCAGTCTGCTGTTGTGACCCAGCCCAGAAGAGTGACCCAAGTTCTTGATAGTAGATCCCTTGGGATGCACTGGAGTCAAATGACACAATAAGGAGAGGAGAGGAGAGGAGAGGAGAGGAGAAAATACTTCCTGGAATGTGGTTCACAAAAGTGCCTATTATGTACAGATATTTAAAATGTTCAAATTCTGTCAAGATACCTCTAAGGACATAATATAAAAGAATCTGCTACAGGTTTTGAAGTGCTTAATACTCAAGAGTGCTAAAGAATTAAGAAGACTCCTGGAGTTCCTGAGCTGATTAAAACAGTTCCAGGAAAATCAGATTCTTTTCATTAACTTAATCCAGAATGAGCAATGCCTGTGCAAAGCCCACTTGATGTGTTTAGTTTTTTCTTCCACTTCTTACAAAAAACTCTGTTGTAGTCCACAGCAAATCATCCATTTGCACTGCTGTGCATTTTATACAGGCCTATTTAATAACTCCTGGTATTGTTTTATCTTCAGAATTCGTTTCTTATGTCTTGATTCTGGCATCTAATTTGATTATATATACCTTCAAAGAATTGAGCAATATATGTAATGGAAAGAACCCCCAAGCCCTCTAAATCTTCTGTGGAATTTTTCTTAATTACAGATTTATTTTTTCCTCTTAGAAATTCATTAGGACAAATACACTTGTTGCACTTCCTTATTTGAAAAAAGACAAAAATCAGGAGACAATGAATACACAATGCTGTTCAAATGTAGGCCATTAAAATTGTTATAGACCTACATTCTATCAGAAACTAACTATCAACTAATGTTTCAGCTGTGTGAATGTTCCAGCTTCATACTACAAACAAGGCTCCCAAGTCTCTTCAGATGCTCATAGATGCCACAGCAAAGTTTAAGTGAAGTTGTGGTTTACACAGCTTTTCATTATTCCTTAAATATATATGCAAGAATCAACACTTTGAGGCACCATAAGCATCATTGAGCTATCTGCAGGAAGATTATGTATTCATGATTGAACCATCAGATTATATATATGATTTGTTTACAGATTTTAAATTCTAATAGATGTTGTTCAGTATATTTTTCATTTAAAAGATAGTCCTGGTATAATTTCATTGTAACTTCATGCCATTTGTCTAGTCTTGAGGAATACATCTCAGAGGATGCAGGTGCAAATACCTAGCTTCAAAAATATGGGGTCATTGCATGGTCTCTGGTACTTCATCACTGGCTGTTGGGAATATGGAAATGCACTTTATGGATTTTATTTAGTAGGAGCACGGCATAGTCTATATGCCATGTTATATGTGAAAAAGCTTTAAAACTGTTTGCACTGACCAGTCATACCATAGAAACAGATTTTTGTTTGTTTTTAAAAAACAGATATATTTCTAAAAACCCAAACAACTGAAGTTATCCAGTATGAGATAATTAATGTAACATACTGCAAGGCAATTCTACATTGCAGCAGAGTTTGCTATTATGGATCATTCCCCTCTGCACATAGAAGATATTGTTTTTTCTGCTCACATTGTATTGCATTAATCAACTTTTAATTTCATCTGCCTTTTTATCAGTCAGTAACTGAAAATCATGAGATAGTTTGTACTCATTTCATCCCCTTTTTACTTTTATGATTTTGAATAACTCACCCTTCTCTGGATTTAGTTCATGTCTTTGTTCTTTGACCAATAACTTTTCTTACCAGTAGCAGCATACCATCCCCAGAGCTGGGGTCACTACATACCAGTGCAGGCTACTTTGGTATGATACAGGCTCTATCACTCTGTAAACCTTTAAGAATAATGTGCTCCAAACAATATATGAAAGTATCAGAAATTGCTTTAAGAAGAATGATCAAACACAGAAGCCATATGATGTTTAAAAAAGAAACAAATTTCAAATTGCATACTACATATGACTCAGAACACATCTCAAGTTCAATATATGAAGAAAACCAGGATTTATCCTGTCACAAATTTAGGCCTTGGGCCAGTAAATATCCACAGCACTGAAGAGAACTCTTCTATATGAGGAGCATTCCACAGGAGTTCAACAAAATGTAGTAAGTTAGGATAACTCAGTAGTTCTTTAGGAAATAATGGCCTAAGATTTTATATTTAAGAGAGAGCAGTGTGTGAATTCCAAATAAATTACAATACTAATTATGCCAGAAATTCTATATGCAGTTGTGGTGGTACATCTCTCCCCTTGAGCTGCTCTGTTATCTCAGGGGTTCTTGTTAGGTCTTGGCCTTGATTAATGGCTCTCAGGCAATTGAGGCCTCTTGAACTTATCACAAATACTGTCCACAGCACCAGGACTTTCTTCTGCTTAAGAAAGAAGGGGAAAGAGAGATAATCAGCCATCCCCAATACTCATGAAACATTACTTGTCTGAATCATAGCCCCTGTAGAACTGTATTATTACTACTGTACTTCTGAAAAACTCTTGGATTAATGCCAGTATGACAGTTGATTGATAACTGAAGTCAATAATTTTGTGACCCTATAAACGGTCCTAAGTGAGGCCTTTTGTAGCTCTCCTAGGCCACAGCAAGCTGACCAGCATCCTCCCCCACGGTGGAATGCCTTTCAGAGCTTGCAAATGCTCAAGTTTGCAATACTTGTAGGCCACTGCTGACAACAGGGCTGATACCTGCCCCCACTTCCTGTGGCTCAGGGAATGCCTTGAGAAATGCAAGAGCATTCAATGTGAACTGAACTTGAGGGGAATTTTTCACTGGTACATATTTATAAAATTTTATGTAAAGATCTCTGTGTATGTGTATGTCTGTGTCTGTGTGTGTACAAATTGATTTAGAGAACCTGTAAGAAGTATAGCATGAATGTTGCCATCTTGGATCTCTCTATTTAAGTTGATCTTGTAATCATAGTAAATCCTATTGAATTGTTTTGTAAATGTTAAATTAATGAATAATTAGGTGCTGTCCAATCCTTTAGACATAAACCATTGACCAAGTCTGGGATAAGAAGTGACTCAGCCATTCTTAAGTTCTGTTAAGAGTTTAGAAACCAAGGGGGTCCCCATAGAGCCCCATGACCCAACAGGAGGGTCTCCATTACCCTCTTGCATCCTTACCCTTTTCCATTTCTAGACTCTGTGTAAATTATTCTAAATTTATTCTAATCCATTTTTCCTTTGCATGTTTCATCCATGTAGTGAACCTCACCATCAAACTTTGTTATGCTTTCTCAAATTTATATTAACTCTGCTTCTGTTACAGCTTTGATGGTGATCCTTTAAGTGACCTAAATTACTCAATCATGACAGCAGTGGGATCATAATATTCCTTATGTGTAAAGACAAAAAATCTTATATAAAGATGACATTAAAGAACAAGAAATGAAACAGGCTTGAGAAAATTACCTGTTCTAGGAAAGTGCAGTGGATCAGCAGAAGATCCTTAACTAGGATTTAGGAAGAATTTAATATTCCTTGCCTAGAAACTAACTCATTCCTGCAAATCAGATTTTGAAATTTAGACAGCAAACAAACAAATTTAGACAAAACAAAACAAATGCCATAGGAATAAGGGCCAAAAGGATTCAGATATTACCAGTGGTCCTGTTGGTAGAGTACTTAGCTAACCAGGTTGCTCCTGCCTCCAATATGTGAGGACTTATTTAGTGATTCTTCACCTTTAATTTTAGAAGAGATAGAGAATCTATGGTAGGTAGCCTTAACCTGTCATGGTTTTTTGTTTGTTTGATGAGGACACAAGAAAACACAATCTGATAGATGTTAATTATGGGTATGATTTGCTACCATATGGACTATTTAAAAAGTGGTTTTCATTTGACAAAGAAGTATCATATTTTCCCCTTTCATTGCAGTCCTCTTTATATTTGTGTAGTATTTTCAATTGGCTGTGGCTAAACATAATGATACACAATCTTTAGGGTCAAATTCAGACAATATCTCTTGCATAACTAAAGAAAATGGAATTATTTTTCTTTTCTTTGACAAAATCTGTAGACATTTTTTTCTGTCTCTGTCACTTGAAGCCATAATGAATTTGTTTGGTATGTTTAGGTGGCATTTTCCTGCTGTTAGGAACTTGGAAGAAAGGGGTGTCCAAATGTTTTCCTCAGGTCACTGTGCATGGATTTAGTCTGAAAGGTTTATATGCTGCATACAATACAATACTGAAGTGCTTTCATGGCTGAGGTCAGCTGTTTTCCACAGCAGCTCAGAGGATTCCTGGGGGTCCCTGACCCCTTGCTGAAGATTAATCTCTAATATTTCTATGTGCTTTATATCTATAGTCTATTAATTCCCCACTGCCCGTTTTAAATCAAGGAAACTACTTGTAGGATTGAAACAGTGATAAAGGTGTAACTTGCACAAAAGAAACATGTAGTTTTCCGTAGCATCCTGGTTCTGTGAAGAATTTAAGTTTGGTTTCAAGGGAAATGCTATCAGTCTTTTCTGGTTGTTATTTTAAGGTGGTTCTATAGACAGATGTTACTGTATTTATTTCCTGGAAAGGAAGTAATGGAGAAAGAAAGCTAATATGTCACAGACAAACATTTAAGAGTCAGGTTAAAATAAATAAAAATCAGAATGATGGCAAACTATTTGCAGTATTTTAACACATTTATTTGCCATATACTTTTAAGACAGTATGGAATAAATATTTAAGTATCGCAAGGTCTGAATTTCTCAATTGCTTTACAAAGTAATGCTACTTAGGTTTTGTTGTTCTTCAAACAACTAGAAAGAAAATCTTTGGTTTTGGAGAAGGAATGCAATATGTCTGTGGTCATATTTTAGGGTCATCCACTAGCAATAAATAATGTGTTATTTGGTCTGTGACAGCTGTAAATGAAAAAGTCTAGATGTGTCACAGTCTCTACAGAAAACTGATGGAGCAGCAGATATCATAAGCTTAAATGAATGCATATAAAGATAAAATTTTATGTCTGATGTGAAAGAGTACTCTTGAGAGCAAATTTCATAAAGGTCTAAGCCATCAGATCCAGAAGAGGAAAAATTGAGGTAGTCTGTATAGAATTCTCAAACTTGAGAGATTTTTTAAATCTAAATTGTCGGTATACAGGCAACCAGCCTAAGGATGTCTTTCTTGGTGGCAGGAGTAAGACCTGCTCCCTGCCAATCTGCAGTGGGGAGATTTTAGGGGAAGAAATTTCTGCTTTCATAGAAATACTCCTCATGGATGGAAAACAAATCAAGGAGACATTATGCAGTTTTACTTCAATGATGCTTCATGGTCCCACAACAAACTATCTGAGCCGGAACAATCAGTCCTACATCAGCATGCTCATAACTTAGACTGAGAGAAGTGATTCAGTCATTGGTCTAGGTGAAAACCCACCACATTTTGACATACTTTTCTTTGGTTTTTAGAGTTATTCTGAAGGCAGATCCACTCACCAGTCCATTTAATCCTGAAGCCACACAAATGATAAAGCTGATGCTGAGAAAGTGACAGCATGAAGAGCAAAAGGAAGAACCAATGTCTCTAGCAGAAGCACCAGTTTAACCTGACTACCAAACTGCATGCTTTTTACTTCTGTGGATAAAATGTTTGTTTTAACCTTTAAATCTATCTTCCTTATTCCTACAAAATGCCTACAAACCTATCTCACAAGTGTCCCTCTCTCTAATGCAGTAGATGAGGAGGAAGGTGCCTGCTGTAGTGGTCATTTCTTAATGGAATCTGAAGGTAAGGTTAAAAAACTGTTGAGTTTGTCCATTGTGCTTTTACCACAGCGATTTTTTTTTCTTATCATTTTAATCCTGTATGTTCAGAACTTAAATGTGGTGGTGTTTCTTTCTTTTGCTCAAGAACCCACAAAGGAACAGGTCTTTATCCTAATCAGTTTATTTCAGTAAAATACAATAGCATTGGCTTAAGATGCATTTTATATACAGAAGTCTTCCCATAAAATAGTCAATAGTAAATGGATTTTGGAAATGACATTTTGTCACCGTTCTTATTTGTATAGGACAAATGGCCTTTTCTTTTGTTGTCATATGAAAATTTTGGAATTTTTTTTTTCTTTTTGTATATTGTATGTGACAAGTTTACTATATTTACTAAAGCACTGTTTTGTTACACCAGGTGCAATTTTCTAATGCTAGGATTACTGAAAGGGACAGAAAAGTAGTAAGCATTTATTTTCTGTTTCTCTACTTGTGTCTCACACTTGACAGCACTCCATGCATAGTTCATTCAGATTTTCCCCTGGGTAGCAAATCAATAAGTCTCTTTCCTTTGCTGTTTGAGTCTTTTGTGCAACAACAGAGGAAAAAAATATGTCAAAGCATAAAAAATCACAAATATTGACAGGAAGACTCAAAGGCAGATGGGCCATCAAAAATTACAACTTTGTAGAAGACACACAATAGGCATGTGCGGAGTATGGCACAGGGGCAGTGATGACACCTACCCACTCTACCTTTCTCTTACAGGCATATTTTGTGATTTATATATTTTTGAAAGATGAATCCAAATCCTATCTTTGTTAATAAAACTGGTTGCATATTTGCTGGTTTTTAATATGGAGTCCTACCTGTTCACTTTCTCTAACCTCTTCATTTTGGCAATACCACTGTTTGTCACGTTACACACTTTGCCAATGCAATTGTGGGTGACTGTATACAATCATAAAGGAGAAACTACCTTCATGTTCTTTGTTCTACAGTGGCTATTAATATCTAGTTATGATGTAGCTTCCAGTCTTTGATACCACTACATTAAATGCACAGTTATTAGGGTAATAAACATAGTAACTTCCTACTGTCCAAAAGAAAGGCTTCACAATTAACCTATTTTACCTGTTTGTCCTAAAACAATCAATCACCTATAAACATGTTCTTCTGATGTTTTCTTAAAAGCCATATAGGATATGGGTCCACTATCACTTCAGGCAATCTGTTCTAATGCTTCACTTTTCTTGCAGTCAGGAATTTTTCCACTCAGGAAAGTGAATGTTGCTTGTGGGACTTCCTGCTGATCTTCACCCTCAGTCTTTGAGTATGGAGCTCAGGCAGCTTCGCACTGTTGCTGCAAAGTGTTCACGGCTCGCACTTCGGCAGGAGAGTAAAGAGGACGGATGCAGTGATCACCGGATGCTCTGGATGTTCACCGGGCCTGTTGCAACCTGTTCTGAAACAAGAGATTTCATATGCTCTCCCCTGTCCTCACCTCTCATAAAACACTGTCTTCTGTAATAAAGTGAATGCATAAGCGTCACTACTTCAATTTTTCTCTTCTAGGGGGAAAAAGCGCCCTGTTTCCACGGAGGTTTCCCAGCCGTGCCGGCGACGGGGGAGGTGGGGGGAGGGCGTTTCTGTGCCTCCCCTCGGCCGGCCCCGGCCGCTGCCTGCGGCGGGGATCGCCCTCCCCGCTCCCCACGCCTCCGGTTATTGATGGTGGCGGCCGCCGCCCGCCCCGCGCCTCCCGCCGCGCCCGCCCGCTCCCCCTCTCTCCCGGCACTGCCGCAGAGGCTCCACCGCAACGCGAAGCCCACACAGCCGCTCCGGTCCGCCCCTCCTCTGGTCTGTCACGCTCGGCGGCTCCTCCGGGAGGCTCCTCGCTTCCTCCCGCAGCTCAAGCCGCGAGCAGCAGGCAGCGGCAGCGGGAGCGGAGGGAGCTGCCGCGGCTCTCCGCCGCCTGCCCCCCGGTAAGTGATGCTCCGGGCACTCCGGCTGCCGCGGCTGCTCCAGAGCAACTTTTTTTTTTTTTTTTTTTTTTTTTTTTTNTGCATGCTTGACTTCAACTTCTTCACGGGACTTGCAGGGGTCTTGCAGCCGGGGAAGGGCCAGAGCTCTCTTCGGGGCACGTCGGGCGCTAGACGGGAGTGCGGGGTTCCCTCTCATGTCCGCGGTGAGCGTGAGCAGTCTGCGCTCGGCTGCTGCTTACTCCAGCTCTACCCGGAGCTCGGTCTTTGCATAGCGAGAGCAGGTTACACAGGACGTATGAGAGTCCAATCTTCGCTTTAGAATCTGGTTTATTAAAGCTGAAAGTTTTGCACGCTAGGGGAGCAAAAACCAGGGGTGTCGAGGTTCGCAGACTCCAGATGTTTCAGGAAAACAAGTTAGCAGATGTCCTAGCAATAAGGATGGTGAGGAAAACCAAAGGTGCAGGAAGGTTGTCGATCCCAGTTCCTCAGGGAACCGACACTTTCTAAGATCTGTTAAGGAGGGAAAAACCAGCGTTTCAGACCTTGCAAGAGAAAAGGAAGTTGGGGGAATAAAACAAAGAGAATACCCAGTTTAAGTGGTTTTGAAAACACTGTTGCTTTTCTCACTATAGATTTCCTTCAAGAATTGTCACCCTCATTGACTGTGTTGGGAGAATAGTTTGGCATTCGTGACCCATAAGGAGCAGGGAATGATTTCCTTCTCTGCAGCTACAGGAAAGGAGTTCTCCGAAACATACTAAGTCCTGCTTTGCAAGGGGCTTTGGGAATTTAGGTCCCGGGACGATTCTGACATATATGGGGAGGAGGGAACAGAGAAGTCACAGTGATGAAAAGTATAGTCCAGATCCTAGGGTTAGGAAGAGTCATGGGATGGTGAGGCTTTTTGAGACAACATCCATCTAATTTAAAGAGGATTGCAGAGCAGAAAAGCCTGAAGAATTCAAAGAGGCAATAGGAGCCAGTCTGGCAGTCCTGAGTGGAGGCAGGACACCCCAGGGACTGGAGGGCTGGGTGACGTGTGGGTAATTGAACGTGTAGGTCACTGATCAGGCTTAGGAGCCTAATCCTGCAGAACACTGTGGGTGCAGTGTGAGTAGGGGGCGAGGGTGGGAGCTGAGTCATCCTGGCTGGGGTGGCCGCGGCACATCTGTACAGAAAGGAGGCGGCTGAGGAGAGAAAGGAAAGATGGGGAAGAAGCATATAAAGATAGGTGGGGAGGAGGGAGACTGTCTCATAGAAAGATGCTGAGATTAAACAGGCTCCTCTGTGATTGATAGTATCCTGCTCTCCTTTCTGTAAAGGGTTAGGACGCTGCTGAGTGTATCTCTGATGGAGGGGGGGGGATGGATTGCAGGGGTTAGTACAACACAAGGGAAACATACTCAGACAAACACACTTGGTACTGCTGGTACTTGGGCTGCATTGCACTGCAGTGCAGGGAGCTAACAGGAACTTCTGCCTTAGGAGAGAGAGGGAGCTGCTGAATTCATCTGTAAAGGTGGCACAAACTATGCCAAAAATTACTGCTTCTCAAGGGAATTGCAGATAGAACTGGAAGCAGAACTGTAAAGAGATATTGGAAGGATTTTCCTGATGAATTCCCAATAAGCCACAAAGGGTTTCAGGAAAAAAAAACCAAAACAACATATAAACCAAATTAAGATCTCTGATTGGATTAATTGTAAATAGGAGACTTCTATTGGAAGTTTTCCTCCAAGTTCTTTAAGTGAAAACGTCCTGTTTTAACTGTGTCACATATCCTCCCAAATAAAGTTTTACATTTTTTTTTCCATGGGTTGAGTTCCCCATGGGAATGAAAACAATTTCACCACCTTGTAAAATGTTCATAGTTTTCCCTGTAACTGACCATTTATTCAGTATTTTCCTGGAGAACACAGCAGCATGGTAAACCAGACCCCATTCCTTCCCTCTCACCTAGGCATTTTGTGCAATTTCCCTGAATGATAGCTTACTCGTACAGTGTTTTGGTTTTACTTTAAATCTGTTTCCTTAATGTGGGAGCAGAAGGATCGCTTTTCTGTATTCCAAAGAAATGAAGAATTTGATAAAATAGTCACAGTAAGTTCCAAGTGGACTTTTACTTCTAATTGGAGGAAGGCTTTGCATAGGCCAAATACAGAGAAAAATACAGTCAGTCAATTAAAATTATCAATTCATGTCGAACCTCCAAACATCTTGAAATATACTTGAGGAAAAAGAAAAAGCAATGATTTGTTTAATGTCTGTATTTCTAAAGCTGTATTCCTATGGTGTTTCAATAAAAATGACCCTGATTATCAGTGGCACTGACTAGACACAGAGTTTCTCTGATGGCAATTTGATGTTAAATTACGTGCGATTGCTTTTGGCAAAAATGGATTTAAATTTGACCAAATGAAATCAAACAAAATGTTTTCTGATTATATATTTGAGAAATCTAATTTCTTTTCAATAATAATAATAATAAAGCAAGAGTTTTAGTGTTTTCTTGGTTCTGAGGAACATCCAAAGCAATTTCTTGCAAAAAAGGGAAAATAATATGAAAAAATGTTATATTTACAAAACATGGTGCTACCTCAGGTGACAATGTGAAATCTGTAATTGAATGTATATGTGCCTGGGAATACAAGCTTGTGTAAGGTTACTTGCTCGAGTGGCAGATTTCAAATTAGCTTTTTGAAATGTGTGTTCCAAAGCACAACTGACAAAAGTTTATCCACAGTGGTCCTGATTATTCTGTTAAATCAGTGTGAATTGAAGCGTAGGTTTCAGTGTGAATTAGAATGAATCCAGCTATATAATTATCTAGGGTTTTAGTTAGTTGTCCTTTTTTTTTCTTTTTCTTTTTCTTTTTCTTTTTCTTTTTCTTTTTCTTTTTCTTTTTCTTTTTCTTTTTCTTGTTGTTGGTTTGTTTGTTTGTTTGTTTGGGGTTCTTTTTCTTGCATGAAAGTTGTATTAATAAAAATATTTCACATTCTCAAAATAATGGAAGTTGTTTTAGCACCATAGGCAGATCACTTGGGCTGTATACTGCTGTGAATCTTTGCAACCCATATGCAGCACAGGATGCATATCAATGCATGTTTAAACAAAAGCTCATCAATTAGATTAAATGTGTTTGCAAACCTGTGGTAGGGAACTCACAGCTGCTGCCACTGCTTTCATATCATGTAGTGCATGGCATTTCCCTATTAAAACAGAATGGAGCCCTTTGTAAAATTACTCAGAGGACTAGATTTACAGCTTGTCTTCTTTTAAGTGTTTGTAAGCAGTATAATGGAAAAAAATATTGAAAGTGTGCTTGAAGTATTGACATTGCAAAGAGAAAGGTCGTTAAATTTTTCTTTTAACTTAGCAAACTGCTTCAGTTTGAAATTAAATGTTATGTGTTCTCTAGTATCCATGTTGCAAAACATGGTGGGCCTCATTTTCCATAAAGCAGTGGTCGATAACCTAACTTTATTCATCTTTGATTTTGTATACTGCTACACAATAGTTCATCTAGAGCTATTCCAAACATACAGAGTACATATTCTCATGTAAATACATATGTTACAGAGCAGTGATCTATTAGTCAGGTTTGATTTCAAATTACCATTTTTATGTCAGCAAGACATAAATAAGTGTGCACGGAATATAATAAAATATAAATTTCTTTCACATGATCATTATTGAAGCGTTTGTCCTCTTGTAAAAAACAAACAACCAAATGGAGTGAAGCAAGATTGAGCACATTCCTTCCTTCTCTCTGGTTCCCAGTCTCCATCATTTTCTCTCCCAGAGAGGTTAATAAAAGTTTAAATGTTGCATGCACAACAAAGAAAATTGCTTGAAGGTGTAATACAGTGGAATTCACCATAATAGTATTAAGATATTGTTAGCATCCTTCCATTTTTCAGACTGAATTCTTACCTCTGTTTGCCTGTATTTCTGCTGGCTGACTGCTTACAGTAAAGACTTGCTATGCATTAACAAAACATCAGAGACTTTCATGGTTAGGTGATCCAAACATTTCTAATTGAACCAAAGATGCACCATATTAAAAATACAAATGACACCTACCACGTAATTTAACTGCTTCAGCACACAAGGCATATAGCTTTATATTGATCTGGACTCATAAAAACCATGGTGCTGCTGCAGCTTCATGTTTCCTTGCCAGCCGCAATATTTTTTTTTTTTTAAGATAAAGCATCATCTCTGTAGCTGTCTCTCTCTCTCACTGCAGGTTATTTCCGTGGTCATGGCTGCATGGGCCTAGTTACATGCTTTGTTCTAAAGTGGAAGCCTGTGTCTCACAAGCACGTCTTGATTTTTGATGGAAAATCCGTGTTGCAGTGCGTGCAGTTGGTAGCAGCATTAAAGCATCCTGCAGGATTTTTTCCCCTTTAATGATCATGTGAGGGTTTGTGTAGGAAATAGCTTCATGAAATGCATTATGGAAAATAATTATTTAATCACTATTTTACTATTTAACCATGGTAACTATGGAATGGAGAGATTACTTCATTCACGGCACCTCACAGGGCCTCTGTATCTTTAACGGACACCATTTTCATTCTGTATAGAGCTGGAGGATGAACTTTGCTTTCTGTAAGCATAGGAGTTCTTATCCCAAGAAGATGTCTTTGCAAAATGTATTCTACCACCTCCACTTCCCTTAACCGCAGAGGGTTTTGCTTTTATCTGGCAATCACAGCTGTTGCTGCAGCCTTGCAAAAAGTGGTTCTTGGTTCCTAAGGCTGACAAATTAATGACTTTTTGGACCAGAACTGTCCTTGAGCCAGCAGCATGTCCTGGTGGCCAGGATAGCCAATGGTATCCTGGGGGATATTAGGAAAAACGTTGCCAGCCAGTGGAGGGAGGTGATCCTGCCCCTCTGCTCAGCCCTAGCAAGGTCTCCCTAAGGAGTGCTGTGTACAGTTCTGTACTCCTCCAGACAAGAGAGACATGGAGCTCCTAGGGTGAGTTCAGTGGAGGGTGACAAAATTGATGAGGGAGGGGACTGGAGCATCTCTCCTATGAAGAAATGCCAAATGAGTTAGGCTTGTGCAGTCTTGAGAAGAGACAAGTGAGAGGGACCTCATTGATGTATGCAGGTATTTGAAGGGAGGGTACCAAGAGGAAGGATGGACCAGGCTATTCCTCGTGGTGCCAAGCAATAGAACAAGAGGTAATGGTAGAAACCGATGCACAAGAACTTCCACCTGAACGTGAAGAACTTCTTTATTGTGCAGGTGACTGTGCACTGGAACAGATTGACCAGAGAGGGTGTGGAGTCTCCCTCACTGGAGATATTCCAGAACCATCTGGGTGCAATCCTGTGCCATGAGTTCTGGCATGGCCTGGCTTATGCAGGGAGGTTGGACAAGGTGACACATTGTAGTCCCTCCCAGTCTGACCCGTTCCTGTGATTCTGTGATTTCATTCTATGTAAGCATATGTATGCCTAATATATTAACTACATATGTTTATTAATAGAGTTAAACATAGCTTTACCTGTATAATTATTTTTTTAAGCTAGACTGATTGGTGTGTTTCCTGTTTTCCACTCAGGCTCATTTCATTTTGATATTCACCTGGAATGCAGGAGGTGAAGGTACCAAATGTTACCATTTGATATCTCGTTCTCCTATGTTTTATATCAACATATGGTTGTGCAGCTGCTATTGGCTTTTTCTTTTGGGCAATATTCTTGGTGTTTAGACACCACTTCTTGTGAGCAGAACTCACAGATTCTCTTCATGACTAGCTGGTGGACACTCTGCCACTGACACTGCATTCACTTACCCATTTTTACTCTTTCTCCTGCTGTGAGCAGCACCATACTCTCGAACAACTCAACCATTACTTCCTCCATTAAATACATCAAGTTCTGGAAACAGCGAGAGTATCAGAAGAAAATGCCCGTAGTGATGTGAGACATATAACTAACAAATTTCTTACTGTGCCTGCAAATTTTAAGGGTGATCTGTTAAGCGGGAATAAAACAGAAAGGAGTACTAAGGCTCGTGGGAGTCTCTGCTATGCAGATGTAATCTGCTCTTTCCCTTGGTATGCCATCTCATCACTGGCTGCAGTATACTGCAGACATAATGAAGATGTTTAAAATAGCTAGTTTCTTTGGCAGTTTAATACGCCAATACCATGCTCTGAATGAATTACAGGCATACTTGAGATTATCCTACAGTGCAGATCATGATGCAGATAGATTGTCCTCATTCAAAGCTAATGAATTTAAAACTTACAGGAAGGTTTCTGCACAACACTTACTGCAGTGCAAAAGCATCAATGAATAATGTACATTTGAAGGTACTCCTTGAAATTATTTAATCCAGTCTGCTTCTAAAAGCAGGGACAATTTCATGGTTAGATTGGGTTGCTCAGGGCCTTTCCCAACCAAACTCTGAATATCTCCAGGGATGGGGACCTCAAGGCTTATCTGTGTAACCATTCCCATGCTTCAGTGACTCGTTATGAGGACTTTCTTCCTTATAATAATGTATTGGTAAGAGGGGCAAAATTGGACATACTACTCTAACCATATCTTGACAAACAGAGGGAATGTTGCCTCAGGTAAAACTCTTGCTAATGCATTCCTGAGTGTGGTCATCCTTCATTTCCACAGGGTGCACTAGGCTGTATAGCAGTGTAAGTCAAAATGGGGTCCCTTTGCACAAAGACTGCCCAAAGACAGGTACAGAGGACCTGATGAGAAGACATCTCTCATTATCTCTTAGAAAGTTGTTACTGTGTGTGATTTTTCAAGTGTGGTATTCCATGAAAAATATTTTGAGACATGGCTACCTACAAACAGCTTGGAGATAAGTGTCCCATAGAACTATCAAGTATTATGTAATGGCTCAAGTGTCAATTGACAAGGATATTCTCCACAGGTGGCTTCTCCTCAGCTGTGAGAGCAGGGACACCTATTGCATGTCCACATATAAGGTCTAGTTTAGATCCCAGTAAATCTCACTGCAATTCAAATGCTGTTAATGCAATTGCATTCAATGGGACTTTGACTTAGAAATTGTCAATATAGAGGTCTGTTGGAGAGAAAGGACTATACAGTAATTGATCTTTTTTTCTCTCTGATTATTTTCCCTCTGATTTTAAATAATCCTAGCTACATTGATCAATTAACAGGCATTTAAATAGAAAATTTGTAACCTTCTAAGATTTCAAGTATTCAGTGATATCTAAAACTTGTAAATAGACAGAACCTCTATGGTCAGTCTTGGCAGATATTGCCATGTTTATTAGCATATAAAATTTTGTGTGGGTGTGTTTATATAAGTAAAAGACATCACATCCAGTTTGTGGGTGTATAACTACCTTATAAAACCTTATAAAGGTTATAAAGGCATAACTTCACCTTTAAAGAGAAAAAAATGTATTTTCTGTATGTATACTTTAATCCTTTTATAGACACTACATTTGCCTGCTGAGAACATGATCCCTATGGGCAACAGCAAGTATACACTTAAAAGTTCATTCTTTGCTGTTTTAAATTAACAAATGGATTCCTAAGTTTAACATATTTCATAGGGTCTCCCAAGTTGGGTAGGCCAAGACTTGGCAGCAAAAATTGCAGCCCACTTGCTGAGAAAACTGGAAAGCCTTTATGTTAGCCTTTGATAATGTCTTTGGTGCATTCAGCTGGAACACTAATTCCTATCCAGTGCTCTCCTTGCCTTCAAATGAACTGAAAGGAAAAAAAACCAAACCAAAACCAACAATGTGGCCATAGAAAAGTGAGGCTGCTTTTCCTAAAAAACATAAAAAGGTGGTATAAGTGTTAGACCCTATATGGAAAGAGATAGCAGCGATCTGCTTAAATGCACTGAAATTTATTCAACTTTTGTTTCTTCAAATTTAATTACCTATTCACTTCACAACTGATTTTGGGAGAATCTAAGTCATTATTAATTGTAAAGGTCTTAAAATTTTTACTTACTACATGATCTTGGGGATATGAGCCACCCTCTGTTACATAAATGCACTCCTCCAACTCTGAATATATATAATATAAATACATATAATTTATATATATTCTTACTAGAAGACATTCTAGTTGAATGCAATAGATACCTGTATTAAAAAATAATTAAGGAATCCGTCCTTGCACACCTGAACAGCAAATCACAAACTGCCAAAAGTTAAAAAAATAATGCCATCAGTGTGGTTATGTGTCTTTGCTCAGAAAAACTAGAAGGCAGGGAAGGAAAAAATGCCTCTANTGGATGTTTAGAAAATGGGTGTTAATCAGATGAAAGTAGCTGTTACCAAAGACCTATATTTATTAGGTCCTATATTGAACAGAGCAAAACTTGCTCCTTAAGGATTTTAGCAGCTAAAATCCAAATTAACAAAATACAAAATATCCCATATGGTATTTGCTGGAGCTGTGGCTTGGCTATCCACTGTCCATGACCATGTCTGTTTGTGAAGATAGTAGCTGTCAAGATGTGGCACTACTCGTTAATAGTCTGGAAGCAACCATGAAGTCCTGGACACCTTACCTCCTCAAGGCAGTTTTGTGTGGAATGCTGCTTGTTTTGTACTAACTTCCTTTCTAGAAACAAGGACTCCTGGAAATTCTCTTTCAGTTCACATTTGTTAAATAGTTAAGAAACCCCTTTTTTTTCTGTTGTAAAATAGTATTTAAGTGTTGATTATGAATCTGGAACAAATGAATACAAGCACTAAAAAGAATATACTGAATATTGCTCTGAGACATCTTTTGACTGAACTGACTAAGGGGCAATTCAAGAGTAAACCTCTTCGTGTTGATTTTCTCTACTACATATAAGTTATTATTTGGCCTATCAGTTTCTTTAGAAAATATTAGTGGACTTTAATTTGTGAAAATTCAGAAAATGTCTTTCAGATCCCCAGCTGGGATTGAAATTCATTACCTGTGAGTAAGGATTGGTTTTCATACCTGGCTCACCATTTTGCTTAGGAAGATGACTGAATTGCCTCCTGTTGTTTTTGCTCCACATAGCATGAAAATCTTTAAATGTTACTTATAATTTTCCTCCTCATTTTAAATGTTTCAGTTCAATTTCAGCTATAATTTCATGGCAGAAAACTACCAGAAGTCACAAAATTGATTTAAGTTCTTTTATTTTCTCTCTTTAGCAAATATTTATCATTTTGTGGTCCTGCAAAAGAGTATAGAGGATTCCCTGCTGTAACCAGCTCTACAAAATGGTTAAAATGTCACACTGCTGTCATTCTACTTTATCTTAGCAGATGGAGAAACTGTTTCTTTCTAGGAAATAAGTCATTTCTCAGAAGAAGAAGAAATTTTCACTGGAGAAATGATTTGCTAATTTCTGTATTATAGTAACAAAGCAGCATGATGACTGTTGGCTCTGCAGCCCAAATGAAGACAATACATTTTCCAGTATTTGGGAAACTACTGCAAACCAACTTATTTCAGTATATTGACTGCTCTCTAAAGTGGGTTTTGCTCACAGAAATCACCAAAGAGTAAATTTATTGTGTATACTCGCTGAAATATGAGGAACTCAAGGGTATGCCCTGAGGTGTGGCAACGTCCCACTTGGTGTTTTAGGGCACGTTATGGTAGAGATAGGAATGAAATTTTTCCCCAAATCTTCTACACTTCCCATATGCTTGCTTCAGGTACAGTGTTTCATAATGGAATGACTGTGGATGCCAGCCAGGGAAGAAAGACCCTGACAGACCCACAGTCTCCTGGGTGGGGTACACAAAGCCTAAGGAGAGGCTGTCAACTAACTCAGCTTGGAAGTTTCTTCCATCATCTAATCAGTGATTATCAAGATGGAGTCAGGAAACAGAATGGAAATTTCAATAAGACAGAAATAAGAAATTCTTCCTTCATGCTGTGGATGGTGAAGTAGTAGAGTTGGTGCACAGGCATGTTGTAACACCTTTGTCCTTGGAGATGCTCAAAATTTGCCTGGGCATGGCTCTGGGCGACCTGATTAATTTTGAGGATAGCCTTCCTTTTAGCAGAAGATTGAAGCAGATCTCCAAAATTCCATTCACACCTTCATTATTCTATTATTCTACTGGTATAAGGGATGACTGATATAAAAACCATGTAGTAGTTAATGAATATCGCTCCTCTGTGAGCCCGTCTACTCCCATCAAAGTAGTATCTGGCCAAGATGAGAATTTCTTTTCCACAGTTGTATACAAACTGAGAATATGTACACCTCGGAGTGAAGAAGTTACTATTTGAGAGGGAATTTGATTACTAACAGCAAAATACTCCACCCTGTTAATCTGTATTCTGTAAAAGTTATCTTATTTGGTTAGAGATGCTTGTACTGGCATGGACTGAGATACAAAATACAGATAACAACCCTAATAAAAAAATGGGTTTAGCTGAATTTTAAAGGCCAAATTACAGAACTGCAGATTAATTTAATTCTCTGTTTATTTATGGAGATGTTGTAGCATATAGTGTCAGTTCATAGCTGGCCATTATTTAGCTTTTTGGCTATTTTTCTCTTCCGAGGGAACTGTCCTTAGGAGTACACAGAAAGAATTTGAGTAGAAGTTACTGGACTTCATAGTAAAATAAGTAATTCCCAGGTGGAAATAATATGTTGAATAAATCTCCCCCTGTGGGCTCAGAAAACATGAAGACTGTAGTGTTTTGGGGATTTTCACCAGCCGAAGTTGCTTGGGTCTTGTGGTGAGACAGAAAGTTTAGCTTCGTTATCCAAGTTCACATGTGACAGCCATGGTTAATTCTTTCCTTCTCTTAGAAATTAATGAGGATTTTTGCATCCTGCACTGAACAGTTTTCCCTGATTGTAGGGGCATAAGAGCTTTGGCATATTTTCTTCAATATTTTCTGATATGATTAATCATAAAAATAATGCAGACAGATGTGCTATTCAATAAAAAAAAATTCCTTGTTCTGTGGCCAATGTTGACCAGAAGCAGATTGTGGGAATTCAAAACACAGAAATGTAATTTCTAAAAAAAAATCCAGTGAAAGTTGTTCCCCATATATGTACAAATATTTATTTATATGCACAGAGATATGTAATATATCTATAATCTTATCTCTTGCTTTGGGGTTGTTTATATTAATTATTTCCTCAAGGGCATATGTTCTTCTAGAATAGGACCACTTGTTTGATAAAGTGGAAATCTTGTGGCAAATAAGTGTTGACAGAGAAAATCTCTGCCAGGACATGGGTAGGACATGGAGCTGAATTATCAGCTAAAACTTTTTTTTTTTTTCGAACAGTGATGATTCTATATTAAATATAATGCATTTTAGGTCCATTTTATTTGTGGTTATTGGGTAAAAATTTTTTTATGTATTGGTTGGGAAAAATTGTTTTATATTTTCCCTTTATCACATGAAAAAAATGAAAGCCTTTTTGTATATCTGTATTTCAATATCTAGGAATAGGAGCAATCTACAGGCCTTCCTCCATTCCTGGGAAAATAAACTACTGTGAGCTTAAGTATCCTTTCACTGGCTGAACTTTACGCTAGCAATTTTCTTTAAATTATTGCTTTTGTTAAAATATTAAAATAAATTTTATTTAATATTTTAAAACAGTAGAAGCAGTAATTCAATGTCTTTTCATTTTGATATTTTAGTAATGTGAATTTTTAATTAGGAAGCTATTTTTAATCAGTAAAATTTCCTAAGAAAATGTATAGCATAAACGGAAAAGATTTGATTCATAAAGAACAGTTACTGTACTTCCTAAGTAAACATGTAGAGGTTCTTAAAAAATCTAAGTGTTAAAAATACCATTAAGAAAACCTGTAACCTGCTGGTCTAAGAGTGCTTCAACAGCACAGAATGCAAGGCTTATGCATCACTGTGGGTGTGAACCACTGTAGAGGCCAGGAGAGCACATCCAGGGGCCAGAAAAGATGCATTGATACAAATCCCTGTGAAATTTTGGGTTAAATTAAAACCTCCCCAAAGGAGAAGTCCCTTGCTCTAGGGGTGCAAACACTGAATGTTGTATCAACTATACAATCTACAAAACTCTTTTCAGTGAAAATTGATGCACATACATTCAAGGAACTAAGCACTTAATATGGCCTCTATCCGGAGGTCAGCACGATGTGATTCTTTTAAAAAGCTGATTGTAAACAATAATCAATAGGTAGTTGACTGTTAAAGTAATAATTCTTCTTCTAAAATTGTTTTTCTTATTAAATTTTAAAAATTACGACATCCAAGTCTTTTCCTTTTTTTCCCTAGAAAAAGAAAAATATTTTTAGACCATGGCTGCTATGGTATAATGAGCCTTAATTTGGATTTTATGTGCTGTTTATTTTGCCTGTTTTGGACATATAGCTCTACACACACAAGTGTCTTGTTTCTTCATATGCTCTCTTCAGATTCCCCAGCCACCGAGTATGCAAGAGACCTTCTTGGAGTGTAACACCAATGTCTTTCATTAGTCAGCTGGCACTGGAGGCATGCAGATAATTTTCTGTCTTTGAACCAAAAATATTATCTGATTTGAGTCATCCAGGGCCCCCACTGTGGGTGGATAAGGAGGGTCTTACTGTTTCTTTTGGATAAAATAAAAATGATAATTACAGGCCAAGTGAGAAGAGGAGAATAATGGAAATGCTTATAAATGCATATTAGTAACATGATCTGTGAGTGTATTTGAGGTGCTGATAAGGGTATGATCCCCTTGTCAAGGGATGTTATTGATGTGGCATTGCTTCTCTGTGTGACCAATAGTAGCAATCTCTTCAATTAAACAAAAAGCACTTGTGAACATGGTACCACTATGCAGGCTTCTATTCTTGATTATCTGCTGAAGAGTCATGACTGGTTCTGTTCAAGGGCAATAGCAGTAAAGAGCCAAAGTGGAAAACAGGGATAATGATTAATCAGATGGAAGACATAAATTCAAGGGAAATTGCATTAGAACACAGACAGGTCAGGATGGTACCTTCTTGACCTTTGCAGCATCAGAGACTGCTGTCTAGCAAAGGATAAAACTAAGCTGTTGAGAACATTAAGTAATTCTTACTGCTTAGGGAGTGTATGGCTTTTAGAGATTGAACCAGTGAGGGTGGGATCCACCTTTTAAAATATGGAAATCACTTGAAAAATTAAATAATGCTGCTGTGTACACTCTTAATGATTTGATTTATCATATTATACTGAACCTTGGGGGTCAGAAGAAACTGTTAATATGACTGTGTATCTCCTCTGTGTAGTTTACATTAATAAACAACTACTCCTTTTAGCAGGAACACATACAATAATGTGGAGGTATCTTTTCATTATTAAGCAACTATCACTGATTTTGACTTCTCCCCCCATGTTTTTATTCCAGTTCCTCTTAATGAAAATCCTTTTAATGTGAATCAAGACATTCATACATTTGGTCTCAGCAGCTGGCAGAGGTAGTATGTTATACCCCCTTCAGAACTGTGAGGTTAACAGTTTTTCTTGGTGTGCTCCATACCAAAGATCTTGTTCAACCAATTTAAGACTTTTGACACCACTTGTTCCAGAAAATATCTAATGCCTCCTAGTCCCCTCTTTATATATGACAGAAGATACTTCTTTGATAATATATCTAATATTCTACTTGAATGGCAGCGCAGGAAATCAAGCCCACAGCTCCTGAGCACAGCAGTGCTGCAGAGATTCTGTTGCTTCAGCCTCTGTCCTTTTAAAGGTTTCTTTCAATGACATTTTTCTTCTTTCTTTCAGTGACAATATTTTCCCAAATATTCAGTCATACTATAAAAAATGCTGAAGTGCTATAAATTTATAATCTCAGTCGATGTTAAAAGTTGTGCAGAATTTTGAATTGTTTCTCATGTGTTTTCAACACGTACACCTAGCAAACTACTGAAGAGAATCATTCCAAAAAAGGTGATAGCTGTTCATTGCAAATCCCTCTGGCTTCAGTGTAAGAATTTTAATTAATTCCAATTCCAGTGTGAAACGTTCATCCTTAATGTTCCTTGCAAACAACATTTTCAGACTTGAAGGGTGTGCTGCTGCTTGATGTGGCAGAACAGAAAAATGAGATCACAGATAGGTAACAGAGGCTTGATGCTAAAAAGTGCAGTTCAGTATGTGAAATGGAGTGTGTTCCCTTTGTCTTGCCAGAAAGGAGAACTGAGAATGTCTGTTTGTAGACTGCAGTTGCTACTTTATGTCTAAAGGGAAGGTTTCTAACTAGCCATTCTGATAACAGCTGTGGTCAGAGGTTGCTAATGAAAAATACTTTTTTTTTTTTGGGGGGGGGGGTATACCACTCCGTATGGATAAAGCTATTTTCAAATCTGGGGTGTCTAGAGTGTAGAGATGCATTCAGAATTTCTAGTAGAGGGAAGGACCTGTATAGAGAGAATTTTAGCCTGCTGGCATTGTCTGCTTTTAGTAAAGTTTCATGGTCTTAAGAGTAGTCTTTAACTCAGGAATATGACCTTGTTGTCTGTGAGGATGCTGAGTGTCCCAACAGACTCCATTGTGAGTCTCACTGGGTCCCCTCACACAAGCAGCTGGTTCAGGACCTTCAGTTAAGACCAGGCTTCAGCCCTCATGAGAGTTGCCAGGGAGTAGCAACCATGAGATTGCTCCAGGAGAGGAGAAAAGAGGGGACAGGAGATAAGGGGGACCACAGTGTGGGCAGGGCAGTGCTTTCACTGATGGAACATTGTCCTGAGGCAGAGCATGGTGAGAGCAACAGCTTTCACTGACAGTCTGGTGCTCATCAGACAAAGTAGGGCAGTGTTACATCCATGATCAGTCAGCAAAATCCAGTCTGAGATTCAGGAACAGCAGGGAATAGGAGGCGAGTGAAGCTGTATAGTGCAGCTATAGTGAAGCTCAGGCAGACTTGGGGGTGGCCAAGTCTGAGCTTAAGAGAAAACTTGAGCCCGTGGCAGAAGATCTGAGGTACTGGAAGGGGTACTAGGTGAGGCTGGACAGTTTATTTAGGCCTAATGAGGCACCAGGAGCCCTTACAACCAATTAAAACTCTACAAGAGAAGAAGGAAAATCAGTTTTAAAGCAGGGAACTCCAAAGCAGGGAAGATGGTAAACGTCACTGCTGGATGTCAAACATTTTAGGAACCAGATTAAGAATTTGGGTAAGAATAAAATGGAATACTGAGGAGCTCAGTAGATTAGAGGATGTCCATAAAGCATTGCCAGGTGCCATTCTGCTTTACAGTAAAATAGAAATGTTTTGTATGACAGAATTCATTTCTGAGATGTTTCAGCTCACCACACCTTTTTGCTGTGCAAATTCAAACATAGGGAACAGGACATTTTTTCAAATTGTCAAGTAGATTATCTCCAAAATTAGCTGCAGAAAGCTTACTGAAATTGAAAACATGTTTACTAGCTCTTCTATCTTCATTTTGTTGTTTTGCCTTTATTTTGTGCTTTTAATGGCAGAGCACTGTGTTTATTCACTTGTGTCATCTATCTGTACATATTCTACCCAAGGGAAGAAAGCCACACTGAGGTAGTGCTCAGGTTGCATAATGTGCTCTGAGATACAGATAAATCCCTTTTTGTTAGGTCTTGAAGTTACTGAATCTGAAAAACTTGGGACTGCTGCATTTTCAGTACAGACTTTTAATTTGTCATTATATTTGTGTCTTTTCATGGTTCCTTCTCACCTGTGTTATAAAGCCCACAAAATAAAGGTTTATGGAGATCAGTGAACCAAATAGTGGTGTAAAATATAAGCTGCTAAAGCATTATATTTGTGATTTAATTGGAGCCATACACCTGCAGGCACTTTGATTAATTTACTTGAAGTTTTGTAAACCTGCTGGAATACTGCACATAGGCACATAGGCACTCTGCAACCTGCAATAATAGTGTGATTCAGGATAAAAAAACTGAAGATGTGTAGTCAGCACACGATGCAGTTTGAATCTGACTAAAATATGAGTTTATGGTAAGCATTACAAAGTCTGTTTTTCCCAGTGTGGAATAAAATGAGGTAAACAATTTGTACAATTGTAAGTCAATGCAGCCTTAAGTAAAATGCTGTTGGGTTTTTAGCAGCACCATTTGTGTTCAGGGAGCATTGAGCAGTCATGATTTCCTTTCTAACCTAGTTAAGGCCTGGTAGACAATGAGTCGGCCTTCATTGTGCAAAAGTAATTTCCACCTCAAACTGTTGCATTTCCCTACAGGGAGAGGTAAGATTTTATGAGTGTGCAGAATCACTTTTTTTAGTGCAGCAGAACTAGCACTTTATTTGAGTATCAGGTTCCATAATCTTTAACAGCTTGGGTATATCTGAAGATGAGCAATACATTACCATGATCACAGTCCTCCAGTAAACACACTGCATGAGGCAAGGTGCAGAAAACAGTACTAGGAAAACTCTAAAGAAACAGGATGAATTAGAAAAGATTGGTGTACAGGATTTGGAATATACATAATACAGTTTTATTCAGCCAAATAATTTAAAATGTATCCTGTTCTTTAAGAATAGCAGAGAAAATCTAAGGTGGATGTAAAACTAAACCACTTGGCAAAAAGAAGTTTAGGAGTTCTTGGTTGTTCTTGCGCAAAAATGAAAACAATGTAAGATTGCAGGCTGCTTTCAAAGTACAATAATCTGTTCCTTAACCTCTTTTTTTTATGTGAGATGCCAAAATGTTTGAAGAGAGGTGATAAACTTGTAATAACTTCAGAAGGAAAAATAATATGTAAAGCTTTTAAATTCACTTTCTTCTTAAATTCATAAGACTTTTTTTTTGCTATTTATATATCTTATAAATATTTAGATACGTTTTGAAAACTCTGAAAATACCTTTTGCCTCGGTACTTCTTGTCTGCATATTATCAAGGCTACTTTTCTTGCACTGTTCTATGGATGTTTTTTCTGTCATTCTTGATTGTAGCTGAGTTCCCATATTGATTAATTTCCATGTCACAGAATCTGAAAGTCATTGTTCCTTCTTATGCGTGAGTATACTCCTTATCAACTTTGTCGTGGCCTCATTACGTGTGATGATCTATTCCTGACACATACAGCTTTTACTTCTGTAGTTACACAGCTTTCTATTTTGGGTCTGTATTTTAATGAGCTGTTTTCTCTCAGAAGTAGTAAGTTTATGGAAAAAGACAGTTCAAAGAGCAATGTGTTGAAGTTACCAAATACAAATTTTGAAATATTTTTTATGCATGACCATCTCAAGTTTGGCAAGCGATCCATTTTTTTTTGTTGTTTTTAAATTGCCACTATTTCAAAGTAGGAAGAGAAAATTATTAAATACTCTGTGTAGTTTTTCTAAGAAGCTCATCTTAAAAGAAATTCTTGCACTTTTGAACATTAGAATCTATAGCATTGGTTACCTATTTCCTACATATCCTAATTAATTGGCAACAAGAAACATAAATGCTATCTATGATCTGATTTTACTTTTCAAAACAGAGCAAAAATAGCAGGAATAGTGGCTTTTTTTGCATTTCAAAATCACTAGAGATCAAACCTTTTGAACTAGAACAAAGTCATAAAAATGTTGGCATTTTTATAGCGTGTGATGGGGATGTGACAAATATCTGATACATATTTCAGGTCTGTTCATCTCTCTCATCTTTGCCCAGTGCTTCTCCAAAATGAAATTTGTATGAAAAGAGAAGACTGTTTTCTTTTCTCATAAGAGCAGTGGTTGCTTAACCAGTTTTAGCTGTTTTGGGACCTAAATGGTCATCCATTTTCTAAACACTGCTGGAGGTGTCCTTTTGTCTCTCTCTCTCTAGTTTACCAGACTGGATTCTAAACCTTTTTCATTATTCTGTGAAATATATATTTGTATACTGGCATATTCACCACTTGATGCTTAATTTTAATTTATAAAAATAGAGCTCTTCATTTAATGTGAGAAAATGGGTTTTTAAAATTTTTTTTTAATGTGTCAGAATGATAGAGTAATTTGGGTGAAGAAGTAATTTGGAGGTTATCTATTCTCAGATCTGGATTTAAATTGTTCAGAGTCTTGTCCAGTAAAGTTTTGAATGCTTCCAATGCTGGGAATCCCAGTGCTCCTCTTTGTAGCTGTGTACATGGCTGGAGACTTAACATGAAAAATTTCTTTTTTAGAACTATCTGGAATTTCCCTTGCTGCAACTTGCAACTGGTTCCTCTTTTCTTTTTGTCCTTTGCCTCTGAAAATTCCTCATTAGATAATGGGAGATGGTGAATGGAGTTCTCCTTAAGAATTCTCCTCTAGAGACTGGGCAAAAAAGAGTTACTCTCCTTGTGCATCATGAATCCCAGACCTCTAACCACTCCAGTGATCCTCTCTAGACTGTGCTGATGGTGAGGTGCATGAAATTGGATGTGGTAGTCAGTGTGGCAACACAGAGGGGAAGTATTTCCTTCAACCAGTGGAGAGCATTCTTCCTAAAGTGACCCAGCTGTCATGGTGGAATGTGTTCTGCCTGTTATTCACCTGAATCCTTAGGGCCATGTCTGCAGATTTAAGGAAGTGACTTAAATTTAAACTATGTAAATAATAATTTAATTTAAAGAATATATTCCCCATCTTAAATTTCCATTCTGGCATAGACAGATTTATGAGATATGGCAATAATGTACCTCTTCATTATAACAGTTTATTAGAGAATGCTTTGTTCATTTCCTTCATTGCTTCCTAGCACGAGTGTGATAACAAAGTCCAAACAAACCAAGCAATGCCACTCTGGTGATTTGGCCCTGTATGAATGCCAGGTGCCCACCAAGCTGCTGTCCCTCCTCAGGTGGATGAGGGAGAGAATATGTAATGAAAATCTCATGAGATAAGGAGAGATAGGGAGACACCACTGACCAACTACTGTCACAGACAAAACAGACTTGACTTGAGAATCTTACTCTATTGCAAATAAAATCAGATTGCAAAAATAGGAAATTAAGTAGTAAACCACCTCCTTTCATCCCACCCTTCTTTACAGACTCACCTTCACTCCCAGTTTTATCTACATCTTTCCTCCTTGCAAGGGAATGGAGACTGGGAGTTTCAGTCAGTGTTTTCTCTGCCACTCCTTCCTTCTCAGGGGGAGAGCTCTGCTCCAGTGTGGGATTCCTCCCATAGGAGACAGTTCTCCATGAACTTCTTTTAACATAAGTCCTTCCCACAGGCTGCAGTCCCCAACAAATGGCTCCAGCACTGTTGGCCCATGGGTTCACAAATCCTCTGTAAATCTTCTATGGCACGGGTTTCTTTTATCCTGAGGCCACAGGTCCTGACAGGAGACTCCTCCAGCTTAGGATCTCTCCACGTGATCAAAGTCTCCTACAGTGGTATCCGACTACTCCAGCATGGGCTGCAGGGGCACAGCTGCTTCCCCAAGGGCTGCAGGGGGATCTCAGTTCTGGCACCTTGAGCACCTCCTGTCCCTCCTTCTCCTCTGACCTTGGTGCTTGCAGGGCTGTTCCCTTCACAGGTTCAACTCTACTGTTCTCCAGCTACAATTTTCTTTTTTCTTCCTTCTTAAATGCATTATCCCAGAGGCACTAACACCATTGCTGATGGGCTCAGTTTGGCCAGCAGCGGATCCATATTCCAGCTGGCTGGCACTGGCTCTGTTGGACAGAGGAGAAGCTGCTGGAAGCTTCTTGCAGAAGTCAACCCTGCAGCCATCCTGCTATGAAAACCTTTCCACACAAGACTAATACACCCACCAAGCACAAGTATTTATTTTTTGAATGAACTTGTGATTTTCTTCTGTCCAGAGTTAGCTGTTTCTTATGATTTGTTACGAGGCTTGGAGGAGACATAGCCAGGACAGCTGACCCCAACAGGCCACATGGCATCTTGGTCAGTGTAAAAAGTGGGGAGAAGAAGAAGGAGCGGAGAGAACATTTGGAGTTGATGGCATTTGTCTTCCCCAGTAACTGTTATATGGGAAAGGGCCCTGCTCTCTTTGAGATGTCTGAACACCTGCCTGCCAATGGAAGAAGTGAATAAATTCCTTGTTGTGTTTTGCTTGTGTTGTGGCCTTTTCTTTCCTCATTAGACTGTCCTTATCTCAACACATGAGTTCTTCAGCTTTCACTCTACTGATTCTCTTCCCAGCCCTGCCAGCAGGGGAGTGAGTGAGCAGTTGTGTCAGGCTTGGCTGCTGGCTGGGGTTAGACTACAACAGTGTCGTAGGGAGAACAAGCAGGAGCAGTTAGAGGTCTGTATGCAGCTGCAGAGCTTTGATCTTACTGCATTGAAAGAAGGCACAGTGGGACAGCTCACGTGACTGGAATGTTTTCACAAAGGGCTACATGCTGCTTAGGAAGGACACACTAGGGAGACGGTGTAGTCATCCTTGAAACATGGAATGTGTTGAACCCTGGGAGGGTTGTGCAGACCTTCAGAAGAATCTCAGCAGGTTGGAGAGATGGACAGAGAAGAACCATCTGAAATCTAGCCAAGGCAAATTCAAGACTCCTGAACCTGAGAAGAAGCAGACTGGGGCTGACTTGCTGGAGGGCAGCTCTCCAGGAAAGGACCTGGAGGTCCTGGTGGACAACAAGCTGTCCATGAGCCAGCAGAGTATCCTGGTGGCCAAGAAGGCCAATGGAATCCTGGGGACATTAGGAAGATCATTGCCAACAGATTGAGAGAGGGGATCCTGCCCCTGTACTCAGTCCTGGTGAGGCTTTACCTGGAGTGCTGTGTCCAGTTCTGGGCTCCTCAGGACAAGAGAGACATGAAACGAGTTCAGTGGAGGGCTACAAAGGTGATGAGGGGACTGGATCTTACAAGATGCTCCAAGTGAGATTCCACTTACTGATGTAACTGGGCCTCTTCAGCCTGGAGAGGAGTGAGAGGGGATCATATCAGTGTATATCAGTATGTGAAAAGGTGGTACCAGGAGGATGTATCAGGCTCTTCTCAGCACTGCCACACAATAAAACAAGAGGCAGTAGGCAGAAGATGCACAGGAAATTACATCTGAATTTGAGGAAGAACGTCTTTACTGTGCAGGTGACTGGACATGCACTGGAACAGATTGACCAGAGAGGGTGTGGAGTCTCCCTCACTGGAGATATTCCAGAACCATCTGGATGCAATCCTGTGCCATGAGTTCTGGGATGGCCTGGCTTAAGCAGGGAGACTGGACAAAATGACAGACTGTCTGACCCATTCCTGTGATTCTGTGATTTCATTCTATGTAAGCATATGTATGCCTAATATATTAACTAAATATACATATTAATAGAATTAAACATAGCTTTAGCTGTATGATTTGGGGTTTTTTACAGCTAGACAGATTGGTGTATTTAATGTTTTCATTTAGTTTTAATTTTCACCTAGAATTACTCACTTTTTCTCCTTGTTTTTTAGGTAAAAATTGATGTATGCTGAGTTTCTTCTGAGATTCCATAGTCCCACACCAGAAAAGCTTATTATGTTATTCTTGGTTTTAATATTTATCTTCACAACATATTTTGATAAGGATTTTGTCTGAGGGTCAATGAGGAAATAGGCTTTCAGTCATAAAAAGCATTGGGTATAGCTTGTCTGTTTGCTAAAGAAAGACAATCTTACACAGAAAGAGGAGCAGGTCGACATGAATGCTTGGGATTCTCAGATCTAACGTCAATCTAGTGTCAAGCTGTTGTGAAACAGAAAAATAAAATTGAACTATAAAGTTCAGCAACCACCATCCTGAAAATGTAGCTGAGGAAATGAGACCTGAAGAATTCTAAAAAAGGATTATTTACGCTGGTGTTTCATATCCTGTTACAAATAATAAAAAGTAACAGATGTTAAAGATAAAGCAGAAATAATATGTGCTTTGAGTGAATAACAAAGTGGCTTGAAAGGAGTAAGGATGAGAAAACCAGGATGTTCAAGTAACTTTTCACATTATGCCGAGCAACCACTGCTCTCTTACCAGGGTTTATTGAGCACAGCAGCTGATTCCCCATGTGGAGGCCAATATAGACCACCATAAGATAAAGACAGAATTGGCAGAACTGAGAAGAGTCTTTGGACTCTCATTCCACAGGCACAGGAATTATGTGCCCCAGAAGGAATGAAAAGCTAAATGTTTTCAGAAAGTTTTTCCCAGGGGCATCTGAGACTGTAACCGTGGATTTACTCCTAAAATACAAAGAATGCTTGCCTGCTTTATTTCAGGAAGAAAGGAAAGACACGTAATTCCAGCTTGTAATACAGCTTGCCCTCCCTACAAGATGTCCTTCAACATTCCCAAGTTTTTCCTAAGCTCCAGTGCTATTCTGTGGCATCTGTCAGTCTCATATTTGTACAGTTGCTGTTTCAAAGTACCTGCACATCACAGATTTGTGAAAAGCAATTTCAGAAATGGCTGCTTCAGTGGTTTAGGTCCCGTTGCATTTGCAGATTTTATTCCCTGGAGAAATTCCTCAGTGCAGATTTTTTAACTTTACTTCCAGGATAGGACTCCTTTGCTGTTGTTCTTAAAGCTTCAATCTTGGTGCTTTAAAAATACATTTAAAAAAAAATATATATATCCCCAGGTTTACCTCTTCTTCCTTGGGAGTGGAATTTTTTTATGCCTTCTTTTGATCTCAAATGATTAATGAGTGGGCCTTTACTTTCAGAGAAGACTTGTCTGCTTCCTGTACAGCAGTAAACATGACAATGGCAGATACAAGACAGAAATTGCTAGTTGGTGTGCTTTTGGTAGGGGGTTGGTTTTCCTCTTTTATTGCTAACATTGAGCAATGAAAACTTGCTTGTCTGACTTCTTTGTATTGTTCCCTCATTATTGAAATGCAGGATGATGCTTTCCACTGTGATTCTGACAATTGAAAATTACAAAATATATTAGAAGCACCGCTGATGAAAGTGAATTTTCAGGAGAAGTAGGTATGAGAAGGGAGATTGCCCTTAACTTCAGAAGGAACAATTTTCTTTCACAATTTTTTTCCTACTTTTAAGGCAGCCATGAAAGTGCAGAGGTATGTTTGAATATGTTTGGTTAAGAAGAAATTTTTAAAAATAATGAAATTTCAACTTTCCTAAGATTTGGGTAGTCATTCAGGTAATGTGGGTACAGTACAAAAATCTCATTAGCTTCTACTGATGAGACTTAGCTTATGTCATTCAGGCTGGATGGTGTTTGATTCTTGTCAACTCTTGTTGAACAAATTGGTGCATTCAGCTTGTGTTAACCACCACTCAACACAGAGCCTAGAAATAATATGTGCTTTGAGTGAATAGCAAAGTGACTGGAAGGGAGCACTTCTTCACTGAAATATAGTAGGGTATTCAAAGAACAAATTAAAACCACAGTGTTGGAACAACATTTAAATTATCCTGCTTTGTCTTTAATGAGGATGATTTTTTTTTTTAGTGTTTGCCAAGTAAAAAATATGTAGAAACTTGAAGTAGCCAAATAGTGATCAGACTGATTGCAAAACTGACAAAAGCAATCAAAACTCTGGTATTTATGTACAGTAAGGCAAAGCAACTAACAAGCATTAGATTTGGAAAAAAACCCAAAAAACCCTAAAAACAATAGACTAACAAAGTTTTCTTTGTATATGCTAACCTCTATTAACAGTTTACTGTGGGAAAGACAAGACACCTCAAAGCATATCCTATGCTTTGTTCAGTCACCTTTTCCCAGGACACCAAGCTTTTGATTAACTAAAAACTCAAGGAAAGAACCACTCCGCTGTAGGGTCTTCATAGTTTTGTTGCTATAATTTAATTAGCAGATATGGCCATTTCAGTTTTGTAACACTGTCTAGCCTGTTAGGGGTGCATTGAACTGAGTCTAATTCTAAGGAATTAGATGTTGTTATTACAAACCAGAGAATTAGTAATATCTATATTATTTCAATAATTCTCTTGCTGTCAGTATTGAACCTTTTTGTAGGTCAAAAGAAATCATGAAAAAGGCTTAATGAGAGAGGGTGGAGCATAGATGAATCTTCATTTCAGACTGTGACCTTAGGTGGAACTGTGGATCAAAGAGGTTTAGAAGGCAGTGTATCTAGTAAGGGAGAGCTGAATTAGACATGACTATGTCAGCATTAGGTTGGTGATGCTTATAAAACTTACCAGCATTGTATCACCCTTCTTCAGGATATTCTCTGAAAGATATTTAGAGCATAGAAGTAATGCATGGAGGACTAATATAGTGGAAGTATAAAGTGAAGAATGTCCCACCTCCTAACTTCGTACACCTATGATTCTCCACTCTGCCTTTCTTGGAAAATTTGTTTTTACAATATTACTGAATTTTTATCAGATATTATTCAGTTAAGACTTCCTGATTTTCACTGTGCAGAATTTATTTCTTTTGTCTTACGTTGATGATTTCTTGGTCTTAAGTGGTCTGATTTCATCATACTGTTAGAATTCCAGTTTGTACTGCTTAAAGGAGAGCTTTTGCAGATCCTGGTTTCATTGCTGATATAACCAGCTGTAAGAGGGGAAGAATTAGGCCTGTAATCAAAAGCACTGTAAGGAAAGAATTATTAGAGTTATTTCTTTTTGGTGATGCTTTAAGGCTCTAAGACGCAGTTAAAGGTAATATTTTTTGTTAAAGGCAAATGTCCACATATGTTTTGCTTTCAGGCAAATATGTTCTTTTTTCTGATAAAGATATGTAAAAACAAGCTAAAAGTAATTCCACTTGTTTTGTTCTAATTAGGTAAATTAGTTGAATAGTTTAAGAGGAACTGAGCAGGTAGAGCATATGGTGCAGAAATAGTTCTCTCTGCTGGTTTAATGAGGAAGGAAAGTAAAAAAATGGGGGGAAAAAAAGACATTGCAGTGTACCATGGAGACCTTGTTTTTGTTGAGCTAACATTTTGTTAATGTGTACTAGATAGGTGAATTCCCATGCTTATCTTGTATGTGTGTGTTGTGTCTGCAGAGAGGATGCAGTGACAAGTGCTGGTACAGGACAAGGGGTGCAAATACCATGCAAACAGGGAGAGTGCTGGGGACTGCCACTGGCAGTGGCACTGCAGCCTTGCAGGATTATACACAGTTCTGTTTACTGCAGCTTGAGCTAGAAGAGTGCAGCCTGGGTATGTGACTCTCAGCATGAGAGAAAGAAAATTTGCTTAAAATATAGAAACTTAGCTTTTAATCTGCTAACATAACCCAAAATGAGTCTGCTTCACACCAGCTCTTTATTTATTTAAATAAATTAATACCTCTATAAATAAATACCCTTTATTGAGGAATCTATTCTTTATTAGGTCATACTGAAGTAAATACTACCCTGGAAAAATAAACAAAAGGCTTTGCACATGATGAGGAGGAAGTTTGCGGTTATCCCGATGAATTCAAGCGTGGGTTGTTTTATTTTCTTCAATACTGAGAACACTTGCAAGACAACAGCATCTTCTGCTTGTGAATTAATATAGTTCAGGTGACCATTTTTAACCTGGGATATAAAATCATTTGACAAGGTAGAAAAATTGGAAGTAGTTATAGTCTAACCAAAGGTTATATCTTCACACGATGATTAATTTCTAGCAACAGATAAACTTAGAAAACACAAACTACCTGTATCAATCTTTGATAACTAAAAGAACCAGTAGAAAAAAAGAATCAAAATGTCAAGAAAATATGACTTTAAAGAGACAACAACTTTGATTAGATATGAATTTTACTTTTTTTTTTTTTTTT
>VWYE01022710.1:0-32933 GCA_013398995.1 Alaudala cheleensis | reverse complement strand
AAAGAGAAAAGCAAGAAAGATACTACACCAAATTATGAAGGGTATGTGAAATGCACATTTGAATGTGACTTCCAGATCTGTTCTGAAGACTTTATTCTTATATGCATGTAGTTAATTACTTTTTGGAGTACCCAGTGAGTCTTCTCACAGCTTATGTTAAGCAAAGCTCTGTCTCTGTGGAAATGAGTTTTGTGATTTGTCATAGATTTTCATCTTTATGGGATCTCACTGATTTAGTTTGTAATGTCCAACCTTTATTTCAGATGTAGCACCATCTATCTACACAGAATGCTAAATATATTGAAATCTGTGACTATAGCAGAATGGAAAATAATAAATATTAGAAAAAATATTAGAGCAGAAGAACAATTTGATTTTTATTTTGTATGCATACTTTATTGTGTATGCATCTTTGAGTGTTTTTGTAGGTGTTCCCAAAATGAGTATTTCCATTTCTGGTGGAAACATTAGTTTCCTGGGATTTTTTTGTTTGTTTTGGTTTGTTTTGTTTGTTTTGGTTTTTTGTTTTTGTTTTGTTTTGATTCAGTTTTTGGAATTGAAGGATGGAAGGAACTGAATATGAATGTAGTGTTTGGTTCAGTGAAAGTCAGCAAACATGTTGGATGAATTGGTTGGTATGAAGAGTATATAGCCAGACTACCATCTCTATTTTTGCTGCTTTATGCTACTCAGGTAGTCATTAATCCTTACTCTTTCAGATTTCCAGTTACTTACTTGTAGTAATCAGTCCAACATAATTGAAAGGGTGGGAAGTTATCATGCATGGGCTGTAAATTATTCCTCTTTGTACTTATCACCTTAAGGCACAGATTTCAGTTCATTGAGAAAGAAAAGCTGTTTTTTAAAACAGTGTTCAGATTAAGCATTTTGCTTGGAAACTTAAGCAATATGGAGAGACATTTCTGATTTCTGCCCAGACAGAAATTTTGCTCTGCCTATCTGCATGATTTTTGGTGGTAGAGTTTGCTCTTAATGAGTTTGGACAGGTGAAATTCCTTGTTGATGTACCTGGTTTATCACAAACTGCCGTGTAAGTTCAGTTACTTTCACAAATCTGTCTTTTTTGAGTCAGTTGAACTCATGGGCTAGGTGTACTACAGAACAGTGAAACATGGTTTTGTCAGTGCTGGCTCTTAGACTCTATCCATTTGGTATTCCTAAACTCCTGCCTTCCTTGAGATATATGCAGATACACATATACACCCTGTAGTAACAGGGAATTTGACAACTGAAAACCCTCACTAGAAAAACAAAAATAAACAAATATCAGTCTAAGAATAAGAGGAATTTGGTTAAATGGGTTTCATGAACACTGTAGAAATATCTAAAATCTAGGAACACACTGTATTCATTAACACTCAGAAAAGTACCTGTTAGGAGTTCACGAAGTACTTGAAAGGATTTGTAGAAGACTTCAGCAGATCCAGTGAATGTTTTGTTGCACTGCATGTTCAGCAACAGCTAGTAGATACTGTAGCCACAGACAGGTAAGGATCAGACGCCTAGTTCAGCACGCAAAAGATAACTTCTACAGACCACCTTGAAAACTGAAAAGCTGTAATCCGAGAAACTGCCTTGGCATGAAAGATTCACCAGGATGACCTACTTAAAAGGATCATCATGTACCTAAAGTCAGGCTACAGTTTGCATTTATAAATATTACATTAGGGCTTTTTAAAGGCTGCATTTCTCTTCCAGTAAATGCTTCAGTTCCCATTAATAGTTGAATAGTGCCATCACATCTGATTTCTTTGAGAAACATTCAAAGTGTATGAAATTAATCTAGAGGAAGATACTAAAAATAAAGACATTTTTCACTGTAGGTGAGTTTCTATTATTAAAAAGCTAGGGAAATATCTGTTAGCTTCTGAAGTCATGTCTATGTGATTATAGGCTTTGTTTTCTTGTATCAGAAGTACATCATGTCCTTAGTTTATCTAATGCAGTCTGTAGTTTTTTCTATGCCTCAAAACACTATCAGTACTAAAACCCATGTCTGGAGTATATGCAATAGAATGAAAAAAGGACAACTTCTCAGAGCCATTCTTTGGTCTTCTCCCATACAGCTCTGAGGGCAGTTCACACTGCTTTAGAAAGGGTAATAAGATTAGCTTCAGAAATTTCCATCTATTTTTACTCCTGCATCATATCTCACTGCCTCCTTACTTGTATTACTGCAGTTTTTCTGAGGTAATGGTGGAAAATGGATCATTAAAATGATCACGGTTAAAAATAACCTTTTCCCCAGGCTGGAAGCAGGCAGTGTTTTCTTAGAAGCACTGCTAAAAAATTGTAGCCTGCTTTTTCCCAGAGGGGAGGCTTCTTCAGTCTGTTCCATTGTCCAGATTCACACACACACACAACACACACAGACTCCCTTAACTTTAGACACATGAGTAATGGTGCAATTTTGTAATTGATTTTAGTGTTCTAACCACAGACTGTTGCCAGAGAACAATCCTGCATTTCTTCCTTCTGTATGCTTGCATGCTGCTGCCATTTCTTTCTCCTGTTCCTGGTGATAGTGCAGATGTGTGGTGAGCAAACAGTCTTGCAGATGTCCCTGAAAACTGCATGGAGAAGGAGGGAATGGTTTGTCTTCAGTCTAATAAGCAAACTGCTCTTGACTCATTGTGTCTACATTTGTGGCCTTGGGGCTGCACAAGATGGAAAGATACAGCAGAGTAGCAGGGAGAACTGAGGCAAAATGTCTTGGTGCTTTCACTCAGCTTGGTTAGTGGGAGCTCATGCTGGACTAACACCCTAGGAGATGCATTAGCTGATAATGTACAGTTGCTCCACTCTGCCCCTACTGTGAGTATAGATAGGGAAGAAAGGAATGTTTCTGTCCATGACTTAGATATTGGGAGTCTCCAAAGTGTGAAGGTGCCACCACTTCTGCCCACACAGCTCCCCACACTGATTTTTTTTTTTTTTAGTGGTATTTCATATTGCTAAGACTCAGTGTGAATGCACTGTGAATGTTTTGGCCGAATTCAGTCAGTTTTGAGACACTGGTACAGATTAGAGGAATGCTGACTTCCTACAGGATTTGCGTTAATTAGAAGGCTAAAGAGGTATTTCATGGTAACTCACTGAGAGAAAGGTTAGTATTTGTAGCCCTTTTTCACAAAACAGGGAGTTCAAATGGGAAAGGATACTGCAGACAGAGTCAATATGTTGTATGATGCATGGAACTGCTTGGTTTCTTTCAGACTAAAACCTGGTATCTGAGACTAGAGAGTAAAAAAATTGAATTTTGAAGACTGATAGAGATTAAATTAAATTTAAATTTAAATTATTATATTTATCTTCAGCATATTTTCCTTGTTACTTGTGATATTTGCATCTCTGAAGAAAATACAGGCTTTTATATTCAAAAATATAAATTTTGTGTATTGTGTATTGTGATGTCCAGTGTTTAAATAAAGATTGGAATGATTGTGTATCAGTGTGAATAGGCATCTAAAAATAGTGAACTATGACCTTTTTTTTTCTCTTATATTTTACAGGTTGAATATTACAGCTTCACTTGTACCTGGGCTTTTTCCACCGATGTCCAACAAGCAATAGACATTCCAAACAACATTTGGTGGGTGCCTTTGTAGCTTAACAGCAGTCCTTCTTTGATACAGAATGGAGGACACATACAAAGACAGGACTTCGTTAGTGAAAGGGGCCAAAGATATTGCTAAAGAGGTGAAGAGGCAAGCAGTGAAAAAAGTGAATAAAGCTGTTGACAAAGCCCAGGATGGCTACACACAGAGATCCTACAGTCGATTCCAGGATGAGGAAGATGACGATGATTACTATGGCCAAGGAGGAAATTATGGTGCAGAAGCTAATGATGATGAAGGATCAAGTGAAGCAACTGAAGGACATGATGAAGATGATGAAATTTATGAAGGGGAGTATCAGGGAATCCCCAGCATGGGGCAGGGTAAGGATGACATGGTGGCCTTAGGTCAGTCTATGCGTGATGAATACAAGGATCGTCATGAACTGGAAACAGAGAGGAAAGCTGATGAAGAGGAGCTAGCACAGCAATATGAATTGATAATACAAGAATGTGGCCATGGTCGTTTCCAGTGGGCCCTCTTCTTCGTGTTAGGAATGGCTCTAATGGCTGATGGGGTTGAAGTGTTTGTGGTTGGATTTGTGTTGCCCAGTGCTGAAACAGATATGTGTATACCCAATTCTGGATCAGGATGGCTTGGTAAGTAAAGTCTTCCTTCTGTCTTTTTGCTATTAAATTATTTGCTTACAGTAAGACTAAATATGTATTTGTCAACACAGAAGCTTGTATAAAATAAGGTTGGTCTTGACTATAAATACAATTACTTAAATAAAAATTAATTGTATTAATTATTTAATTAATATTGTGATTTTATTTTTGGATTATTGTTTTCTTATTCAGTCAGTAAATAAATTACTACAGAGAAAGACTGCACTGTAAAACTTAATAAAGAGAGGGACAAATTTTGTTCTCATATACAAGAGTAGATATCCAAATGAACTAATCTAAAATAAAGCAAAACCACAAACCAACCCACAGATGGAGAATTGGAGTCCTGCTGAAATGATATAGGTATAGTAAAGAGTGTATGATACAGCATTTTCACATATGAACCTTTGCAATGCTAGAATTCAATCTGGAAAATTAAAAAAATATTTTTTTCAAAAAATAGTGAAAATGCTATCTATTGTAGCCTTTCCCTCTTTTTGTCTTTAGTCCTTTTATATCAATGATTGTTCTCTCGCCATCCAAAGAGAATACTGTTTACTTAGGGTCAGGGTGACCAAAGAACGAACAAGAGCCAAGGGTGCACTTTTTGTGTCCATTCTATTGATGGGGATGGGCTGTGTCTCATGCCCTTGCCTGTTGCCTCCTGTGGTGTTAGAAACAGGCAGTCTGAGCCAGACTTCTGTGTCTTGGTGAGAGCAGCAGTGATGCAATCAGGTCCATGCTGTCTTCCCTGGACATGCCTGGGCACAGCAGGTAAAACAAGGTTCTCATGGGGCAGGGCTGTGGAGAAAAGTTGTAGAAAGGGTTTCCCAAGGAAGAGGGGAGGTAGGAGCCTGGGCAGTTGGGACAGAGCAGGAAATAGAATGTATAAGTGTACATAAATGACTTGGGCCTGAAGACTATTTCAGAAAAGGAGGACTTCTTATAAGACACTTAGAAGCCTTTGTTTCTAGCAGACGTTCTGCTTGTACCCTCTGTCTTTGCAGCACGTGGTTATGTTGTAATAGATCTCATTTTAGCTTTGCTCAGTTTCCTGACATATTCATACCAGCAGTTTTGCTCTGTGGGTTTCAATACTGTGGACTGCAGTCTCCCCCTGTTACATCTCTAGGCCTCCCTATAGGTGACAAGAGAAGAAGTGGAAGGTGAGGAGTTCTCAGATGACTGTGTCCTTTGTGTTATTCTTTAACATTTGATCATTTGTTATTTGAACTACTTTGCCAATATATGCAGGGCAGTGATCAAATGTAAAATGGAGGGAAATAAATTATTAAAGTTTTCAGGGTTAAAGGGGCTGAATGCAGAGAATCTGTTTTGTACTGCTTGTTTACATGGAATTCCAACATTGTACATGTCATGTTTGGACTTGTGAGCTTTCAAGTCTACTTTTTAAAGAAAGATCAGAAGCAAAAAAAAAGCAAATTTGTATCACTAGATAAATATCAATGAGCAGACAATAACATACTATGCTTCTTAGAAAAGTAGTGAATGCCCAATGTACTTTTTCAACATGATTTTTTTCATCTAGTCCTTGGCAGTTGAGCATATCTTCAAAATCTACGTCTCAATTTTTATAATTTTTGCAATTTTTGTAATTTTTATAATTTTTGTATTGCTATAACAAAAATTATTTATCTTCTCCCATTTTTTAAATTACTGATAAATTTGCTTGTTTTACCACAGGCACCCTTCTCAACAAATGAAACAGTCAAAGTTGTCTTTGTTCTCCAGGACAGTAAAATATAAGGGTAACCCCCAAGTCTCCAATTAATTAATATTGCATTTCATTTTCTACAAATAGTATTCTTTCTAAATAACTGCTTTGAAATTGGGTGTGGGGAGTATTGTCCCCACAGCAGTAGGGGCCATGACTATTCACATCCACCTGTTGGGGTCTGATCCATGTCAAGAAGGTTCAGAATTTCCCTGTCACTGGAGTTCTTATGCTGTCTTGAGATGTACTGAAATAACTCTGGAACTGTTTAACTAAATTCAGTACAGAAGCTGTTAAATACCTCATAGTTACAAGTATATATGTGTGTGTGTGTGTGTGTGTGTGTGTGTGTATGGGTGTGTAAATTATGCTTGTTGACAAAATAAAGGGAACAGCTCTGAAAAACTCATCTGTGCAAGTAATGTATTCTCATGCCTAAAATACAGGAATTGTAATGTACCTTCCTTTTGCAATAATGTAAAACTAGCCTCTCTGTTTCTGTATTAACAGAAAAATAATTATGTGCTAAAAGATTAACATACAAAAGTAGGAAAGAATGGAGATAAGCAATTTCTTTCCCAGTGTGTACTGGAGGCATTGCAACACGTGACTGTTTTATCAATAATTTCACCAAAATTTGTGTTTCTGGCCCATTGTTACTAGAAATATATCATAAGCTGCAAGTCATCAGTGCCTCAATGTACATGTGGCTTATAAACAGAGTAGATATACTGCTTGCAGACAGCATAACTTTAATTCCATTGATACAAAATATTCATTGTAGCAGTGAATGCTAAGTGAAAGCATTTTTATAATGAAATAACTGGGCCCTCACAGCCATGCATTTCAATTACTTTGCACTTGTGATTTTCAGCTTATAATTACATACTAACTGGGGTCTTCCAGACAGGCATAATTCTTTTTTTCATGATTAGAATTCCATATTCCAGAGGATCGTAATGTTGTTATAATATTAAAGTCACAGGACTAATGGTAAGAGTTATAAGGTAAAATCAGTACATACACACAATATTTATTTTTCAGGCAATTTTCTAGACTGTTAAGATACACACTAAGAACATCTTAATTTGTCTTTGAAAAAGCATTCATTGATTTGATTGTAAAAACTGTTTTCTCATATGTCATGCCATGACAGTTTGCTAGGGAATTTGAGCTAATTCAAAACATGTGACAATATTTATTGAGCTTCCATGTTGCATTTTTTACTTTGTAAAAATTCACTTCCACAAGGAAAATTTCCTAAAATCCTTCTATACTGACCCTTGCATGAGATCACTATTTATCACCAGCGACATCTCAGAGCCTATAAAGTCACATAATGTGCTGATGTCATGAACTACAGCTTCAAGTTGTCTTTTGAATTAAATAATAAATCAATACATTTTTCATCTCAAGTAAGTGGTTTTCTTAAGTAAAGAACAGCTGACTAGCTTAAAGTATCCAAGATTATAGTGACATGTCACTAAGCATGAGAGAAATGTGTCCCTGCTGTATATACAACTTGACTCTACTTGCATGTAAGAGGATTCACACTGGCCACTTGGTTTCTGGTACTGATGAGGCAAGACATACCTTCATGAGACAGGTTGCAGGCTCAGTCCCAAAAATTTTATTTTAACTCTTTTCCTGCTTGTATCTTTTTGGTTTTATCAGTCAGAAACAGACAGATTTTACGTTAATTCTCTGGGCTCTGATTTGGGCATACTTTTCCACCAAATTTACTCTGTCTTTGCATTCAGACAGGTCTTTGCATTCAGTTTGTTCTTAAGTTTTTATGGTTTTTTGGGGTTTGTGTGTGTGTGTTTTAATTTTGTTTTGTTTTTTAATGCTTAGTTTTTATTATGGCCTTTTCTTTCCTCAGCATCTCTGTATCTGAAATACTGAAACATTGATTCTCCTAAGCTAGGCAAAGCTAGTGTTTCCCAGCCATATCTGTTCAGGATGCCATGCTCCTCCTGACTGTCCTGTCACTGGTTCTCCCTTGGGACCTGTAAGTGCTCACCCCTGTGTGTAGGGCCCGTGGCAGCTGCACTGCTGTCACCATTGCTAGCAGTACATACAGGCTGACTCTGCACAGCATCAGTTGGCACCTCCTTCAGACAATCACCTCCATCCTTTTTTTGTACTTTATCATGTAGGTGTCCTAGGGTGACTGTATGATGCTTCTATCCCCAAATCGTCTGTTCTGTCTGAGTTAGATATTGTGTTCTGTAGCTTTAAGAGCAAATGGGGAGAAAACAGAAGCGCGGGTTTTTGTTTTGGGAAGAGGCAGCAACTCCCCCACTCTCCTGAGCGGAGACTGTTTCTCGTCTGTTTTTTCGGCGGCCAGAGATCTCTCCTTTGCTTTTAGTTAGTTTAGCTAGCTAGGGCAGAGAAGTTCCCTGGACTGTTTTTTTCCCTTTTTCTTGGGACTGTTTAAACCTGCTCGTGGACTGAAAGATCGCACGAGAGCAAGAGCACCGGGGGAGTCCCCACCTGGGCCACCGGGGTCCAGATTGGCTTCGTCCAGCGCCGGAAAGAACTGATAAGGCTGAAGCGAGCCGGGTTCCCACAGCAAGGACTCTTTCTCAATTTTGCCAGGTTTTATTGTTTCATATTATTAATTTCTAAGTTTGTAAGCACTTTCTTTTTTGTTAAATAAATAGTTTTTTCCACTCATCTCTAAGGAGGTTCTTTCCTGAACCAGTAGGGGGGAGGGGCAGTTCCAGCTTGCTTTCCAGAGAGACCCCCCATTCGGGAGGTTTCCTCCCAGATTTGCCCTAAACCAGGACAGTAGACATAGAATAGTTTGAGTTGGAAGGGACCTTTAAAAGGTCATACAATCCAAACACCCTGCAATATGCAGGGACAGCTTTAACTAAATCAGGTTGCCCAAGGCCCGTCCACCTCAATAGTAGAAAAAATGTGAACACCCCAGGATTTATTGATTATTTTTAAATATTTTATTTTTATTTTTTGCATGTGTGCTACTAGGCACCCTTATTCACTGATTAACATCCTTTACTGAGGCCAGTTGCTCCTAAATGATTTCTAATTGTCCTCCCAGTCTGTTTGGAATTCCTCTGTATGATCCTCTGTATGAAGTTTAGACTGAATAATCTCTTGAGGGTGAATAGTCTTCTACTCTGTTCTGTCTTGCCATTGTGTTAACCGATGTGTTAGTCAAGACTTTGATACAGGTTCATAGGCAGTACAGTAACAAACCTAGAAATAGTTATTGTATGTAAAAGACATTCTTAGCTGACGAGTCAGCCTACACACATTTTCTTCCATCTAAAAAACTCAAGTATTGTGGTAAATCACTGGACTGATAATGCAGATACTGTGAATATGAATAGCAACAAACAGCTTACCTTGGGAATCAAATGATTTTCTGAAAACCCACATTTAGTGTCAACTAATACTTTGGTCTAAGGGTTTCCTCCTGTTACTTTCTGAATTTAATAAATAAATTTTGCGTAGTGTTTGTAGAAAGAAGAATTTCTTTGACATAACAAGGTCTTTTGGGCAGAAGTAGTTCTCAGTCTGGGACAACAGCCTACCATTTCTGCATTGATTACTAACTTGCACATTAGCTGCTTTAATAACAGTGCTTCCCATGCCTACTCTGTCTCAAAACATAATTCTAATCCATATAGTTCTTTCTCTTTACATGAGAAGAAGTGCTCTCCAGTTTGCTGGCTGATGCAATGTGCTTATAAGCTCTGCTAAGAATACCAAATGCTCTCTGACTTTTTCCACTTCTTAGTTTAAAGAAGTACTGGCTTCAGAGATCCTTGATATTTAATTTAATTCTGGTTTTGTAATAATTTTCAACAACTTTATATTCAGAATTACCTTCCTTGAAACTTATCAATGAAGAATACAAGTCCTTCCATTGGTACAGAACAACCCAAGTAATTAGTAGAGGCTAGTCACTAAAATGCTGGTAGCAAACAGCTCTGCAGAAGAATCTGTAGTTTTCAGTAGGAAGCAAGTTGACATAGGACTTGCATCTCTACTGGCAAAAGTGACCAGTAAGCAGAGAGGAGTGATTATTTTCTGTTCTCAGCACAGTGAGCCCACATGTTGGATTCTCTGTCCTCTAGTGGAGCCACATAAAAAGGGGAAATTAACAAATTCAGGCAGATTTAGTAGAGGACCAACAATGTGACAAGAAGAGCAAAATACACAGCATATAAGAAGCATCTTGTTTAGCTTGGAGGAAAGAGGTCTGAGGTGAATCTCTCTGTACTATTTGGCAACAAAACTGAGATGAAACTACAGTGAAGGTGTGCTCTCAGAGGAGCACAAGGATCAGAAGTTGCAACTGAGGATCATCTGCTACGATGAAGAAAGTTCAGAGTGAGGTGGTCAACCATTGGGAATGCTGCATGGAGAAGCTGTGGGATATTTGGTAGATATTCAAAAGTTGACTGATGTTACATTAGGGTCGCAGTTTGGAGACAGGCACATGACCGAACACACTGATGGTCACGCCACAAACAGCCAAAGTTTATTGCTGGGTACCCCTTTTTATCAGGGATTCCAAATTCCCGCACTTGGACACTGATTGGTTGTGGTCTCATGCAGCTCCCTGGCCATGATATGTCTGCATTCAGGATCGAACGGGATTGGCTGGGTGTCAGAGTCAGTCTGAGATCCCTCACTTGCCTCACAATTGTCTCCAAGGAACTGAGGATCCCAGGGGCTGAGACCCCCAGACCCCGAAGTTCTGGCCTGTCCAGGGCGGGGAAAACCTGCCAGGACTTGCAGGTGTTCACCAGTCTCTTGTGCTCACTGANCTTCCGTGGTAGCTATAATCCCATTCCCCTCTTTTCTCTCTCTCTTTCTCTCTTTTTCTTTTTCTCTCCCACTATCGCATACTATTGTTGGCACTAAATAAAGTGCATTGTTGATGATTTAAACTGGTTTTGTCTCTTTGCTGTGTCTCTTGTGCTTTGAGATCCCTAAAAGAACCTATCAGGACTCTGCAGGCTCTTGCGGACCCTGACACTGGGCTTCCCTGGTTGAGTTTGAATCTGACTTATCACTACCTGACCTATCACTACCTGACCCAGGAACTTGTTAACTTATTTTCTGTAATGAACTAGGCTAGCCAAATTGGGTTTCTTGTTATGGCCAAATTTATCTGTCCAGCTGCAGACCAGCTGTGCTGTGACAGACTGAAGACTTGAAGAAAAGTAATCTTGCTCTGAAGGCAACTCTGCTTTTAGCAGAGGTCAGAATAAAACTCTTCAAAAGTTCCTCCCAACCAGAATTTTTCTGATTAGTTGTCTGCAGCTATTACACTTCAGTAAACTTTTAAAGGAAAGGAGGGTTAGAACTCATGGATCGTACATAGGCTTGCTGTGTCAAACACAGATTAGTGTCTAAAATAATTTAGGCAAAATCATATAGCTTGAATTATTTTTTTCTCCTCCTGAGATCTGGCAGAAACCTGGAAGCATGTGACAAAATGATGGTGAATAAAAGGCCGCACAACCAGAGTTTGACAGGAGGGTTTTTTTTTTAAATATTCATGCATCTGCATGCCTAGTGGGATTATTTACTGGTTATGAGGTTTGAATTTTAATAAATTGTCACAAAACTGTCTTTACACCACAGTGAGTAAAAAGCCATCTGCTGCTATAAGTAGTTATCTGTGTATAACGTTGTATTTTTTTTGTTAAATATTAGTATAGGTCATTAGAGATGGATGAGATTTATTGCATGCTACTGCATAAAATACAGTGGGACAAGGTGAGTGTCTTCTGGCTATTAGCATGATATTGCCTTTGTTATGACACAATACAGCACAAATGACATAAAATAAAGGAAACTCAGACCTGTTTACTCTGTTTTTTATGTTGACCTAGTAAATGTATTCTTAGACACTTGAAAATTCCGGGGGAAAATCCCCTTTTTTATTATGGAAACCATGTTGAAGATTTTAAAAAATTATTAAATACTTCAGGGATAGGGAAAATTATAATAACTAATTTTTTTAATGTGGACACTTGGCCAAGATATAAATTTTATTCAAGACAGCACAGATATCAAAGAAGTTAAGTACTCAGGTATATATTTGCAATAAAAGCATCTAGATAAAGAGTACTTACTGGAACTATATCAGACATTTGCTTGTGAAGAATCTCACTGAAGTAATGGTGAGAGTCTGTTGCACTTATACTTAATAGTAGTAATAAATCTTTAGCAGCAATAGAACTATTTATAAATAGAGATGCAGTCATTGAAATGCATTCTAAATATTCCTGAACAACGTGAAAATTGGTCTGTAGGATTAATGTCTTACTCCTTCAGAAGGAGATGCCAGAAATACAAATGCCGTCATGCATGCTGTTCACCTTTGGTACAGTTCAGCTCCCTTGCAAATGACATTATTAAAGTCCTCCTACTGCAGTGCTTTTTCCACTTGCCTTCCAAACACAGTTTTTTGAGGGAGGAAAATAAAGAGACAGATCCTTATAATTTCTAAGCTGTTACCATATATGGACCAGTGAAAATGGTGGTTATGTCTGGCTTTGTTTTCTGAGGGGAAAAAGGAGACAGTGGAGGGAATATGCCATGTGATTTTTTTCTGTTATAACCTGGACAAAACCTGTATCACATGGAAAATCATGGACTGTCATGACACAGGAACTGGGAGCACACATTTGAACCATTCATGAAATGCAGTGTACTCAGTCCTCTGTGCTGGTGCAGGCTCCCACAGTAAGCCACTATCTAAGGTGGGTCATAGCTGCCCTCCTTTTCTGTGTATGATGTTGTTCCCAAACCACCTTATTGAAGCCAGTATTAAGAGGGTGGACAGACCCATTTCAAATGTTTTTCCTCTTTTAGGTTGTTTCTGCATGCAGCTTTACTGCAAGGATCCATAAGAATCATTGAATCCAACCCATTGTTCTGCTCGGGACAGCCCCAAAAGTCACACCATGAGTCTGAGAGCGTTGTCCAAATATCTCTTGAACTCTGTCAGGCTGATGCTGTGACCACTTCCCGGGGGAGCCTCTTCCAGTGCCCAGCCACCCTCTGGGGGAGGAACATTTTCATGGTATCCAACCTAAACCATCCCTAGCACAGCTTCATGACACCTCCTCAGGTTGTGTAACTTGTCACCAGAGAGATCAGTGCCTGCTCCTCTGCTTTTTGTGAGGAAGTTGCTGGCTGCAACAAGGTCTCCCCTCAGATTCCTTCAGGCTGAGCAGACCAAGTGGCCTCATCAACTTCTCATACAGCTTCCCCTCAAGACCCTTTATCATCTTCATTGCTCTGCTTTGGATAATTTCTAATAGTTTAAATTTTTTTTTTTTTTTTAATTTTTACGGTGGCACCCAGAGCTGCCCCCAGCACTGGAGGTGAGGCTGCCCCAGAGCAGAGCAGAGCAGGACAATCCCCTCCCTTGCCCAGCTGATGCTGTCCCTGATGCCCCTGGGACACGGGTGGCCCTCCTGGCTGCCAGGGCACTGCTGACTTGTGTTTGACTTCCATATCCCTCCATGGTGCTACTCTCCAGCCTTCCATAACATTTCTTTGCACAGAAAATTAATGTTAAATAACTATTTATTGTAGTTTTCTTCAAATCTGTCTCAGAGATTGAGTTTGTCTAAAATAATCGAAAACCTTTGGGCTGCTTTTTTGCTTATGACAGGTTATTTTCTGGCTCTGCCTATCCCATCACAGATCAGTAGTTTTACCATTTTAATCCGACAAAAGCAACCAAAAGAAATAAATTCTTCCCAAAGGAAAAGCCTGAGGGCCATGTTGATTTCACACATTTAATTTGGCTGTCGCCTTCACTTTTTTCTCCCTCTCTCAATTACCATGGGATCCCTGGTTGACAGTACATCACTTCTTAAATCAATGTGTCAGAGTTTTTTAGCTAAACTGAACATTTAAAATATATACTGCACTCTGTTCCAAGTCTCTGTTTGGTTAATTCTACAGCAGAGATTAGTATAATCTGCAAACTTTCACATTCTTTGTACAGCTTTGAATTTGGCATCTTGCAACAAATGCTGAGCTATGAAGTGAAATAGAGAATGTATGAGTTCTTGTCAAGAAGGAGAAATATTTTCACAGAGGAAGTGTTAATGAACTTCCTTAAGACATTGACCAAACATTAGTTAATGGCTTGGTCATCACAGCTGAGTAAATACCTTCCTTAATCCTTGAATTCAATCAATCAAGGAATTTTGAGCCTCTTGAAGTTTGATTTGTCTTTTTATCTTACACTATCACTATGTTGAAGAATTGAAAGAAAATTGTATGTTATTATAGCAACCATTTGAAATAGCTTATTATTCCAGACCTGTGACTTGCTTAAGGGAGTGTCAGTGCTGAAAAATATCGATCAAAAATAATTTTTTAATCTGCCCTGGCTGCATTTTACTGCAGATGTAATTTTTTCTTAGTGATGGGTGCATCAATTCTGACTATACACACTTGTTTCACTTGTTTGAAGTATCAGATTATGATTGTTTCAAATGTATAGAATATCACTGCTTTCATAGCTGATACAGAATCAAAGTGGTGGTTGCCCAGTATTATACAATAAATATTTTACACAAAGGAATAATACAGAGTCACTGCTAGAACAGTTACATGAATATGACATATGTATGTTTTTTAAAATCTTCCCTCATGCAAATGCCTTTTCAGCAACAGCTATAATGGTAGTTAAGTCTGTCCAGGATACTGTGATTTACTGACATTTATAATAAAGTCTCTTGTTTGCATTTAGTCTTGTTCATTTTTCAATGCTTTGTCAGCCCTATACAGAATGAGAAGTTTTGATATAAGGGAACAATAGAAACATAAAATTTTGTAGTTTCACATGCTGCTAACAGGCCACAGGAGTCTGGGAGGAGTTACAGATTTATTATGTGAGCAGAACTATAGGGAACTGAGTGAAGTTCTGTACATAATAATTTTTTTTACTGGGGAATCTCAGATTTTACACTCAGATCAACTTTACTTACTACTCACACTGCTAAATGGGCACTTCCATACTGCTAACTGAAAAATGTTGTTCCCTGGCTGTACTAAACCTATGACATGTTTACACAGCATCTACCAGCCTGCTCCAGATAGAGGGAAAAAAACCCAAGAGGTTTTGATGACACATTATATATGCCAAGTTATTCTTCTTTAACAAGAAGACACTACTCAGGATAAACATGTAATGGACAAAGTGTTTTCAAAGACTCATAGAAACTTGCTTAACAAACAGAAAGGTGTTTTTATATAGCTTTTTGATGGGATTGCAGAAAGTTGGGAGGATACTATACAGTAGTAAAATTAAGAAAATTGTGTAGTGAAAATGCCTTTTACATCCATAGTGTTAAAGAAGGTGTGCATTTTCAGTGATAGGCAATGGTGGCTATTTGCAAATTTCTTCCTATCAGTTTATCTGGACTGAAATTACTTGCTTTATACTGGCAAGAAGAAGACCATTTTATATCAGTTTGAAAGAGTATGGATTAATATAATCCATGTGATACGTGACTCCAGTGTGCTGCATATTGCTTTTGTCTGGTGTTTGTCAGACCTGCTCATTTTCACAGAAAACAAGCATTTTCCTAATCCATTAGAATTCAGGATAATTTTCAAGGTTGGCTCTGAAGTTGCCACTAGCAAGTCATGTTAAATGGATATTATAAACTGATAGATGCAGTAATCTAAAAAATTTTCCATATAGACATTATAATAGTTCCTCCTGGTACTATGGTAAATACATAATGAAAAAGCCTGTTTAACTTCACCAGCACCTGCAGGTGCATTGGCAGCACACGGAAGATTATTCTGATCCATTATTCTTAATTCTGACACTGGATTATTTAATCTGTTTCATTGACTCTAAATTGGGAAGCAGAAAGAAGACATGGGATGGAAGATTCTTTTTTTCACTATCATGCAGCTCTCTGCTAGGTGAGGCAGACCAGGCACCTTGACAGACACTGGGAAATGTGTGTGTTTCAGACCCTTCTTAATTTTGGTGACTTGTTTCTGGACAAGTTCAGCCTAATTCAATGTCTCTTTCTGAAAGCAAAAAGCTTGGTGTAGATTTTAGCGTTTTTTCTTTTATTTTGGGGAGGTTTTATTCTTTCTATTTTGTTTTTTTTTAGTGTAGTTTTCTTCCCCCAGCCTTCCAGTTCATGGGAACAATGATGGTAACAGCCACTGTATGGATGGAACAAAATAAAAAGAAGGTCTTTTCTACCATTTATGAGGAAAGAAGTTTACTTCTGCACTGGGATACATTTACAGAAAAAGACTTAATGGCTGATTGAGTACTGGAGAGATAACCAATGGTTAGCTTAAATATTGAACAGAAACCATTGAGATTGTAGTGTTGTTAATTAGTTCTTAATATAATGTGTTTTGATTTACTGCATTGAATGCATCTGTTATTAATGTATTTTTTTATGCGTTGGAATTTTTTGTTTTAATTCAACACTAATTAAAAGTTAGTGATATTCATGGGCTGTGCTCAGTTTAGGGTCAGAAGCAGGACTAGTTGAATAAGAAATTAATATTCAGTCAATAAAATATGTGGCCAAAATTAACAGTTTTGATATGAAATGAGATAATTAGTGTAGATGACTGCATAGGCAATCTAAAGCTTTAATGAAATACATATTTTGGTTTTGAAATTTAATTAACCCTAGCTCACTGCGTGGTGCTATGCACTGTTCAAGCCTATGCATCATTTATAATCATTCTAATTCTCAGGACTGCCATGGAAGTGCATTTCAAATTACAAAGTCACAGCAATTTCTGCCATGACAGGGTCAGTTCAGAGATGGACAAAGAGTGCATTGAATTTGGCATCTAAATCTGAGAGCAGAAGAATCCAGAGGAACCTCCACAGTTGCAGTGGGATAAAACAGAAATTAGGGGGGCCTGCAGCTTAACTCAGTGTGTTTTATCCAAAGCCTGTCTGTTAGGATTTTCTTGCTAGTGCCAGAGGGAATTGTTGGATCAAAGGAAAAGATAATGTGAAAATAGTATGTTCAATGATAGCACCTAGGGAATCTGTCAACAGCTTCATGTCATCACCTGGGATTACCTGAGTTTATGTTAATGTCTGTGCTCTATACATTGCATATTGGTAGCTACCATCTTGTAAAATACTGTTTATATGGGGAGAAAAATGCCATATGTTGGTTTATACAGTTCCATGTTGTTAAATTTGAATGCTGATTGGCTATTTGTGTTGGAAGTAGCAAGGAAATAGTGCTTTAGTCATTTTTTTCTTTTCTTTTTTTTTTTTAATAATGCATTGTAGATTTATCTAGCCAAGTAATATCTGTATGAAATAGCAGTGCACTGCTCTTTGCTGAAATAGTGACTGTTGGTATCCAGTTTATAAATTATTCCAATAAAGAAATGAAATAACAATGATCAAATTTTTATTCTGATAAATCTGTTATGGAATAAATAAAAATTATGCTAGCATCTGGTAGGAGATAATACTTTTTTTTAAGACTTAAGTTATTGGCACGATATAATTTTAAAAGTAGAAGTGATGATGACAATGTACTGCTGCCTTATCAGAAAATGCAGCTGTGAAGAAAATGCCTCATCCTAGCAAGTAATCTATTACCTGTCACAATCTCTGCAGCTACTGCAGAGATCTTCTTCTATTATATTATTAATGTATCTGATTTGGATATGAGGATACACAGAAGCAGTTATTCCTTTTATCATTACAGTCTTTCAATTAAAATAATATCTGAGGACACAAGAATGTGTGTAACTAATAAAATAATACTCCAAAAACTGAGTATGATTTCATTAGGGAAAGAAAAGGTATCAGCATACCTGCTGGTGTAAATTTTAGGTATCTTGTAAGGTGAATGTCACTATATAGAAAGGGAATAGCATACAGAAACATAGAGTAAGAAAATAGGATGTTTTTCAAAATGAAGTGATAATGTTAAGGTCTAGAGCTATATCACTTTGGCCTGCACTAAATATTTAAAATAAAACTATTATATTAGCCCAAGGAGGGGAAAGATGGCAGCAAAATGCTTCATGATGGAATTAAATTGAGCCTTATGCCACAAGCACTGCAGGTCGTAAATCTCACAACTGACGTACAGGAAACTAATCAAAATTAAACATATTAGGCATATAAATAAAAAAATGGAGTATGAGGATGCCAAAGGAACCCCCCTCCCCCCATTAATAACTGAATGAAATTTGTATGAATGATTGTTGTGAACTCGTTGATTTTTACATGGACAGTATTTCTGTCCATATAGGACTAGAAGAGTTTTGATCAAACATTTCCAGCAATGAGTTTTCAGCTTTGTGATTTCCCTCAGGATGGATCCACACTGGAGTAGATTCCTGAGACATGCATTTTGTGTTCCTGGGGAAAAAAAGAAGTGGTTTTGTTTTGGTTATTTTGGGGTTTGTTGATATTTTCGTTTTTTAGATATTTTGTTGTTATTGTGGGTTTTTGCATTGTTTTTGTTTGTTTGTTTGAACTTGTTTTGGTTTTTGTTGTTGTTGGGGTTTGGTTGTTTTTTTTCCTTAATGGGGAGGATAGAACATTCCTCACTTCTCCTTTTCTTCCAAGGAAAAAGAGTTCTTGGCTCATCTTGGACCTTTTGACCTTTGAAAGAGCAAGCTGATCTGTTTGGGTAGCCATGCCATCAAGTGACTTTTACTTAAGTTTCAATGTTAAAATGAGACAAATAAACTGTAGGTATTTCTGAGTCTAAACTTTTGGTGACATAAAATGATGTATTGCCAAATTTTGTCTCGCATTATGTTCTTTTGGCTTTCTAAATATGCCAGAATTCCTATCCACTTAGTTTCAGTTGTTTTTCAACAATATTGGAGGCTCTGTATTGGCTTCCATACCTATTTCCCTTTTTGAGTTAAGTTGTCTGGAAAATTCGGAATTGATTCATTTGAAAAGGAAAAAAAATCTGGAAGAAACTCCCAGTTTTTTGTTCTTTTAAATTTCAATTCAATGTTTTGTAATATTTTTAGGCTGTATATTTTGTTTCGTATTTGTGAGACTTCTCTTTAGAACTATAGTACCAGGCTACCTCACAACAATTTTTCTTTTACTAAATCATTCATCAAATTATAATAATGTCTGTCATAATATAGCAAATGTGTATTTTTAAAATTGTTTGTGCCACTGATAATGTTTGTTCTCATTGTCTTAAAGATCATAAAGAGGTTTGCATGGAGAACTGTTGAGTTACTTGCTCTTTTCCTGTCTATGATGGTCAGCTGAGTATGATATTACTTTTTCTTGGTTTTGCGTTAAGTTTCATTTTCTGGATTTTCATGGTTGAGATCCTGCATTGCAGCTTATCAGTATTGTTTGAGAACAGGATCATTTTGTGTGAACATTGGATAGAGTTAATTTGATTTTTATTTATATAGAATTTCTGGGTTTGTATTTGACTGAATGTCATCATACATTTTGTAGGCATATTTGAAAGTGGTGCTTGGGTTTGGTGGGGTTTTTTTTGTTTGTTTCTTTGTTTGTTTGTTTTGGGTTGTTTGGGATTTTTTCCTACTGATGGAGCAGAGGGCTATTTCTTGTATTGTTTTAAATTGATTGCAGTGAGCTGTCAATTGAATGAGATGTATTTTTTGTAGCTTGTATACCAGAGGATTTCCTTGAGTTGCTTTCTTATGTAAATACTAAATAAACAGAACTTTATAAATGAAAAAATAATTTTAAAATTTTGTTTTGGGTTGAAGTAATATTTTTTGGGTTGTTTTCCCTTCATGAAAATAGTAATGTTTCTGTATCGCTCAGCAATTTTAAGAATACATGATGTTTTATTTTCTTTTTCCAGTGGTCTCACTGGAATCTAGTTTTCTCCTTTTTGAATTTATATCTTTATTTAATTATTATGGAGATAAAGTTGTCCTTTTTTACTCACTGTGAAGCATATCCAGAATGTTTTGTGAACTAAGCAGCTAAAAACATATGCAAAAGCAAACTGTCTGTCATGCAAAGGCTTGTCACTTCGGAATTATTACTATCAGAGAACTAAGCACAGAGGTTACTGAGCCACAAGTTTTGCACTTGAAGGCCCAAGAACCACTGCAGTGTGATAGGTGCTGTAAAAAGTTCTATATTGAGAATGGGGAGCTTCAGCATTCATTTTAAAATAGCTTTATATCTTTCATGTATTTAAACAGATAAACCCTATTACCCTGATCTCTAAAAATAATTCTCATAATACAAGTGAAACTTGACTGTCTGTAAATGTGTTGTAAGCCACAGAGCAAAAAGCTTCAAAACAAGTGATGATTAAGGATCTGCACTAAAGAGTATGAAATTTCATATTGAAGCCTGTCTGCTGTTGTCTTGAAAGGGAAGGCAGGAGGAGTGGATTAGTCTGAAAAGTAGTAATGGAGAAAAAGCCTGATATGCTGTGACATTTTGGGGATTTGCATACATTGCATATTATTAGGTAAGAGAAGTCATTTAACATCTGAAGGTAAGACACAAAATGATTACTGTGAGAAACAGCTAGCATTTAGATGAAGGAAATCCAAGGCTTGAGAAATCCTGAAAGATTTGCAAAGACCCATGCAAAAATTTAGTTTTAGTTAATATGGTGTCTACCTCACATGTTTGTTGTAAAACAGTACCTATCAGCTTTTTCAGGTGACTGCACATTTTGTGTTTCACTTTAACCACTTAGATTAACACATTAAAATGTTATCATTCTGTGTATATGGAGCTTGTTGTTTCACCACAGTAAGAACTATTTACAGAAAATAAGAAATAGTTATTACAGACAAATATTAGTTTGTGGCAGTTCTTTTTTTATATTAATATTGCAGCCGTGATCATCTGGGGGTATGAATGGCATAATATTAAAAATAAAAAGTGAAGATCAAATATACTGAGTACCTAGGTTTTAGACATCCAAAGACAGGGGCTATAGAAAATTTGAGGGTTTTTGTCAGTTCTGGAGTTATTGCAGCTTTCTATTTGTTGTCTAAATGGCTGTTTGTCTTAATTACCTCCCATTGCAAACACTTAATTGGAGGTTATGTTCGACAGTTGCTGCATGGGTTGCTACTATTTTCCAAGCCTTTTCTTATCAAAGAAATTATTAACAGATTATAATTAAATACAGGTCTGAAAGATTATAATCTTTAAACTCCAAACATACTGTATTATCAGGGTTGAAACAAAGATAAATCTGGATATTCTTATCTGTATATTATTATACTATTTAAAGGCATTGCCGTACTTCACTATGAATTATTATATTCTAAACAATAGCATTTGGGAAGATCCTAGTACAAGCAAGTGAAACACTGATTACATTATAATTCTTACAAAAACTGTTTTACTTCTTATGGAACTGTCTTAGCACTGCATTTATTATTGCTTTTTCCGAAATATAAATAGTATTTTGATCATATTTAAAAAATTATTTTTAGAACATGAATACTTTTTCTGGCTGTATGAAATCCATTCCTCGTTCAGACAAATTATCTAAAAAACCTAAGAGGAAAAAAACGATTACATGCTAGTTTTATAGCTGATTTATAATAGATGTGTTAATGCAAAAAGGTAATCAGGGAGTCCCATAGCCTCTGAGTCTCTCTATTGCAACAGTGTGACTTTTCTTTCATTGCTCTATTTTTCCTGATTAAATACACTTAAAAACTGATTTCTCAGAAGGCTTTGTCTATCATTTAGATACCAGGCTATGAATTACAACAGATATCAGCAAGTAATGAAGTTAAGGCAGCACAAGGAGTAAAATGCTGCTTAACTGAAATGAGTTGTTATGCATTTAGTGTTACATCATTGTTTAAATTGTCCATAACTAGCATTTGGATACTGAGGGAGTTCTTGGTCAGCTGCTAAAGTCAGCTAAACTGTTTTTAGGAGTCTGAAGGATGCTGTATGCACATCCATTTAAAAAAGTACCTAAGCCACCTGGTAGCCAAAGTGTGTGCATAGTGTAAAACAATTCCAGACTCAGGTTCCCTTGTCTGAAGAGGATGTAAGTCTGTTTTATGTACATTTGTACAGTGGTTGAAAATCATTGAAGTTTGTAAGATTTCTGCAGTGGAAAGGAAACACAGGTTTGTTAAAACTTGTCAAAACAACAACAAAAGAGATTATTTATCTTAGCATGTTCTTTTCAGCTGCTATTTTTAGTGTTATCCACAAGAGATTTTCTGACCAGTGGCTTAGCATAATAAGCAAGAGCTACAAATGTTGGAAAGGAAATGCTCAGGATAATCTGATGACAATAAAATGATCATCTTATCGTGTCTTGCATTTGTTGGGAGTTGTTCAGCTGTTTTACAAGGTTGGAGTTCTCCTTTGCCATTTGTCACTTTTATGACTTATTGTGAATATTACTGCAGGGCAAAATGATCTTAAGGAAAAATTGGAAGTTGAGAGGAAGAGCACTTCCTTTACATGATGCAGGAAGAGTTTAAACTAAAGTTTACAGGGAGGAGAACTTCAGTTTATCTCACTCCTAACATTTTGATGCCAGTGCCAACAAGAGATGCCCAGAATCTGGAGAATGTTCAGAATCAAGCAGGCTTAGATAAGGAGAAAGTTCTTCATTATGAAGGTAGTCAGCCACTGGAAAAGATTGCACAGAAGAATCTGAGAACACACCATTCCTGGGAGTTTTCAAGGCCAAGGATGGGGGTCTGAAAAATCTGGTCTAGTGAGGAGTATCCCTGCCTGTGGCAGGGATTGGAATTAGATGGCCTTTAAGGTCCCTTCCAACTCAAATCATTCCATAATTCTATGATTCTCCTTCAATAAAGACAGACAGAAAATACAAAATGGAAGACAGGAAATGCACTGAAACATGTTGGTAGCTGCAGTAGGTTCAGGATGGAAGGGTTACAGATCTTTGGTCAAGGAGAGGGTTTGTGCAATGACACAAAGGCAATTAGGGAAAAATTGGAAGTTAATATAATGGGAAAGAATAAGATAATGCTGCAGCTCAGAGAGCAGTTTATTTATAGCAGTTTATTGACAGGATGAGAATATTATTTTTAGCAGCATCTTTTGAATGCTCTTTAGGAGAATTACATCAGTGTAAGAGTCCAAAACACAGTACAACAGCCAAAGGATTTGTCAGCTGAAAGAAAGGTTAATGTTTAATGTTTAATATTAAAATCAAGACTTAGAAACATTTTTCTTTCATTTTACAAAAAGATTTGATTTTTCTTTTTTGTGCATCAGTAGGAATGTAAATTGGTAAAGTTAGGATTATTTGCATAGAAATATTCCAAAGTTATCTCTAGAAAGAAATAAAAGTCTATTTAATTTGCCTTCTCTATTTCTTACATTAGTGTTGACTGGGAAAGACCAATAATACTTATACAGAAAAGAATTTAGTGAATTTCACCATAAGAAAAAAAATTGACTATTTTTTTGTTTTTGAAATCTGTCTGCTGGCAATGCAGCTATTTGACTATCTTTGTTACATTCTTACACTGCTATTGACAAGCAAGCAGCAGATCTGTTGGATGTAGTTTCCAAACTGCTTATGAGCAGTGATCCACCTGCAGCATGGTACAATAACTTTGACCACAGGAGAGATCTTAAAGCATTGAAGGAATATCCTAAATTACTCACCAATCTTTGTCTCTTTAGGACCAGGAAATAGATTATCTGTGTGCATATACAGGAAAACTCATCTAGTGGAATAAAATTTCTGATCAAAACGAAAAAGTTATCCAATAAATGGCTGCTCCTAAACTCCTCTAAACTGAAAAAGAATATTGTAATGTCTGTGTCCTTCATGGGCTAAACAAAATAAACAAAGATATCTTAGTAATTCTGCAAATTCTGGATTTACTCACATCAGTATTCTTTGATGAAAGTCTAAGAACCCAGCAACATCTAGAAAATATCCATTGACAAAAGTTATTTTTAAAAAGACCCTTAACTCTTGTTTTTATGAAATTTGTTGCTTTAGCAATTCTCCTACGATGAGCAGCATTGTCCTCTTGTCCTGAGGTTAGATGTGACTCCAAGAAATCTGATTTAATGGAAGATGCCTGTAGTCATGGCAGGGGACTGGAATTTAAGGTGGTCTTTAAGATCCCTTCCAACCCAAACCACTTTATTATTCTGATTCTATAATCCTGTTAATATATATTTAACACAATGTGTATCCTATTTTTAAAATATCTTATTTTAAATTAAGTCTCATAAGGAAACAGTGAAAACTACTTGTACAAAACATGAGAGGAAACAGGGACAATTTAGGGTGTATAAGACCCTGCAGATGTCAGCACTTCAGATCTTATCATCTCTAATTCTAGGGATGGAATTACTGATGAGTAAACTCTACATTGATATTCATTTAACCAAGCCCAGGCATTTAAATGGATTTTTTTTTTAGCTTCCTTTACCATCCAACTACCTTCTGCAGGGCCCAGGTGATTCTTTTGGAGGCCAGAATTTCACAGCAATTAGAGTCCAGCAGATGTGCTAGAGAATTTGTCCGTTCTTGAGACTAATCAAAAGGAGACACATAACAAGGATTTCTAGTGTTTTAATTACTTCTAGCAGCTTTGTAATTAATTCTTGCTCTGAAGAAGATATAGAAGATGGTAGCAATATGCAGGATATATAAAACCTAACTTGGGAAGTTCAATAAGAATTTAGATGGAAAAAGAATTCCATGTGTCAAACAAAATACAATATTAATGGTTCTGTCCAAAACTTGGGAATTACTTTTTCCTTCTGACAGTCTGCTCAATGTGTTGTACATCTCTGTCAAATGTTCCATAGGGTGTTTGGAAAGGAAATTATGTACAATGTGCTAAGATGTGAACAGTTAAAATGTTAACTGTTTCAACTTACCTTTCTGTGAGAAAGTACATGTGGAAAACACAGTTTATATTTTAAAAAATCACCCCAATATTATTTTTTGCTATATCATTTTAATAAATGTAGCTAAATGGTAATGTATCTGTTCAAAATTATTGGGAGGGGGGAACACCACAAAAAAACTCCAAAACAACAAATCAAGAACATTACAGTGCTTTTGATTTGAAATGACATTGACTTTTTAAATAAAGAAACACACTGAAGTAGAAGGGAGAAAAAAAAATCAATCAAGATGCATGCCTTTGATTCTATAGATCTTAGGTGGAAATTGTTTGTTTTCTAATCATCTTTCTTAACAAACTTTTAGATTTAGCACATATTACTTACTTCCTGTGATCCCAGTGTTTAATCTCCTGCAGGACTGCTCATATTCTAGAGATGTTCAGACGAATTGTATCTGTAAGGGAAGTAATAATGTTTTTGCAATATTTAACATAAATTCATTTTAAATCTGAAAAAATAGTGGTGTTGTCTCCTCCTGTTCAGACTTACTTGCCTGCATGTTTATTTTTTAGCTAGAAGCACCTTGTTTAATATTTATATTAAGCTTCAGTTTAATATTTATATTAAATGTGTCTGGTAACAGATGACAAAGACAGTAGGAAATCTGTTCTCTCTAGATACATTTGCAAAACTGCATATAATTTCTGTTCAGTGAAAAAGGGTAAAATCATCTGTATACTATTCTTTTCGAAAATATAGAAGGTGAACTGATTTTGGTGTGGTCAATTGTGGTCAATTATGTAGCTCACAAAACATCTCTTTTTTGTATTTTTGTGTATTACAGGTAGCATAGTGTACCTTGGGATGATGGTGGGGGCATTCTTCTGGGGAGGCTTGGCAGACAAGGTGGGAAGGAGACAATCACTCCTGATATGCATGTCTGTCAATGGATTCTTTGCCTTCCTTTCGTCCTTTGTCCAGGGCTATGGCTTCTTCCTCTTCTGTCGCTTGTTTTCTGGATTTGGGTAAGCTCCACTGGTTTTGTTCATTTTCATATTTCTGAGCATTAATAAAACTTTTCTGTTTGCAAAAGCACATTATTTACTGTAGAAATACAGTCTGTGTTGGTGGTGAGAGAATTAAGCAAGGTAGCTACTACACTCCTAAATGACAGCCTAAAGAAGAAGAATAATTTTGGGGGAAAGCCACAGACTGAAAACTGTGAGATTGAGTTTGTTCTTGTAATTGCAAAGGATTTGTTATGCAAACTTGATCAAATTGCTTCATTCTTTTATGCCTCAGCTTCTTTACATACGATATCTTGTTCAGTCGGCAGAATAACACTCTCCTCACAGATCTACACTAAAATTTTGGTAATATTTGTAAAGTTTCTAATGTCTTTGTGTGCACAATACTGTTTATAATACCATTGCATCAAGACAGTCAAATTCAAATTAGGGGTCCTAAACTGTGCCAAATGTTATTGTTCTCTCTGAAAGAATGGTGTTTATGGACCTGTGTTTTCTTAACTTTTCATTTAAGTAACATCTCAGTGATTAAATTTATAAATCTAAAATTTATGAGCTGAGATGGAAATATGTAAATAAATTACTATGAGAAAGCTGCTACCTTTACTACACCCTTGGATGAACAAGAGCTCTGCTCTGTAGACTGCTCAATTTAGCAGTTCTGGTCATTGCTTGATTCAGATTAAGACTCCTAATTACAATTCCAATTCAGACCACTATCTGTCTTTAGTATGCTGAATAGGCAGGATCTGGTGAGGGCACAGAAGCTGTGAAGTCATGCAGATGAACTCCACTGCTTTTATGGTTTGTTGCCTTTATGTTACGTAGAATGGTTCAGCAATGCAATTGTGTGATACTGGTGTTTTGAGAAATCCTCTGAACTGGTCTGAAGTAGACTAGGGCTCAACACGAATATTACCATAGCAAAGAAATTAGCATAGCACTCAGCAGTTTTAAACGGATTTAGGAAGAGGAATGGAAGGACAAGAGGAGAGAGAAAAATGTGAGGAGTCCTCTAGCTAGAAGAATCTCCTTAGTCTGTCACCAGATTGTCAGATATGACTTTATAAGACAACAAGGGGAAATGGCAATATTCTAATTCCTAAAAACCCCAAATCCCATAGAAAAATAAAATTTAAAAAACCCCATATCATAAGTCAGCATCAGTTCCAGGAGCTATGATTTTTCACTCCATGGAGAAACACTACAAGTCATGTTTCATGACACTTTCACTCTCCTGTGATCCTTGTTGTATTACTGTTTTGCCTGGCCAATTCCCTGGGGCAGGTCTGGACCCTTCTGCTACAAAGGTTTGTTTTTTGGCGGACAGGTTTTGCTTTAACCTAAATTGTCCCTTTAGGGATATACTGCAAAATACATATTTTTTACACCTCATGAGAGACTTGCAACATTTCCTCCTCACCTGTCCAGGAGCTTTTACAGTCAGCCTGTAGCTTTTCTTGTATGTCCTTGATTGGGAACCATGTTCTCTTGTGTACCCAGCTTATGATTAATGGTCCTTGAAGGAGCAGGCCCTTCTTATCTGCAACCAATACTTTGCCCACTCTGTTCAAAGTCCTTCTACCTCATCTTTGAGAGTTACATGAATAGATCATAGATAATTTGTCACCATGTACTATATTTTAAATGGACTCTACAAAACAAAACAAACTCCAAACAGTCAAACAACAACAACAAAAAAGACAGCATGAACTGCAGTGTCATTCCTCATAGCAATTAGTGCAGAGAGAGGTTCATGGCTGGTTTATATCTGCTGTTTTCTTCAAAGATTGGATTTTTTTCCCTGAATAATGCCCTTCAGATGGTATCGGAGTAGCAGTGTGAAAGCCATGAGGTTTCTATAAAATAATCTGTTTCCCAGACCCTCAAGATGAGGAAAAGCTCATCTTGATGGTTGTTTCCCTTTTTCCAGTCAATGGGCATCTCACTAAATTGCCACAATTTCTCAGACATGAAGGAGATTGGTTTAGAAACTTCATCTTCCAATTCCGAGATTGGTTTAGAAACTTCATCTTCCAATTCCATCAGGACCCACCAAAGTATCTTGTAAGGTCCCATCACCCTGTGCACCTTCTGGCCGCTAAGCTGTTCTCGAACCGGGTCTTCTCCTACAGTGGGATGTTGTCATTCTTCCAGCTCACCTGCCTTGCCTTCTGCAGCTAGAGTGGAGCTCTTTGCAAGGAAGACTGAGGGGAAAAAAAACGTTGTTGAGTGCCTCAGCCTTCTCCCTGTTCAGATAACCAGGTCTCCAGTTTCCTGTGGGAAAAGTCACACGTATTCCCTAGTCTTCATGATGGCATTCCACTGTACCTCTGTTTTCAAGGGAAGATACTTTGTTCCAGGAATTTTGTGATTCAAAGAGCTCAGCTAAGGAATTAGAACAATTTTAAGGAAAGAACTGAATTACATGTTTTAAAGGCAAAATAGTATTGTTACTCAGACTGGAGAGGAGTAGGAGTTTTCTGAAGTGGCAGAGCATTGTCTGGACAATTTCTTTTAATTAAAAATCATTGAAATATTAAGAAGTGCTCAAATTATATAAAATCATTTAGGTATATAGAGTTTAAACTGTTCTGTTGTCTTCTAGATAATAAAGAAAGGGTTAAGAAGGATGAAAAATAAAAGCAGTATCTGATAGATTATTTATCTTAAAATACTATAAAACATATTATTCTTATAATCACTTGCAGTGAAAATGTGTTTATAGAAGTAAAATGTTTGGGGAAAAAATACCCCTTCAAATACTTTTTTCCCCCATTTTTAATCTGAAAAAAATCTAAGACTAGTAAAATTTTTGCAAACCAGTATAAATAATATCAAGATCCTTCTGCATAAGGAGTATTGAGACATACAAAATTCTGAAAGGTAAACTTAAGACAAAAGAATGAAGAAATGTTGAAAAGTCTGCAAAACCATTTCCTTTTCCAGAAAATAATATCAGAACTGTTATTCTTCAATTGATCAATTGAAAATCAAAACTCAAACAGAAATGGAATCCAAATGCCTGATAAAGGTCTAGGAAGGCTTTAGACATGGTTTCCTACAAAGTGAAAAGATCTAGAAAAGAAACTATGAGTTGTATTCATCATTAGCCATTGGGGAAGGTGCAACTATCTGTCATCAGAAACTACCTAGTTGTATCTGTCTGAAAATGTCAAAGGAAAATTACAGACCATCACAACATAGCTGTTAACTTGAATGAAGCTGGAGCTGTTGTCTAGTCAACACTACCTCTGTAAAATATTATCCTCAGCTACATAATTTTATTCAATTTCTAAAAAAAATTAATCTAAGCTATTAGTTTAATATTTTTATACTGATAATTTTAGATGCCATTTTTGAAAAGTACAACTGAATTTATAATAAAGTGATTAAAACTTCACTACAGATTGGTCTTATCCCAGTAAATTTCATTTTGTTTGCTTTGAGATATGCAGGGATTATTCAGTTTGGGGGGAAATAATCATGTTTATCCAGCCTAAATATTACTTCTAAAAAAATCAGAGTTTTCATACAGTGAAAATTAACGGAAATAAATATCCCTAGGTGAACTACAGTTAAGAAATTTTTTCAGATAAGTTCATATATTTGCTCCTGGCAGAAAGTTATTCTTTCTTCTGAGCAAAATAAAAATTGCTAAATGAATATGTCCTATTTTACAAGCATACAGTATTTCCAGACTGCAAAGGTTTCTTACAATTTTCTGGAACTGCCAATTTGTCCAAATTTCTTCTCCAGGCCTACAGAAATATGAGGAAATATGCAGGAATATGAGGAAATGTTGTTAACTGATGTAACTAAAAGCTGTTATTTTCCCTTGCCTGTTATCCCTTGTGAATAAAGATTTTTCTCAAGATGTATTAATGTAATATTCCTTTTTCAGACTGCTTTAGACTATTCTTCATTAATTATCTTCAGACAGTTTCCTTCATTCTTCCTTGGGCAGTCTCTGAACCTTCCTGCAGTACTCCTTCTACATTGTTGGGATCTACCACAGAGTGCTGGTGTCACTATGGTAGAACAAAACTCATAATTCAGATATTTTCTCAAATTCTTCACTTTTTCATGGGGAATCAAAAGTTAGCAAAAATCCAAAACTGTGAATGTAGTTTTCCTGTAACTTGCAGTTTTGAGAGGTTGCCTGTGTAAGTCACACATGCTGACTTTTGCCAGCAGTTTTATATGTTATGTCTAGTGGCAAGAAACACTGAGAGTTGTATATCTATCCCTTAGAGACTATGATAGGGTAGGGTATGCAAGCAGTCTATATACAAAACAACTGCAAAAATTTTCCAACAGAGATGTAGACCATGTGGAAACCAGACAAGATGGTTGGCCTAGAAGGAATTCCTTCAGGAACTCCTTATCTAACCAACAGATTTAGACCAACATCCAGCTTTTATAATTTTATGTCTTCAGTATGCAGTATTGTGTAGTATTTATCTTCTGTGTCTTCACATCCACTGCTTCCACTTCTTTTTCATGAAGCACCTTGTATTCTCTCACTCTCATAATTTTCTGCCTCTGATTCCTCTTCAGCATCCAGCTGTGTCCTACCCAGGGCTATCAGTGTTTTTACACTGTGAGCTAATGAATAGCTCTGCAGGTGACTGGCTTCAAAGCTGATAGGCTATGCCAAAATGAATATGCACTTCTCAGTGAAGCCAAGTAAGCAGCTGGCGAGATCTGAGCTTCACAAATAGTTTTGATTCAGTCCTTGCAGCTTCAGATGGGGATAAAGGTTGGTGAATCTAAACCTCAGAGTGGTGGTGTTCCCTAACCTTCTCTTTCCTTCCCTAAGAGATGACAGTATTCTTCTGAGGAAAGGAAGATTACACAAAAGGGAGAAAAAGACTAGACAAGGGTAAAGACACTCTACATGACAGAAAAAAGATCAAAAGAAGTATTATAGAATCATAGAATTATTTGAGTTGGAAAGGATCTTTAAAATCATTGATGTCAACCATCAACCTAATACTGCCAAGTCCACCACTAAGCCTAATTCCTAAACACCTCATCTACATATACTTTAAAACCCTCCAGGGATGGACATTCCACACTTCACTGAGCAGTCTGTTACAATGCTTTGCAAAGCTTTCCATGAGGACATTTTTCCTACTATGCAATTCCTCTGTCACAGCTTGAAGCTATTTCCTCTCACTCTATTTTTTGTTACTTGGAAGAGGAGAGGCCAATCCATCTACACCCCTTTTCAGGTGTTTGTAGGGAGTGGTAAGAGTTACTTTCTTATTTTCTCCAGCTGAAAGACCCACAGTTCCTTCAGCCACTTGTTTTAGGACTTTTGCTTCAAATGTTTTGCCAACTTTATTGCCTTCTCTGAACATGTTCCAGCATCAAAATTACCTTCCTGTAGTGAGGGGCCAAAATCTAAACACAGGATTTGAGGTGTGGCCTCACCAGTGCCCAGTACAGGGGGTGGAGGCTGATCTGCTCCATGGCCTTCCTGGACACCACAGTCAGGCCTGTAGTTTCCCAGATGCTCCTTCCAAGCCTCTTTGTAAATGGACATCATATATCCCAACCTTCAGTCAACTGACACTTCCCCAGTTAGCCAGGACTGCTAGTAAATGATGGAAAGTGGCTCAGTGGACACTTCCTCCAGCACTCCTGGGACCCTTGGGTGTATCCTATCCAGGCCCACACACTTGAGCATGTCCAAGAGCTGTAGTGGGTCACTGAACATTTCCCTTTGGATTATGTGAGCTTCATTCTGCTTCTTCTCTCTGTCTTACACATCAGGAGGCTGGGTACCCTGAGAACAACTGGTCTGACTATTAAAACCTGAGACAAAGAAGACCTAAATCTTTTCTTTGTCCTTTGTCACTGTGTTTCCCCGTTAATGTAAAAAAGGCTGGGTATTCTCTTTCGCCTGCCTTTGTTGTTAATGTATTTATTGAAACTTTTTTTCTTTGCCATTTACAGTAGTAGATAGATTAGGTTCCAGTTGATCTTTGACTCTTCTGATTTTCTCCCTCCATGACCTCATTACATCCCTATACTCTTCTTGAGTAGACTGCCTAGTCTTTCACAGATCCTAAACTCTCTAGGGTTTTTTTGGAGGTTGGCTCTCTGTTCAGTCAGGCTGGTGTTCTTCCCTGCTGGTCCAGCTTCCAGCACATGCTGACAGCCTGGTCCTGCACTTCTAGGACTCCTTTACTGAAGAATGTCCAGTGTTCCTGGGCTCATTTGCTTACCTCAACTGCCTCCCAAGGGACTTTCTCAACCAGGCTTCTAAACAGGCCTAAGTCTACCCTCCACAAGTTCAAGGTACATGTTCTCCTTGCCACTCTTCCTTACTCCTCCCACAATGAAAAGCTCTGTCATTTTTTGATCACAGTGGCCCAGAGAGCCTCCAGCCATCATATCACATCATCCACTAGTCCTCCTCTCTTCACAGACAATAGGTCCAGCAGAGTGCCCTCCCTTGTTGACATCCTGACCAGCTGTGTCCGGGTGTTGTCATCCACACGCTCCAGGAACCTCCTGGATTGATTCCTCTCCACTCTGTTGCTTTTCCAGCAGGCATCTAGGTTGAAATCCCCCATAAGAACAAAGGCCAGTGATGGTGAGAGTTCTCTCAGCTGCTTCTATACCATTTCACCTGCCTTTTCTTCCTGGTTTGGTGATCTATAGCAGAGGCCAACCATGATATTTGTCTACCGAGTAAAAACTTGAAAAGGAGAATGAAAAAGAAGAAGAAAATCTACAGAAGAAAGAATTCATTAGCAGTGATTTTGTGATTACCAATACTAGCATATGTGAAAGCAATTTATCTGGCATATCTGACAAATTCTTTGCTATCATATACCTGAATGTGAATTAAACTTGATTTTTTAAAATAGTGTTGGGTATATAGGGGAATGAATTATTTATTTATCAATTCATCTTCCATCGGAACTGACTACTGTCAAGTTCAGTAAATGATCATTTTACAAGTTCTTTTTTTACAAGGACTCTCTTGCTATTAATAGCAAGAAAACTTGTGTACCTGCAAGAAAACTTCCTTATTATTCATAGTCCAAAGAAACACTT
>VWYE01022674.1:79046-90815 GCA_013398995.1 Alaudala cheleensis | reverse complement strand
ACAATTCACAAGCCTGTGCTGACTTTGAGCTAGGGCTCAAAGAACCTGACTCCACCACTTCTCCAGAAATACCATCTACGATAGCATATCCAGATTTTTTCTTTCCCTCAACAACCCTTGCTGACCCATCCACAAACCATTTTTCACCTTCATCTAACTCCTTCCAAATCTAGTCTTATCTTTGTTTGGAGTTCAATTATTTCAGCACAGTTATGAGTAGAGCCGTCTGATGCTTCCCCAAACAAAAACTGTGCTGGGTTTTGGACCATCATTTTCTTTAGCTCTAAATCTGGGGAATGAATTAGTATCACTTCATATTTCAACAGTCTTGCGTCAGTAAGCCACTTATCTGCTGTTTGTTGCAAAATACCTCTTACATTATGGGGGGTATACACCACCAATGGTGCTCCAAAGGTAATTTTTCCTGCTTCTTCCACTAACAATGCCATTGCCACTATAACTTGTAAGCAAGTGGGCCATCCTCTGCTTACCGGGTCCAGGAGTTTCAATACATAACCCACAGATTTTTTATTTCCTGCCCAATCTTGGGTAAAAACCCCATGGGCCGTGTGGTTATTTACATCTATAAACAGCTGAAACTGTCTTTTTACGTCGGGGAGGCTGCTACTAATATCTCTTTTAATATCTTGAATTCCTTTTCATCTTGTTCAGTCCATTTTAGTCTATTTGTGGTTAGTTTTTCATACAAAAACTTTAACTTGTCTCTATACCCCTCAATCCACTGTCTACAGTACCCTAAGAGTCCCAATAATTGCCTAATTTCCCTCTTAGTTCGAGGAGCAGGTAACTTGATAATGCCTGCTATCCGGTCTGGATCTAGTTTCTTTTTTCCTTTTGAGATCCAATGCCCTAGGTGTTTTACCTCAGTCTTGGTAAACTGCAATTTGGCTTTCAAGACCTTTAATCCCTTGTTCCCCAAAAAGTTTAATAATGCTATAGTGTCGCACTGATACCACACAAGATCAACAACACGCTGACAAGGAGGGAAGCGGGGAAAGAAAAAAGGGAAGTTTTATTGCAGGTTCAGATATATATATACAAGATACTGGGAAAATCTGGTAGGCTGAGAGAGAAAACATCTACACACACATTGGCTAATACACACGCTTGTCAAAGAAATCCCTCCCACTAGAAAGAATGTAAACATTCAAGATATTTAGAAAACAGCACCTGTTGTTTACATGAGAAACCCATGGGAAACTGACTCCAAGTTACAATTTGTCAGAAGCCTTAAAAATTCAGGGTGACACTATAGTACATGCTCTTACATCCTCTTCCATTTTCCCAGCAATTAATAAATCATTGACATACTGTAAAAGCTTAGTCCCCTCCTGAGGGGTAAATTGGCTTAACAATTGTTCTAATGCCTGCCCAAACAGATTTGGAGAGTCGGCAAACCCCCAGGGAAGAGATGTCCATCTAAACTGCTGCTTTCTATGAGTCTCCAGGTCCTCCCATTGAAACGCAAAATAATCCCAACTCCCCTCAGCTAATGGACAAGTCCAGAAGTTATCCTTCAGATCTGTTACACTGTACCATACGTCCTCAGGGGAGACCCGGTTCAAAAATGTATATGGATTTGCTACCACAGGAAACCAGGTTTTTGTCCTCGCATTTACCGCTCTCAGGTCTTGAACTAATCTATAACTTCCATCTGATTTTCGCACTGCTAGTATTGGGGTGTTATGTCTGGACATGCAAGGTTCTAATGTTCCCTTCTTTACTAGATCATCTATCACCAGTTTCAATCCCCTTCTTCCTTCCATTGAGATGGGGTATTGTTTTATTCTAATTGGATGCTCTGGTTTTTCTATCTTGATCACAATGGGTTGCATTTCTAATCTCACCGCTTCCCCTTGAGTATGCCAGATGCTCGGGTCTATCCTGTTCTCATCCTCAGTGGTTAATTTATATAAGCTAACCACCAACTGCGAGTCTCTTACAATTAAGTTTATCCCCCAGAGCTACCATTAGATCTTGTCCTAGTAAATTGTAATCCACTTCTTCAACTAATTACATATTTCCTAAGCAAATCTTGGTATCAGATTCTATTTCTACGTTCTTAACAACCGGGACCTTAAACGGCTCTCCTTTTGCACCAATAACCATCATGGTCGCTTTGTGCATCCCGGTGGCAATCGCATAAAAGTACTCCTTTCAGCCCCTGAATCAACAAGAAATTCCAGGACTTCCTTATGGGGTCCTATTTTCAACTTTACCAAGGGCTCCTTGGATGTTTTAGACCCCAGAATAAAAAGCCCTTGACACCCCTAATCTTCCTGAAATATCTTTTCATCTTTCATTTTCTTTTCGCAGTTCCGTTAGTAATGTCCCTTTGCCTTTCAATAATAGCATTCCGGACCCTTTCCAAAGTTTTGGTGGGACTGATGACTGCCTTTTCTGGGTACTCTACTTTCCCAACATCTCAGAATCCTGAGAGCTTCCTGGTTTTGCACCTCTCTGACAGCTGCTCCTCATTCCTTCTCATATACACTTTCTGGGCTTCCCTGAGTAATTCCTGTACCCTTTTTCCTGCCAATTCTCTATCTTTTCAAGCTTCCTTAGTATATCTTCCCATGATGTTGCTATGAATTGAGTTTTTAACAACACCTCCCCTGTTGCACTGCTAGACAAAAGAATGGCATGACACACAGCAATTGCGAAGGGAAAAAGAAGAAAAAACTTTAATAGAAACATCAGGCTATTTATAGAAAAGGAAAAATGGGCAAAGATTGGTGGAAAAAGGTTCCACCTCTACACACACATTGGCTAATACAAATGCTTGTCAAGAGGATCCATTGTGTTGTTAGAAAAACAACACCCATTATTTACATGAAGACCATGAGAAACTGACTTTAAAATACAACTCATCAGAAGGCTTAAAAATTCAGGGTGACACTCCCCTATAGGGGAGTTAGGGTCTGTTTCCGAATATACTTGCAAACTTTTTTGCAATCTGTCTAGCCACTCAGATGGTGCTTCATCCTTTCCCTGGCAGTCCCTGAAAACCTTACTAATATTCTGGTCTCTTGGTACCGCTTCCCTTATACCTTGAACTACTAAATTTCGTAAATCAACCGTATTTCTCCGACCGTCTTCTGTCTAAGCATCCCATCCGGGTCTCTGGCTGGGCCACTTTTGTTCTCCCGTTGGTCCCTGTGGATTCCTACGCTCCCAATCCCGTATTCCCGCTGGCCTAATCATTTCCCTTTTTTCAATATTAAACAACAACCTTAATATTGGCATACTATCATCAAGAGTAAATACTTGGTCCTAAAACCTCGTCAAGCCTATCCACAACTCCAATGGGATTATCCATTAATCTTCCCATCTCCCTTTTGAAAGCTTGCACACCTCCAGTATTAATAGGTACATTTACGTACCCAATTACTCCTGGCACTTCCCTTCATGGGAGAAGATTATACCTACCCTGTTCATCTTCACTATCCCCCTCTTTTACTTTCTTTACCTGCCGCCGCATTCTTTTAGTCTGCAGGGTAGGGTCTGCCTTCTGTTGGATCTGATATGCGGGTAGACTGGGATCGGGAAGGGATGCCAGATCCCGCTCAGACTTTGGCCGTTCTGGCGGGGGCTGTAAGCCCACCTTAGGGGGTTGGGACATGGGAACATGCTCTAGCGGAGGCACAATATCCTGAGGTTGGGAAACACACATAGAAGGGGGTCAAAATTCCGCTTGCGAAAGCTGTAGCTCTGGCCGAGATGTCGAAGCTGCTAGCGGAGGGGCTTGGGCCCCCTGCAGGGGTTGAGGCAGGGGTCCTGGGACCACCAGAGGAGGAGCCTGGGGTTATAAGGGTGAGGGCATTAAGTATGGGGGTGGAAGATGATCCAGGGGTTCCCATGGATCATCCTGTTTTGTGGGGAAAATTTTCGTTCGTATTGGGAAAAGTCCAATGTCTGCCTTTTCCCACAACTGGGCATATTCATGCTGGTCTCTATCCCATGGTTGTTTGCTATCTACATAACTCCTCAAAGCTCTACAAGTCCATTTCTCCAAGGTACCAAACACAGGCCAAATTACATGACTCTTTATTTCCTTTCCTTCCCAGATTACTACGCAATAATAAATAATTTTCTCTTTGGACTTTTTCCTATCCCTGGTTTTCCCTCTCGAGGTTCGATTCCAGCTAGCTCTAGAACCTTGATGGGTTTGCCCAGCGAGGAACGAAGATAAAAGACAGAGGCGCTCCTTTTTCCTCTCGGGACCAGGGTCCCTCTTTATTTGGTCCAGGAGAAGCAAAAAGAGAGCGAGACCCCTCAGAGCCCACCACTTTCAGCCCTCGGAGAAGGGGAGGGGGTAGGGGAGGAAACCACAACCAATAGGAATTGAGCCAGGGGGAGGGGAAGGAGGCCTGGGGGAAGGAACAAACCAAAATGCAACAAACCAGAGGGGTTTTTAAGGAACTACCATGTTCAAGTATAATAAATATCCAGTGCAATATAATAACAGAAATGGATCAACTATGTAGTGCAATACAACATTCCTCCTTGTGGGACATTCCTCCCAACAATCTAACATCCATTCCAGAGGGCTTTCCAATGGGATTTCAGGTATATTTTCCTCCAGTTCTTTTGCAGAACCTTTTGAGGATTTTCTTAGCTTTTTGCTTTTCGTTTGTCCCATTTCTTCAAGAACTACCACAATCTATCTGTCTTTCTCTACTTACATTACTTTCTAAGGTGCGTCCTGCTCAAACATACACCCACACGTGTGAATTTCACCCAGTATTGTGTTCCATATAATCAGCCTACTCGTACCACAATGACCGAATTGTGGAGGTTTTCGGCTGATAACGAGCTCTCCCTGTCTCCTCTTGCTTCCTCTGTGAGCCATACACTTGGCCCAAGACTAAAAGGATTACCGGTCCCTGAACTCTTAAGAGACGTCCCTTTCCTCTTAGCTCCCTTGTGACCACTGACACCCCCAAGTTTCGGACTCGTACGTGTGAAAAACAGGTTTTACCCCATCTGCACTTGCTTCTCCCTGATGTAATAATACATGTGGCCAGAGTAGGAATAAGCCACACGGAGATTACATCAAGTTTCTCTGAGGGTTGCCTGCACTCTCAGAGCTGGCTTAATAAAGCGAGACCACTTCCTCGGGGGTGCCGTGTAACAGAAAAAGATTTAATAAAAAGAGAAAATAATAAACAGTACAATGTAAATAAGAAAAAGCTGGACACAGGTGCTGATAGCATAGCACCATGTAAGCACCCCTAAAAAAGCCCAGAGAGGCTTTGTGCAGTGGTTTAAATGCTTAATGGTGGAGGCGGTGCCTTGGCACACTGCCCAGTAAGGAACAGTTACATTGTGACAGACAGGGACAGAGACCTATCCACATCTCTGTCCTGGCACTGAGCCAATGGCAGCTTGGAGAGTAGAGAACTTTCCAGGGCGCTTTCCTTTTAAGTCTAATGGTAAAACTAAACATATTTTCCCTACAAAGAAAATATCTGCCTGGTCTAAAGCTGCATTCCTACATCTCCCTTGACTGAAAGTTTCCCTCATGGGAGGACACAACTGCAGTCGTGGGGTCTACACTTGCTTTGTGATCAGATGACGTCTCACTCACACGCACTTGGCCACCCCACTCAACCACGTGATATTTACGGTCCTTTTCCCATGTGGATTCTTCATGCACATAGATGTTTATGAGTGAACAAGCTTGCTGCGGCTTGGAAAGACCCCCAATCTTTCCCGAGTTCCTTTTGAGAGCTCCTAAGCTAGCTTTTCTCCGGAACCCCCTTTTGTAGGTGGCTCTGGTTCCCGATTGGTCCACTATTCAATTGGTAAGCTGAAATGTCCCCGTTCCACTAGGCCGCTAAATCAGCAGAGGCGCCTCCCGAGTGGAAAGAAGGGAGACTGCAGACCCCAAAATTGGATCACATTGGGGTCACCAAGTCTTTTATAAATAAACAGCTGATAATAAATTAATAATTTATAATGGAATTGCAAGACAAAATACCAGAATGCCACTGACAAAAGGCAGCGCCAAGCCTGGGACCAGTACTGGGTGAACTACAGGCATGGCCTCTATCACACCGTACCCCCCACAGTTCACAAAGTCCACTTCAGTGAAGCCAGTTTTTATACAGTTTTGCGGCTGGTCTTCGAGTTGCAACACTCCTTTCTTCTTCCATCTCCTTCTGCATATTCATAATATCTTCTTTCAGCATAGCTTTCCGAGCAGCAATGTAGACTTGATTAGGTTTCCGAGAACTTGGTATTCTGATGCAGTGTCCAACGACACCAATAAGGCCCATATCAGCGTTAAGTGTTGCTAAGTGTCCAATCATTCTCCCCATCACCTGAGGCCGATACCCATCTCTTCCTTAGATCCACTTGTCCTTTCTATTGTGTCTCGGTTTTAGGGCAAATCTGGGAGGAAACCTCCCAAATGGGGGTCTCTCTGGGAAGCAAGCTGGAACTGTCCCTCCCCCCTACTGGTTCAGGAAAAAATCTCCTTAGAGATGAGTGGAAAAAACTATTTATTTTAACAAAAAGAAAGTGCTTACAAACCTAGAAATTAATAATATGAAACAATAAAACCTGGCAAAATTGAGAGAGAGTCCTTGCCCTGGGAGCCCGGCTCGCTCAGCCCTTATCAGTTCTGTCCAGCGCTGGAAGATGCCGGCCTGGGCCCGGTGGCCCACCAGTGTAGACTCCTGGTGTTCTCACTCTCATAGATCTTTCAGTCCAAGAGAAGGTTTAAACAGTCCCAAAAGCCAAAAAAAAAAAATCTCTGACTGCCGCCTGTCCGTGCTTCAGACAAACAGTCCAGGAGCTGGAATGTGGAGGAGGAGCTGCTTCTCTCAAAACAAACTCCGCGCTTCTCTTTTCTCCCCCTTCGCTCTAGGAACCAGTCTTAAAGCTACAGAATACAATATCTAACACAGACAGAACAGACGATTTGGGGATAGAAGCATCATACAGTCACCCTAGGACATATTGCAAATCTGTACCGCTGCCTTTACTGGTAGAGGTGATACAATCTCTGTATACCCGTTCCAAGCACACATGATTTTATACCAATTAATGCAGTAAAAAGACCATGAATTATTTCAGGTCATATATTCCACTTTGCTTTTCTTTAGAGTTTTTTTTTCATTGTTAGGTATGCTTAAAGTGCAGCAAGACCATTCTTGTTTGTATAAAAGACAGCTTCCCCTTTAAAGGTGTTTTGCAGGCTGGAACACTGGCAGTTGATTTGTCAACAGATTTGTTTTTTTAAACATGTTTGTTTAGGACTGGGCATAACATATCTCTGTATAGAACATTGGAATGTATGTATCTAACATCGGAATATGCTTCTCCATAGTGCTGCTTGCTATTCTCCTGCATGCATGCAATGCTCAAAGACTGCATTCATGCTTTTTGCCATGTTGTCACAGGGGAACCTTGCATTAAACTGGTTCTTGGCTGGGACGGGATATCTAGGATTTTTCCAAACTGATATTTTCCAGAATACAGTCTGTCCTTTGGAAGAGACAGCCTACCTTTTGTTCTGCAAAAATACATTTTGTTCATATGTTGGGGGTTGAGTTTTTTTCTCTCCTTTTCTTTCCTTGTTACGGGTGGAAATTTTTCCCATTGTGTTACTAAGAAACACTGATGGCTGGGTGCTGGAGACAGCAGAAGGGGAAACTCTTGCTCACTTGATCTGGGCCTTTGGAGGGGAACGGTGGAGCTGCTGCTTGGGAAAGGAACTCACTGCTGCTGCAGAAGTCCAGTTCGGTCCCGTTTCTTCTGGTGTGGCATGAGCCTCTGCTCCTGGGGGCAGCCACTGAACTGGGACCTTGTTATCTCCTGCCTCACTAAAAGAGGGGCCTGTTGCTGTACTGGGAGCCAGGTCGCTGTTGTCCTGCCCACCTGATTCTTCTTCAGCACTGCTCTGAGTTTTTTCACTACTCTGTAGCCTGCATCCCCCGCCTGCCGAGACCTCCCGCATCGTCAGGCACAGCTCCGGAGTTTCTGATCCATCTCTTCCATCCCTTCCCATCTCGGACAAAGCCACCATTGCCGCATGCTCCCTGAGCTCATGTCACAGTGCCCCCTGCAGCTGCGTGGGGATCATCATACCTGCCCTGCCTACTGGGAGCTTGCCAGCGCCCCTACTGGCTGTGAGCGGAACTGCACCAAAGGGGAAAGTGCCCGTGGCCAGGGAAGCTGTTCCTGGGTTCCTGGTTCTGTTTATTATTAATGCTGCTGTTGTTGTTTGTTTGCCTTGTTATATATACTAGTAAAGAACTGTTATTCCTATCCTCAAATCTTTGCCTGAGAGCCCCTTAATTTCCAAAATTATAATAATTCGGAGGGAGGGGGTTTGCATTCTCCATTCCAAGGGAGACCCTGCCCTCCCTATCAGACACCTGTCTTTCCAAATCAAGACACTCAGTTTTCCAGCTTATACAGATCACTCTGCATCACTGATTGTCTCCACTAATTACTAGTTTGTTTCCCTGTAACTGTTTATTAGAAGAGTTTTACAGCTATATCTGTGTCATCAAGAGGTATGTTGGATCCTCCATACTTCCAGGATCCCCACGACATTTTCACTGATGACTTGTCTTGGTTTGAAAGACGTTATCTGCTAGGGAAAAGCCGGAGCCTCCCTTGGAATGGAGAACTCAGATTATTATAATTTAGAAAAATTAAAAGGGTTCCCAGGCAGAGGTATGGGGATAGGAATAACAGTTCTTTACTTATATGTATAACAAAGCAAACAAACAAACAGCTACAGCATTAATAATAAACAGAACCAAGAACCTCAAGGGGCTTTGCTCCACATAGATGGGGGCAGTCTGATCTCAGTGGCCCTGAGAGCACCAAGCTGGAATGGTGGAAGATCCCGGGCTGGTAGACAAGGTAGATCAGAAGCTCTGCGATGGTGGCTGGAACGGCAGCGATGTCCTGGCAGGACAGGGCAGTGTGAGGTCACAGCATAGCCAAAAGCCTCAAAGCAGTGCTGAAGAAATGGTGGCAGCGAGACAGGGCTGGCCCCACTCCAGCAAGAGCAGGAGGAGGAGGCAAGCTCAGAATTCCTGAGCACACAAGCAGATGTGGTAGACTTCCCAGGACCGGACTTTGGTGGTGACAATAAACTTCTCCTGCAGCAAGCAAAAAAAGCCTGGCCAGCCCTCTCCCTGAATCCCAAGAGCAAATTACTGCCCCCCAGCCCCCATCCTATACCTGCCCCCAAAATCTCAAGTTATCTCCCTTCTCCAAGGGAAAACCTCCCAGAGACAAAAAAAGTGTAGCCAGGTGCTCCTTCCTCTCCCTTGGCCACCTCTTTCATCTTTTGCCTAAGTACCAATAAGTACTCAATAGTTAGTTTCCTAGCAACTTACGGGAAAACATTCTATAAGTAAAAAAGAAACAAATCTAACCCCCCAACATGACTGATGGCTGCTTTTCATCATTTGTCATTCTCAACTTATTTAACATGTACCTTACAGATATGCTATTATGCTATTCTTTAAAATTAGGTATATGACATCAGAAATTTATGCATTGCACTTGTAGGACTGCAGTATTGTTATATTCTGGTAAACTTTTAAAAGATACATGTCATAGGAGATACTTTCCATTCATTCTTTACTAGATGACCCTTTCAGCATCCCAGAAAGACTGATAGAGTCCAATTGCTCAAGTCCTTTTGCATAATTTGAAACAACTTTTTTTTGGCCCTGCAATCACATTTAGCCACATACTAAAATGTTACCTTTGACTTTGTAGAGTTTAAGCTTTTGTTTGGAACAAATAAAGCAGGCATTTCACAACTCTGGGCAAGGGATGGCTCCTAAATTCCTTATAGATCTTGCTTAATTGATGAATTACACTAGCATCTATTTATAGATTTAAAAATAAAAATAATGTCTATATTTAGTAAGAGCTGTGACTTTTAAGAAGACACAGTGTATTCTTCAAATAAAAAGATAACTTCTGTTTCAATTCATGCTTACATGCTTGAATTGTGTTTAGTTGCTCCACATTGTATTATTCTTAGTTATTCTTTAGAAGAATTTAAAATAATGCAGTAAATGGTCTTTAATATGTTTTTACAATAGATCTTTAAGACCGTGGGTCTCCAGTTATTTGAACAGGAAATATGCTGTCTCATAGTTTGTAGTGATTCTCACATACAGCTGAATCAAATTAAAAAGTGGGATACTATGTATGCTGTTCCATTGCATTGAGTTTTTTACAGTCCTTAAACCACACTTTGAGCTGGTTCTTAACTGGAGATGAGTGATAAGCCTTAGATTCCACCTTGATCGCTGTATGCAACTTCCATGTGGTCAGTTCTGTGAAAAAACACAACAGTGCAGAATTATAAAAGGTAACGGTAACATTTTAAGAACACATGTAATAATGTTGACATTGTTTACATCATGTAGAAAAGAACCATGCTCTGATTCCAACAGCTGCATTGCTCATTGTAACAGCTACAATTTTCTTGGATGATTTTGTCCTTAAGCATGTTGGGATCATCAAGCATGTCTACTCTAAAGCTACTTGTAGTCTTTTTCTGGCCTTACATTAATGAGTGAGGCCATTCTATGGGGAACCATTATGTGACAAAACTCAGTATCTTATTTTGCAGAGCTGGTGAATTAACTTATATCACATGATGTCATTATGTCTCATTCATCTGTGTGTGGAAGCTAAGAAAATGTTACAAAAATTAAATTACAAAACCTTATAAACCAAGTAATAAATTGCCTGGTACATTCCCATACTGATGATTATCCTAATGTTTTCGTTCTACCAGTTCAGTCTTACTTTTGTCTGATTTATTCATGATGCCACATGTGCTGAACTTAGTCATTACTGAACAAACTGAGAAGCTGTCTACATAAAATTGTGGTGGCTTCCCCCACCATTTAAAGGCAGAAGAGCTATTTTGCAGTCATAACAAAGTAATTTCTGAGGCAAGCTTTACAAGACTCCCAACTCAGTTTAGCCAGTTATTCTCAGGCAGGTTTTATTTATGTGTCCACTTTTCATTCTGTACATTCTCGTTCCCTACTGTTTTCCCTTCTGTCTCCCCATTAATGTGATGGGCCTTTAAAAGACTACTGCTTAAGTACTGACGTTTTCTACTTCCTCCCTTCCTCCCCTTGCACCACCTTTGAGCATGACTTGCCTCACTCCAACTTCACAGGCATTTGAGACAAGATTTCAGATTTGTAAAATGCTAAGTCCTGTGGAAGACTAGAAATCAGCATGACACTAAGAATAACTCTTAGTTATTCTCTTAGTCTCTTAAAACAGTGAGGATGTGTTCAGATAAGAATAGACTGTACTGCTACTTACCAATTTCAGGGGTGTCGCACTAGTACACAAAAAGACGACACGACTCACCTGGATTTCCAAGTGCAGAAAAAAGAGAGAGCTTTATTTTTCGACCTCGATATATATAGATTTTTAACCATGGCCAGAGATTGGAGAAAGAAGTCTCCACCTCTCCAATCACACTGGTCAAACCAACAGTCTATTAATTCTTCTCCTCCCAGGAGAAAGAATGCAAACAACAAAGACAGTTACAATAACATTTTCACTATTTACATGTGTGGTGGTTTGGGGGAAGTGCCCCAAAGGAAGTAGTTAAAGAGAGGTCAGACCACGCTTCCTGAGAATACAAGGGGTTAAAACTGCAAGAATTTCCGGGAGGAGGTCCTTTTTTTTCTGTTCTTGGCCGCAGGTGAGCAAAGTGCTCTGCTTTCCCCC
>VWYE01022674.1:0-78873 GCA_013398995.1 Alaudala cheleensis | reverse complement strand
GTTGGCAGCTTTTCCCAGGGGCTGAAATCAAAGGCACTGGTATTTTTGACTCTGTGCCAGGACCCTTGGACCTCTTGCAAGGGTCTTGGACCACCCAGGGCATTCAAAGGAATGTCCTGGGCTCCGACATACATTAAACTCTGTGAGAAACTCCACTACAGAAATGAAAACATCAGAAGGCTTTAGAAAATTAGGGTGACATCTCACCCTTTTTCTGCTAAAAAAAGAAAAAAGGAAAAAAGAAAAATTAACAATGTTCAGTGTCTGCTTGTGGAGGGACCATCGGAGTGATCACTCTTGTTGTCTGCATCTGAGTCATCACTCAATGGTTCATACACTTGATAACTTTCCGTTTGGTCATGGTCTCCAGCCCGCCTGTCAGCANATCTATTGCATTCTTTTTCTGCCCAGCATGGTCTGTATAGGAGGTTAGAATGCCAGATTTGCCCGTCCCACAAGGGTAGGTTAATCTTTTATACTAATCACTACATAGATAATGTGTTATTTACCAATACCTATGACCTTTATTAGACAGTGAAAATCTATTATAATTCATCCAAAAGTGCCACCATCACAGCAAAAGATGGAGGACAAGGAGAAGAAGGAAAAGAACAGGGACACACCCAGATTCCTCCATCTTTGTCCTCTTGCCTCTATGCTAAAAATCCCGAAATTCTACTTTTCACCCTGTGATAAATTAACTATCATTCTAATTACACTCTTGTGGCTTGCAGTTCCTCCCTCAACGTTGGCAGCTTTTCCCAGGGGCTGAAATCAAAGGCACTGGTATTTTTGACTCTGTGCCAGGACCCTTGGACCTCTTGCAAGGGTCTTGGACCACCCAGGGCATTCAAAGGAATGTCCTGGGCTCCGACATACATTAAACTCTGTGAGAAACTCCACTACAGAAATGAAAACATCAGAAGGCTTTAGAAAATTAGGGTGACATCTCACCCTTTTTCTGCTAAAAAAAGAAAAAAGGAAAAAAGAAAAATTAACAATGTTCAGTGTCTGCTTGTGGAGGGACCATCGGAGTGATCACTCTTGTTGTCTGCATCTGAGTCATCACTCAATGGTTCATACACTTGATAACTTTCCGTTTGGTCATGGTCTCCAGCCCGCCTGTCAGCAAGATTCTGCCTTTGCGGTTGCAGGTCAGGATGAACTTCAAAGGCACCCAGCGTACCCCAGTATCTCTCGATACACATGCATACCGATGCCCCGAAGCGATAAGGTCATAGGGACCTTCCCACTGTTTGGTGACTAAATTCCACACCCGAACCTTTGCTCGAGGCTGCTGCGTCTCGTCCGAACCCTGTAACAAAAGGTGATGGTTCAAAGTGTCAGGATTATTAGAATTCTGCGGTACTGTAAGGTGATTGATGACATACAAAGCTTTTGCCAACCGACTGTTTGGGGTTTCACCCTGCATTCCCCATTTTTGTTTTTGAAGAACCCACTTTGGAGTACCATGAGTGCATTCTACAATAGCTTGACCAGTCAGAGAATGAGGGATACCAAACTTGTGCGACACACCCCACAATTGTAGGAACTGCCACACCTGCTGCGAGGTGTAAGCAGGTTCATTGTCAGTCTTCACAGCAGAAGGTATGCCTAGAACTGCAAAGGCCTGCCTCCAGTGGGCAAGGACATCACGGACCTTTTCTCCAGAGTGAGCAGAAGCCCACATCGCAGAGGAGCAGGTGTCCACCAAGACATGCACATACTTGGGCTGGCCAAACTTGGCAATCTGGGTGACATTGGTCTGCCAAAGCCCCAAGGCCCTAAGGCCTCTGGAGTTTACCCCTGCTGGCAAAGGCACAGCAAGCACGTGACAGTCGTCACAAGAATCTGCAATGTCACAAGCCTCAGTTGGTGTCAAGTGAAACTGCTTCTGCACGGTATGTGTGTTCTGATGGAAAAATCCATGCAATCCCTTGGCCTTGTGTGAGTGTGTCAGGCTGAGGTGCTACCCATGGGGGGTTAGCCAACTTGTCTGCCCTCGCATTACCTTCCATTAAAAACCCTAGAAAATTGGTATGACTCCTCACATGTAGAACATAGTATGGATGAATCCGGGCCTGACTTAGGTACAGTTTAAGTGACCACCACAATCAACATGTAACAGACAGATGCTCCTCAGTTTAGGTTTCTTTGCCAATCCATTGAAGTCTTCTCCCTTTCTATATGCTCATATTTTTAAGGAAAAAAGTGTGTGCGTGTGGTGTGTGTGTGCCTGTATGTCTGTGTGCCCACACATATTACTGAGTACTCCTCTACAAAATCCCTTCTGTGTTTATTTCTGATGTAATTTTCTTGCTATTCTTTGTATCAAAAAATTTAAAATATATATATATAATTCCAGGATTTCAACTAAAAGGTTATTTTAAAGAGCCATCAAATCATTCAGGTTGAAAAAGACAACTTTAAGTTCATTGAATCCAACCATTTACTCAGCAGTACCCTAGCCACCACTAATCAGGTCCCTAAATGCCACATCTACACAGCCCTTAAATACCCCCAGGGAGTGTTAGTCAATCACTTTCCTGAGTGGCCTGTTCAATTGCTTGACAACCCTTTGATGAAGAAATTTTTGCTAATATCCAATTGAAACTCCCTTTGGTGCAATTTGAGGTCAACTTTTTCTTGTCCTATTGCTTGTTATTTTGATAATTCAGTGGCTTTCATATTCTTGTGATCACTTAGAGGGTAACTAATTTTTTTCTCTTGTTTTTTCTTCCTTCTTAGAAAAGTAAAGAGCAAACCTGCAAAGATGAATTTCCTATAGATTCACTGCTTGGCAGAAAAAACATCTCAGGGGTGGACATCCCCAAATTAAAGACAGAGTCAACACACCACCTGGAATCATTACTAGTGTAGAAGTTTACTGCTTATTTGTCAAACCTCCTGAGTTCACCCTTAACACTAGGAAAGCTTAAAGACAAAAGTTGCATGCTTACTCCAGCAAGAAATCTTGACATCAGAAAACAATTATTAAAAATGAGGTTAAAAAATAGGATGTAACTAGAAATGTGTTCTTATCTTGTTAGTTACAATTTATTTTGCTACTCTTATTCAAAGGAACAAATGACTCATGTTCTGCTTGGTAAGTGCATCTACTTAAGAGCTGATATTTAATGTCTTAATATTCCATCTTGTCTCCAGGCTCAAAAGATGTCCCCACAGCAACTTCTCCAAGCAGCTTGCTCTTCCTTTGCAAGGATGCAAATCTTCTTTGCTCTTTGTGTCTCTGCTTTTTCTTCCTAACTTGTAACTTCATCTAAACAGATCTCTTGAGGCTTTGAATTTTCTCTGAAGTTCCTCTAAGTCGACAGCCTTATCCTATGTATTAGCTTGAAGGATGTTACAATGTTCTGTAGGGCAGAAAAATCACCAGTCACTTAGAAGTTGTGTAACCTTCAAACTTCTCATTAAGAAAATTCTTCTGAACAGCATGGATGATAGATACCCTAACATCCCCACCTCTGGTTAAGGAACTCACACTAGCATGACACATCCCTTCCTGTAAATCCCTTTACTTCTTTCACATGAAGACTTGCCCTGATTTCTAGCTTACGTGAGATAAAAGCCAACATTTTGTTTTCACCAGCTACCTTCAAGATACGCAGTCATGCCATTTATGTTGTTCCGGCATAAAACATGGTGTTGGAAGGCTACTCCTCATCTCAGCAAGTGAGCAAAAGATGCACCTAAATCCACTTATAAGGGTAAAAAGTGTTTCCAGTTACAGGAGCAGTAACTACTTTTTGCATAAAAATTGTTGCCGTTTTAAAAACCTATTGCCATTGAAACCTTGCACTTTTGGTCAGATTTGTTCAAAGCATTTATTAAATCTCTGGAGAGGAGTTCAATGTCTCTTGGGCTCAAATTCTCCAGTAAGTGATGCTTGAGCAATTCACAGGGAGCAAATACAAACATATGGGATAAAGTGCATTATCATAGCTCCTCTGCCTTCAAATTGTGACAAATGATATTACTGCCCTGTCAAAGGAGATTCTAAATTACCTGAAGCTAATGCACACAGCCTTCCTTGAGTGAATCTGGCATTTCTCTGCCAGCCTACAGTCCTTCCCAACAGTCTACTTCCCTGAAAAGTGTACTTCAGACTTCTTCAGGCTGTGGCAGAGCTGGTGATAACAGCTCTTAAATACATGTGCTTGAGGAAAGAAGCCAGAGGTATATTCTTCAGGAAACAGTATTTTTACTTAAAAGAACAACAACAGTAAAAATATGAGGGGGAGGGGTCCTGCAGATAAATCAGTTTTCTAAATGTTGTGAAAGGCATTGGTGTTTCATTTCGAAAAGAAAGCGGATGGTTTATTTCTTGATTCTCTGGCAGGGAGCAACTTAGTAAAGCTGTAAGAGGAAAGAAAAGCTAAAAAAAAAAAATAAAAAAAAAGAAGCACATTCAAATTCAGAAATCCTCATTAAACAGAAAACCAGCAATGTTAGCCATGTTGTTGGTGCAGTGGATTCTTGTGATGCAGCAGCAGTTCTAGTAAAAGCTACATGAATACCAACCTGCCTGCAGCTGTATCATCTCCTGACACAGAAACGGAAGCTGCAGCTGCTGTAGCAGCAGTTCCAGTGAAAGGACCACAAGGATCAACAAGATGCATGGTTGGACCATAAGAAACCAATGATATAGTGAGGAAGCAGCTGATGGTTAAATGAGGATATTATCACCAAAAAAACCCTCAAACCAAAACCCACACACACAAAACAAAAACCAACCAAGGCTAAACCTGATAAAAGCGTCTTGGAGACTTTTGAGCAGTGGAGATGTCACTGCCACTGGTATGAGCTGGCTGCCACTACAGCTGCTACCTCTAACGTAGATCCCAGTGCTCACCTTAAGGAAAGAACAAACTGCTATTCCATGTCACCTAAACTTACTACATAATATTATATATATAATAATATATATTATTAAGCAGAACATGTTTTTTCCTGCATTCCCATCCAAGGACAACAGGCTCATAGCTCATGGAAGTAAAATACTAGCCTTTGAAGCTGAAAACAAGCTCACTGAAGACAGATATAACTGATGAGAAGGACAGCTCTGCTTTCTGGTAGGACCCTGGGCCTGCTGCTGTGGGGTGTCCAGCCCAGAGGAAGCCACTCAGTGGCTTCCATGAGGTCCAGAAGAGCAGTGACCACTGGTCTGTAATGAAACAGGGTACAGCTCTGACTCTACCCCAACCAACACAAACAGCCCAAAAGCATGAGAGTGCTACAGACAGAGAAGCCAGTACAAAGCAGAGCAGGAGGATACCACCTGCACCAGAGCAGAGGCCTCTACAATTTGCCGGTCTGTCTCTGTTGTTTTCTGTATTTGAAACTGAGTCTGGTTAACAAACTGCTGCTCACTGATGTGGCTGTAGCATCTGTAGTTCCAAGCATCCACTTTGTCTTATCTACCCATACTGGCTTTCACCAGTGAAATAAAAAGCAGTTTCAATATCACCTCAATATTACTCTCTTTGTGCAGTTATTAAATTTTTAAAAAACTCTTAACATGCCTCTCTGTGTCCTTTAGCTAAGATACAAAGGGCAGGAATCTGTATTCGATGTTGACTATTTTAGCATGGCCATATTCTGAGAGAAAGCAAAGTAACTGGCAGAATATCTCTACTTTTTAAGTTTTGTGTTACACTGACAAGGGCAGCACATTATACTATCTACAGACAATACCTGAGATGGAGCTTAAAAACAAAGAACAAAACAGATAGCAAAACAGAATAAAAAGTATGGATAAATTACAAATCTAACTCCTGTTGAAGCGTTTGAAATGGCATAAGCCTGGAACTCTTCTGGTATATTCAAAACCAAAATCTTTGAGAACTTACAGTCTAGTGAATTTGGGGTTGTTTTCTTTTCTGAATGGTTCTAGTAGCTTAGACCAAATGTAACATTAACATATTCCAGTAACTACTATGCTTGGAATATGCTGCCAAGTTTCCTTCTGATTTAGTTCAGATACTCAGATCCAGAGCAAACTGTCTTTGGTGACTTCACTTTAAATGCAAAGAACCAGAACTACTGTTTGTCTAATTGCATAAGCAAGTACTAAGCCTTTTTAAAATATGATGTGCATGCCAAGATGCTTAGAGGTTAGATAATATAGAAATACAAGGGTTTATTTGTCTAATTAAACTCCTAGGAGAAAGGAAGAGAGGGCATATGGATTACTATTTCATAGTAACCTTAGATGTGAACAGCTGCTTCTAATATAAAGGTCTGCAGTCTCAGAACAAATGGCCACCTGAAACTATTTCCAGTAATTACTTCTGTTTTTTTCTGTAACCCTACCATGGGTTAGATGATCAATGTTGCTTTCCAGCTTATTTTTTTTCCCAACTTAAAAATATGTCACAAATCTGACCAAGATGTGATTCCAGGTGTACCTATATTACAAGACAATATGAAGCACTGGATTCAGATACTCGTAAAACTAATTTTCTCATGGAGAACATGCCCTGCATTGATTACTTCTGAATATAGTCCCCTATAACTTAGTTAGAAGACTGAAAGACAGAATGGAGTTTTACATTAGATACTTAAAATACACAGTTTACCTTCATCACTTTCCATGGATATATCCAAGTATTATCTGTGAACAAACTACCTGTTGTAGTTCTCGTACTTATTTCAAGGTCTAGTCTTCCATCTGGTAATTGAAAACAAAGTTCAGCAGAGCTGCAGAAGAGCCTGTGACTTCCACATCAGATTTCTGCTCTTTTTCTGAGAAAAGGCCCTTTTTATCATCATAGGATTTAATGGCATAGATAACACAGAAACTTCGATGAGAATAAGACTCTTCCTGGCAGGGTCTACAGATCTGGAGCTTAGGGATGCTCACTCAAGTTTGAATCCAGAAATACATTTCCTCTTTTGTGCATCAGCTGACAGCTGTATGAAATGATCAACGGAGAATAAGTGCAACTATTTTATTATTTTATTATGATGCTGAAAGTCGAAACGTATATGAGGAATCCATCAATCTCTACTAAGCTTGCTAGCCACACCACAACATGTAAGGCTTTTAAGATAGAATAAGTCCCCTAAACTATACAGCTCAACAAAGTTTCAAGCTTCAAAAGGAAAGTTTACATTTCTTAGATTGTGTTAGTCATTCCAGTAACTTGCTGTTGCAAACAGTATTCTGGAATGCCCTCTATTCCCTGTTAGTGATGTTATAACTTTCAGTAACATTCTTCAAATGTCACGGATCTTCTCTAGAATCTAGATGAAATTAAAAAGTCAAAAGACTTCCTATGCAATGACAGGAAAACATCAAGCACAGTGATGATGTAGTTTGAAAAGTGGCACAATGTAATGCACAGAATAGTCGATTATCATTATGCAAAATTAAAGACAGATGTAAAATGCTTGCTTTGCATGAATACATTTTTTAAAAAGACCTGCTCCCACCTAGTATTTCTGAGACTAAAAAATGTCCCAAAAATGGTAATGTCTTTTTCCCTGCTCCAATGAAGCTAGAGGATAAAATGCTCACGATGTTCATAAGCTTCCTGAAACTTCACACTGCCTGGGTGGCATACGTCCATCTGGAAATACCAGCTATCAGTCTGTCAAAGTAGGTGGTGACAGACTGAAACACTTGCAGTATTTGCAGGCAGCTCCTGCTCATGAGGGAAGTCTCTCTGCTGCTCAAACCCTGCCTTCGTTGCGCTGTCCCCTCTCTAACAGCTCTTTCCCACAAAGCCACAATTGCTCCCTGCAGCCAGAGCTGGTGCCAGGCATGGCCGCTAAACAAGCTCCCTGCCGCCGAGGGCAGACGGGCACCCCGGGCAGCAACTGCTCTTCTGTAGAAACAAGCTGCGATCAACCCCGCCATACGGCACGATTTTGTCAAACCCCGATGTTCCCTTTTGTTCCACTCAGCGTGGGCTGATGCCACCGAGACACGGTGCGCCCGCGCTATTCAGGCTGGAAATGGCCGATCTCCCCGCACGGGTGGCTCTTCTCTGGTGACTGACCCGCAGCCGCCGTCTAGAGACCTCAGCGGATCTTCGCCTCAGCAGGCCCGCAGCCACCGCAGCCTCCCCGCGCTGCCTCGGGAGGACGAGCAGCCCCCGTGGCTGCAGACGGCGGCGGACCCGGCGTGCACATCGCCCCAACAACCGGAGGCGAGCCCGGCGCCCGCGGCGTGTGGGCGGTAGCAACGACTCTGACGTCCGGGGGAAGCTGAGTAATAACAGCAGCGACGCGGGCCTGGCTGCGCCTGCGCGGACTGCGGGGCTGCTCTATTTATGTGGGGGGGCACCAAGATGGCGNCCCTGGCCCGAGCCGCCGCCGCTGCCGCCACCGCCGCGCCAGAGCGGGCGGCAGGAGCCGCCGCCGCGGGAGGCGCTCCCGCTTCGCCAGACAATCCGCCTGGAGGTGGTGCTGAAGGACCCCACCGAGGAGAGCTGCGTGGAGTTCAGCTACCCGGAGCTGCTGCTGTGCGGGGACTCGCGAGTAAGGGACCTCCTCTTCCCCTTCTTCCCTCCCCTCCCGCCGGCACTGGTCCCGCTGCGCTTTTCCCTCCTCCTTCTCTCGGCTGCCGGCGGCCCCGGCCTTGCCGGTACTACTGTTATCGGTTATCCCTTGCTGCTCGGGGGTGGTCCCGGTACGGCGGGAGGGGCGGCGTCCTGGAGGGAAGTCCGGCAGCCTCTTCGTCGCTGCGGGCTCCTCCTGGTGCTGAGGCTGCGCCTGTGCCCGTGAAGGGGGAGGGTAGGCTTCCCACTTGTCCGTGAGCTGGCCAAGGGCTCCTGGCCTTTGCTGCGGGCTGAGGTGGAGGAGCGCCACTGTCTTGTGTCCCGTTTACCCCGGCTCACCTTACTGCCGCTCTTCTTCCCTGCCTGGAGAGGTGTTGCGTCCTCCCTTGCTGGTAGCTCTTTACTGGCAGCTGGACGAAACTCTGACCACGCCGGTCTGTATTCCGGGTTCTCCCTAGGCTGTGTGCAGGTAAATAAAGAAAGCCCAGCTCTGCTATAAGTCTCGAGAAGCAATGAAGTGATCATTGGTAGACTTGGAGAGGAGTTTTTGTAGTTTTGGAGGAGACAGGCATAAATGAGAGTTAATGTTGAACCGGTAACCACACCTGTAAGTGTTGAGAATTTAATTCAAGATAAAGAACCAAAAGTTTTTTTCCTTTACTTGTTCCTCCCACGCAGAAAGTATTTGATACTTTAACTACTTTGTTTTTTAAGGACAAGGCTCCTGCAGACAATTTTAGGAAGCTAGCAGCATTAGCCAATCAACAGGGCCCACTGTTCCAAGTAGGAAGGAGAGACACATCTCCTTAAGCTGGTTACACTTGAGCTGCTCATTTTTAGTTGAGGATACCGGTGAAGTTGTACTTGATTTAAATAGTTTTTGCTTCTCTTTAATGCAGTACGGTTTTAGAGAAAGCTTGTCTCTTACTGGAGAAGGCAGAGGGCAAGTAACTACTGTGAAGAAGGTTATGGTAGATCTAGTGATAAAAGCAAATATCAAATACCAGTACTGATACTGCCATGGGATTTTTACATCCAGCACAAACTTGAATATGGTTGAAGTTTTCTTGTAAACTGAAGTGTTTCTAGGCAATGGTGGTGCTGTAACTGTACTTAGTGGGCTGCTCACTTTTCTGCTGTAGGAGGGATATACACACTGGATTGTGTTCAAATGTGGAAGACAGAAAAATCAGTGACTGATTTTAATCCCTCAGATCTTGTCATGCAAGTTTAAAGGTTCCTTCTGTTCATCCTGTTCTACAGCTGTTGTGGGCAGTGCCAGGTATGACTCCTCAGAATTAGTGTAGCATAATCATGCTGCTCTCTGAAGTGCAGTCTTTCTGAGCAGTTCTGTGAGGGTGAAAATGGTGTTAGTGTTTAGAAGTGGTTCAGTACTTGAGAGCTGACTTTTCCCTTCGGCAGTTCCCAGTTCCATAACTGCCTTTTATTCTGAAGGTTGCCAGTATCTTAGTTACATATTCAGGGTAAAAGGGCTCTTTCTGATGTAGTTCTGATGCAAATTCCTTGCCTTTTCGGGGTGAGAAAACATTGATTTAGGGGATTTTGGTACAACTGGGATCAGAAAGCTTTCTTAAGGTAGAGGCAGTGGCAGTAAGTTTATAAGAAACTTTGTATATTTTACAGCTCTCTAGAGTCCAAATTAAAATGAACAGATCTTAATGGCCCTTCTATTACTGGGTTGTAGAACAATCAGCTGATTTACTATGTAAAACGGTGTCACAAATTAGGATCCTTTTAAAGTGTATCTGGACTTTTACTCATGTTTAAAATCTGATCTATACTTGGCCTGTCAGTTTAATTTCTTGCTTGGTATATGGTAGAACCTAGTAAAGCTATTCTAATACTAGGGAAGATTGAAAATCTTGAGCTTTGCTTTTTCAAAGTAGTAATTGGCAGTTAACTAATAACTAATTGGCAGTTAATGTTGTGGTTTTAAGTGGTGTTTTAGATTTCAAGATTTGTTGTTCTAGTAATGTTTCAATTTAAAGTTAACAGTTCAGATACTTTATTTTTACTATGCAAATTTTTTGTAAGGTGAAGAGTGATTTGGTTTTCTGGAAGCTATTGTTGACTCCTCCCTTGGTCAACTTTTTTTATAACATTTCCCATTAAAATTTAACATTACAAAGATAGGAGGTTGTCTTTCTATCTTGTAGTATTCTTGGAACTGTAGCAACCAAGAAAAGTTCTCCAGAGGAAGGCAAGGACTGGTGCACAGGCATAACTTTAAATATGGCTTTAATAGGCCATGATAATAATAGTTATATAATAATGAAGTGATAGAGAATCCTGAAACTGATTTGGCAGTGCAACTTCTGTCTTTTTTTTTATTCCATATTTAGGTTCCTGTGCTGAATCAGAAGCTAGTGGAAATGTTTATTTAAAAAACTTGTGCTGTCCTTGTCCATTTTTGCCTTGATAAAGAGAACATCCTTTGCTGGGTTGCTTGTAGAGTTCATCTTTTGGGAGGAGTTATATAAAGTTTTGAATGTGAGTAAAAAGTTCGTGTGGTTGAAGGGTTTATTTGCCTCTTAAATGCTGGCGGAAGTGAAAGTACGCTCCCATTTCTTCTGGAGTAACTGAGGTTTGGTGCATAAAACCCAAGTTGAAGTGGATGAGCCAGAAGCTCAAGCTGGCTTCTGTCAAACAGGCTCTAAAGATGCTGAAGTAGTAATGTCTTAGTTAGAGAGCCATCCATCCAAACAGTCAAAACTAAAATTTGAGTTTTCAGTAGTGCTTAACTAATCAAATTGATATTCAGCTGCAGCTTTTAGTGTTTGATGGAGAGAGGCAAGTTAACACTTAAGTACTAAGTTTTACTTGATCTTTAGGCTCAACCTTGTCTCCTTTCACAGTTAGAAAAAAGCCACATATGCCTAGCAGAAGATGAAGAATACCTTTTCCCAGCTAAAAGTAGAGAAAATGCTGTTTCATGAATTGAGCAGTGTTTTATGTTTAATTATGCCTGCAGAAAATAAGTAAGTGGTTTCAATTTATGTTTTAGGAGTAACTATAGCCTGTATTAATTTTTTCTCTAAATACTCACTCTGGAAAATGTATTATAATTATGTGGTGTTTGCAGTTTTGCTTAACTTACCTTTCTCATTACATTAGTCTTGATGCTAATGAGCTGGTTTTATCACCATTTAGTCAATATGGCTTTTCATACTATGGAGGAAGGATCTTGCTTTTCTGAACTTAGGTTTTTTTGTTCTTGGTAAGTCTTCATTTATTCATTGGTGAGTAGTCCGTGTGCAGTAAAATTACTTGCCATGCATAAAATTCTGCAAAATGGAATTCCGTTCCACCATATTTTAGCATCCTAGTTCCTTCCCTCTTGAAGCAATTACTTCTTTATGTGAACTCCAGTTTGAAGGAGGGCAGCTCTGTTTTTCTGCCATCACTTACTAAAAAAACCAAAAGCACTGTGTATACCCTGTTAATTGGCTTTGTCTCGGTGAAAACCTCTTTTCTAAAAACAACCAAAAAAGTAAGGGGCTACTCCCTCCTTGTATGTATAGCTGGAATATTAAATCTCTTCTGTGGCTAACATAGTTATGATTACTGAAATTAACTCTTGCACTGTATTTTTTTCTTTAGATGAGACTTATATTAATTATGGTTATAATTTACTGAGGCTTTTAGTCTTCTGGCTGCTTGCCTCCTGGTTAGCACACCACATACATCCTGTCTGTTGTATTTAGAGGGATCATAACACCTGATAGAAACGGGTGGTAGCAGAGATGAAAAGGAGTTGTGGTTAGAGAGAGTTTTTTATAACCTCAAATGGCCATAATTCTCCTATGCTTACACTTTTAGTTGAGGTTTGTAGTGGAATGCTTGGGAAAATACAAATCTGAGTATTTCTCTTAATTCTTCTGATTTTGTTGTCATCAGAAGAAAAGTAGCTGGATGATAATTCAATGATCAACGTAATTTTTAGAGATTAGGTATAAATTATGACTGCTTAATCATCAGAGTATTGTTTTTTGACATTTAATAGATTTTGATATGCACTCAGTGTTTCTTATGGAATGAATGTGTAACTTTTGCATTTTTCAGAAGAAAACAGTTCATTTAGAGGATCCGTTTAATGATGAACAACGTGAGCGACATGAAGTAGAAATGCTTGCCAAGAAGTTTGAGGCAAAATACGTGAGTTACTGTACTTTAAAAAATACAAATATTTAATAGTGATAACAGATAACATTGGGTTTTCTCCTGAAAAAGGTTGCTAATGTAGTGTCAAATGACTTCTGTACATTTCAGCAATGACTGTCTCGCTGGATATCATTTAAGTAACTTGAAGCTGCCACAAGCTTATTAGACAAGTCTGCTAAATATATTTGTCTATAGATGTTATAGCTTGTGAAGCTATTCTGGGAAAAGCTTCCTATATAAACACAACTTGGTAAAAGATACAGATCAATATTCATGCTTTACACTGTGCTGGAGAATGTAATGCTGTTGTGCATAATTGAACAGCTCTTCTCTTTAACTAAATACTGATGAATCTTAATGAATTCCTGACTAGTTTGGAATGTTTCCATATGAAGTTGTTAAATAGTAAATTATTGCTTGATGAACTTCTTGTAGCTGCCAGATGCCTAAAGAACTCTACTGGCTCCTGGAAGTGTAGTGTAGTGACTTGAGCTACACTAGCTAGCAATATAAAGAGCCTTTCACTAGTAAATGAAGGTAGAAATCAGAAAATGTTGACAAAAACCACACCCAAACAAAGGTTTTTAAGAATTCATATGGGTAGGGTTGGGTGATTAAGTCTGAGCTGGCAGTCAGAGCTCATCCTCATGCTGAGGCATGTTGATATTCTGGATTACGAATAGAATACCTCAATAATAAAGAAGGGAAACAAGAGCAATAATTTGTATCTTTTGCTATTAATATACATATTAAAATCTTTTTTTGTCTGACTTACTTGGATTTTTTTTTTTTCTGGCAAAGGCAAATTTTTCTAAGTGCCTGGTCTATACGTTCTGTGGAAGTAATTACTATTTCAAGGCTTGTTGGCTATGATGCATAACGAAATCAACGCTTATGCTAAAAATAATCATTCTCATCTTTTAGAGAGATTGAGAGAATCCAATATAAATTGAGAAGGCTGTTCCAAAATGCTGTTTGCTTTTAAATTGAATGATAATTTTTTCAATGTGAGAGAAAAATGTTTCAATCATGCTTTTTTAGAAAACTTATTTCCACTATTAAAGTTAAGGATTTTATAAGGTCTGAAACAAGTTGCTTAACTACAGTTGATGAAAGTCAATGTAAGTATGTAAAGCAGTATATGTAGCAATCTAATTTTACATATATGTTTATGCATCCATCAAAGCTGAACATGTACATTTATGAACAAAAGCTATTAGACTTAAGAAAACCAGAGTTCAGTGTTCAGTAGTCATAGAAAGGGGCAAATAGATGCTTTTAACCATTAGAAAGCAGTAGGTAACAAAAAAATTACAATTTTCAGTGGTTTAAATTTGTGGTGCACTTGCATCTTCATTACTACTTACACTTCTGATTCCTTGCCTTTTGTCACTTCCAACCTCATAAAGGGAATGTCTTGTATATAAAGAACCACTTACTAGGTTAGAGCCACTAAGCATTAAGGGTGATGAGGGATTAAGATTCCTTGTGTTAGAAACTTCCTGTCCTTTCTCTTCCGATATAAGAACCATCAGCCTCTATGTGCCATCCATGCTCAGAGGAATTGCATCTCTGTACACTGACCCAGTACAATTTGTTCATGTTCTGATAGCATCCAGTCATCATCTTTCTCTTGTGGTGAGATATTTGTTGCATAGCTTCAATTGGGTCAGGGATCCCATGTAGTAGATAGCCATTCTCCTCAAGTGAGTGACCAGCTGCAGGATACTCTTCTGAGCTGGAGTTACATTTAACACTCCATAACAGTGCTTTACTGTAAATATAATCAGTGGTTGTATGAGAAAAAAATAAAGGGCTTTCTTTTTCAGGTTTGCAGGAAGTATTATATCCTTGTTTAATTAGGTATTACTCATCTAAGATACCTGTTTTAAAATGGAGTCAAACATAATACTTTAAATCATAATGTGTGGCAGTACTTCTGGAAAATTTGATGCATGAAGAGCAGTCTGCCTTGAAGACTTTTTACTTCTTTTTAGATAAGTTCCTGTACTCATAACCAAACCAGTACACTCTTTGACAGATTTTGCAGATACTAAGAAAAGCCTATGAATAAGTACATTTTTGTTGAACAAAATGCATAACACACCATTTGTTTGCTTGATTATTCAGAGCTGTCCTGCAATTGCTGCACATATTAAATATCAGCATAAAAAACTGCTTTGAAGGGTTCCCATTTTCATTGTTCTGATTGCTGTTATTCTCTAGATAAAATAAAACACTGTTGTGAGCACATGATACTTATCCTTGGACAATATTGTACATCTGTAAGAATTTTTCTTGGATCAAAATGAAGGTACATCTAATAGTCTCTGACACTAGAGCAGTCTCACACTTGAAAGTATAATAGAGCTAGTGTTCACTGTGCCTGTCTGACAGTCTGTGTTGTGTCTTAATTTCTCTCAAAACCAAAGGTTACATGTTTAATATTTTTATAGTTTTTTGCAAGAAATCTACTAGATCATTACTGGATTTCTGTGTTCCACAGCACTGGAGTATTGTGATGACTGTCATATAAAAGCACCCTGTGTTTAAACCTGATGAGTTCATGTAGTGCTGTGTTGTAAGAATAGTTTCTGTATTGTAAGAAACAGAGCAATAAGTCCAATTTTTTTTGCTCATTGCACATGATTTTGATGTTATCATCTAAATCCAGCCTTTTCTTCTCCAGCTGTACTGTCTTAACATCGTTATTGTATGGAAGTGGGGTTTTTCACCTTTAAACATCCTTTTTGGCTTACTGTTCTCTTTTTTGTTCTAATTTTTTTTTAAATGAAAGGATATAAATGGTATGATGCCCTGATTTGTCAATGTTATAATGATGACTTCTGGTTTGGTTCTCTGTTCCTTTTTTTTTTTTTTTTTAATTCAATAAGTCCTAACTTACATGCTTTTTGACTATTCTTGATTAAAGAAATGTCTGAACTGTGTGTAACAGCTCGAATGGTTCCTGAGCAATGCAACAAATTTGGAGCGTGCTGTATTTTTTGGGGTTTTTTTTGCTTAGGTTGTACTCACTTTGTGTGTATTACCTTGCTTTATTGATGCTGAATTCAACTGCCTATTTATCATATTAAATTCAAAGCAACTGTAAGGTCTTTCAGTGGTTCTTCAGTTGTGTTCTTTTTCCTTTATTTTCCTCAGTAAATTGTCATCTTAGACCCTTGTCCTTCCCCAACTCTTTACCTGCTCTGTTGCTTCTAAAGGGGAATGAATGCATATTCCACAATAATTTTGCTGATCACTCTTTGCCAAAATGAGATGTCTATTCTTCCCTTTTCTTTCCTAGCTGTAGATCAGGTATCAATTTAGGACCTTCCTTATCTCATGACAGTTTCTTGTATTCTTGAAATACTTTTTCTACTAACATTTCTTCCTTCTCTGCATATTTTTGTGCCTCCTGGTTCTGTTGTTAATAGCTTTTATTAACTTATCCAACATGAAGACCAGGTTTACTGGTTTATAGATTCTGCTCTTCAAGATCCTTCAGGTTTAGGCATTGTATTTGCCCCTACCTTCTGGCCCAGTTGGGCAAAGGTTGTTTAAACACAAAGTTATATGACACAGTTAATATCTTAGTCATCTTTGGCTTTTTTGAATATTGCATGAGTGGTATTTGCAGCCTTGGGAACTAGACACCTTAATTTGCTCTAGTACTGTGACTACTTACATTCTGGGACAAAAGGACTGGAGGAAAGCTGCAATAGTAAAACTTCCCTGAAGTATTGCATGGTGGACACTTACACAGATAATACCTTCATTCTCTTGCTGCAGTCTTGCATCCTTAACATCCTGATCATATGAAATCTCAGCACAGTTCCTTAAACTGGTTAGAATCAGCCTGAAGGAAAATCAATTATACACACAGTAGTTCAGATATTTTCATATGTCTTAATACAGGTACTATTTTAAGACTGGTTTTGTTCATTCAGCTATTATAAGACTTTTTTTTGTCACTACCTTTGTTCCATATGTGGTTTTCTGACTATCAGGCAGTCAGAATGTATTGGAAATGTAAAATTTTTTTCTTGCCCTTGTATTATACTGAAATCATAGAATCATAGGATAACCATCGCTGCAAAAAGATTTTAGACTTGCAAACAAGGATGTTGATGGTTACTACTAAGATATATGTGGTACAGAGATTGATTGCATTACACATAAGTGAGATCAATACAAATGAAGTATGGTTTGTGAAACATTCTTAGCCTGCTGGTACCTAAGTCAGAATCATGAATTAGATAAGCTTTTGCACTGGAATTTAATTAGAGTTCTTAAATGCTGCCTTTTTCTAACTTACTTTTTCTGCCCTCATCCATCTCATGCTAACTTTTTTTTTTTTATGTACCACATGTTTTGGAAATGTGCAGTCATTCAGATGTTTTTCCAGATGAGTGATCGTAGGAGATGATAGGACTGATAGAAATGCTTAGCTTGGAAATGTGAATTAAAACCAGAACTCTTTGAGGTTTTTCTCCTAGGACTATTGCTTTTGTTTACTTAAGTGTATGTGAGAGATTCCTGTTTGCTTGCAAGAGCACATCTTTACTTTGTAACAGACTTGCATGTTCTCAATGTGTTGTTAAAAGGAGGTGTTGAGATGCTTACCACCTCTCATAGAAAAGCAAAGGTGAAACCACCTTTGAACAGTGTCTGCATTCTCATAGTAACAAGTGGACTGTGATATTTGGATATCACAGCTAGAAAGACTAGAAAGACAGCTAGAAAGACGTGCTCTAAGAATGCTGAGAGCTGTAGGGTGCAGGCAGGGAAGTTTCAGGAGCAAGTCTTGAATTCATGGAGGTTACTATTTTAATGAGGGCAGTGCTTTTTGGAGAATTTTATCTTTTAAGAATTTTATTGATGATTTTGACAATATATGTGAGCTAGAAAACTAGGACTTAGATCCTGAGAAGATTTTTGTGTAACTTTAAGTTTAGATTTCCTGAATATTTGAGCTGGCTTTGAGTCTTTACTTGACTTAACAGTGAAACTTCTGCATGAAAAGAGTACTTGTAGATACTGTCTCTTGGAGGTAAGAGCACTCATCCATAGTTTGCAATGTAGTTTCTGGCTTTAATACTCAAGCGACATTTTAGGTTCTAACTTTTTATGTGCTATAAAGAATTAATCCATCTTGTGTAGGGAAACACTTTCATGAACTCTAGGTTATCATTATTTTCCTTTGTAATGACTCTGTAATATAATGAAAAACTTAACACTTTGTAAATTATCCTAACCCTTCTATCATTAGCAGTCCAATCACTGTACTTTAAAACCATAGGACAGGGAAACATCTCTAAATAGGAAATGTGAAGAAGATTTTGGTCTTGCAGAAAAAGGTAGCTAGTGGCTGCCTTTCAGGGATGATTCTGGTGGGGCACGTTTGCCAGAATGCATCTGTGTGGAAGTTTTCCTTAGTCATCTAGACCATCTTCAAGGAAGCATTCAAGAAAGCAAAACTGTTAATTCCTTGAATGCCTTGAACTGCTATTCCTCCAATGCCAAAGAGAAGTTTCTTTGTAGACTTCTGTGTTTCCTAAGTGATGTAACACTTGCTTTGTCTTCAGGGTGGAAAGCCCCACAAACATCGGAAAGATCGCCTGCAGGATCTAATCGATATAGGCTATGGCTATGATGAGACTGACCCTTTCATTGATAATTCCGAAGCGGTAAGTAAGCATCATCACAGCAGCAAGGAATCATGAGACAGTGCTTTATCTTTTCGACACAGAAGAAAGGTAAGGGAAAATACTTTGTACCTGCCTGTAACTGATATGAATGCAAAGAGCATACTACTTTGGGAGACTAATGAATGTGTTTGTAGTCTTAATTCAAGATATTATGTACCAAAGAATTAAGAAAGCCATTCCTAGATCAAATCATTTTCCAGCTTTAGAAATTGAAATATTTTCATTTGTGCTCTTCATTTACTGTTAACTTAAATGACACTGGCTCTGTTTAGTTTCTTGTACTAGCTCTCTGGATTATTAGTGGGTTATTGGCATTAGATTTCCTGCATTGGAGAAGAAAGCTATTCTCTTCTTAAAAACCAGAAAAATAGGATGGTTACTTTAGACATTGACTATATCTGAAAAATTTGAGACAAAACAGGTTAAACAGCAGGATATTGCTGCTTACTTTGAATATTTTTCAGAAATGAAAACACATCTCGAGGTAAAAGAAAAGGGTATTAGTTTGGTGTAGGCAGTATCAGGAATATAAGAAAGTTTATAAGAGAACATTTGAAGATATTTTAGAAATGATATATGAAATTATGAAAATGAGAAATAAAGCATGGGAAAAAAGAGTGGATGATATAAAAGCTCAGAGACCTCCTATAATTCTTCCTCATTAAATGTCACAAAGAAGTACGTGTACAGTTTAGTCAAGTGAAAAAAAAAAAGCTGTCACTTGCCAGTCTTCAGTTTCCTCCAGTGCTGGGGGACACTGGACAAAGCAGCAGCGATCTGCTGTGAGGGGGAGGAGGCTAGAATTCTGAATGGGGAAGGAAACATTATGAAGATGTGTTGCGAAAAATCAGTAAGAGCACATGTTGCTTGGCATACATTATGTCAAGCCTTTGTTTAAGTTCTAAAACTTTACAGTAAAGAGCTGTAAACTGAGCTGTGATGTTTCTAGCATGTAGATGTTGCAATGAGTGATCCCATGGCCTGTGTGAGGTGCACAGAAGGTGTCTGCAGAGCTGATACCTTTTTCAACAGAAGTTGAGCAGTTAACCATAGTGCATAGCAGGCTGAGCTTGTCTGTATGCATTGGTAGTTTTTGAAGTAGATCTTAAGTTGCGTGAGGAGAGAGTTTGTTGTAAGGTGCTGATTGTAACTTTTATTAGTTTGTCATTTTTGTCTAGAAACCTGCCAATATTAAACTTTTCTATTGTTATCCCATAACTTCTGGTTGTGCTGCTGGAACAATATTGGGGTCTAAGCCTTCATATGTCAGATTCTGGTCTCCTGCTTGGTAGGAACAGACTTGCTTCATTTCTGCTGAGAAACCACTTGAACCTATGGGTTTATCTGGTTTCTCATTAAGTTGCTTAAGTTCATCATCTTTGCTTTTAAAATTTTATTATACCCAACCCAAGTTCTTGCTAGGTTTTCCTGGATTTATTGTGACCTATCTCAGGTCTGAGAGGAGATTTGGAACACAGGCAGTACTCATAGCACAGGCCTCTGTCAATGTATGAGTCCAGTCTATTAATACTTAGCAATAATGTGCCTCCTTCCAGCACTGGTGGTGCTACCAGCAGCAGATCTGGTAGATTTGCAGGAGCATTTACTTCAGTCTCTTGTTGGAGTCCTTGCAAAATGTACAAAAGGCAGTTGTTAGAGGATCAGATGGTTGCATCATGTGCTAGCTGTGGAAGCTATTGGGGAGAAATGTTGTATTCTCTAAAGATTGCACTCCTCAACAAATGCCTTGGATCTGTGTTCCAAATACAGAGTTGTGGGAAACCATCTTTTTTTGCTTTTATCCCCATTTTTATATAAAAAAGAAGAAAAAGATGTAGTGTGCCAACTGCAGTCCATGTTGCTATTGCAGAGCTTAAGGGTCCTGTAATGTAAGAGCTGAAGTTCAACAAAACGTCTAATTCCTCTAATATCGTTCTGTCTTGGATACAAGAGAAGTGTTCAGACAGAAAATCTACATGTCTGGCTTGCTCTTCTGTGTGGCCAGCTATGAAATTGCTGTGTACCCTGAGATGTGTCAGAGCCAGGGCCTGGACTTCTTAAAAGACACAGTTTCTTATACATAAAAAACTGTAATATCCTGGGCACAAACACTTGAAAAGTGAATATGAGTACCTCTTTAATTGCTCCAGGATTAGCTTGTCTCTATCTCAAAAAAAAAAAAAATTGAAAGCTTTCTCAGAATTTTAGTCCTTTTTCTTGTTACAGTTGTGAACGAAATACTGATCTCTTTGGCAGTGAAACATATTTATTCCGTAGCTTAGAGATACTTTTTTTTAGAAAACAGATCTTGAGGTAAATGCATTTGCAGGCAAGCAGGAAATCTATGCAAGCAGCTATTATTGGGTTGAGCATTTTGACTGTAGTCAGTGGATTGTGATAATTCCAGTAAAAAAAGGTATATAAAAACCACTTTACTATTGTTTCTAACTGCTCTATAGGGGTTGGCCTAATGGCAGGTCCTAATCTTTGCTTATCTTAATGGACCTATACAAAATGTCCATAACCTGGAAAGAAAGGTGCCCCTCCTCAATGTTCCCACTATTTAGATGTTGAAAATAGGTTTTGCTGTAGTGTAAGCTGCCCAGAACTACGTTCTTTGTGGAGTGGAATTCCTACAGAATTTTTCACCCAGTCTATTTTTCCTGCACACACATGCATGTCCAACCAGATCAGGCTGATTACGTGCTCTTGTGATGACCTCTGATTATTTGGTTGGTTGAATACCTTCCTGGCAATGTAAGCTTTATATAGGTAGAGACTGCAAAGAAACACAGTGATCTCTGAGCTTTCTGCTATGCAATTCAGAAGAGGGAATTTAAAGTAATACATGGTGTTAATGAAAATGTATGAAAAAGAACTGTTGACCTACAAATCTGTAAGCAGTGTCTTTTGAAGCAATGATACCAGGTAGCCATACTGGCAGAAATTGAAGCCAAATGTCAATGCCAAGAGCAGTGGGAAGCAGGCAGTTCAGGGAAGCAGACACCAGGCCCCTGTGTAAATATTTGACCTAGTCATGGTTCCATAGTAGCCTTCTAAACACTGATGTAAAAATTTCCTGTGCTGGTTGCTAGAGAAAAATGGTGTATCGATGGTTTCTCCTAAGTGAAAAGTTTCTCCAAAACAGGTGCTTCAGCTAAAAGGAAGAACTTTTCTTTAGCTATGTCTTGCCTCAAGAGCTCAGATCATCTTGAAATAAAACCTTAGAAAGATTCTATGTTGGTTTTAGTAATTCTTGACACATTGTTAAAAGCATCGCTCTTTTTCTATCTGGGTTCCCTGGAATACTTTCCATAATGTAAGGGTTTGGTCTCTGCAAAAATTCTGTGTCATGATACACAAGTTTTCACATGTTTCCAGGATAAATTTGTCTTCATCTTGTAATCTCCAGACTTAAAAAGGTATGACAGATTTAATATCCTCTTCTCTCCTACTCTTGGCTTGCCCATATGTACTGGTTTGAAAGCAAAACCAGTGAGAAACTAAGTCAGAAATAAAATTTAATAGGAAAGCTATAAAGATAAATATAATAGTAAAAGGAACAAACGAAAAGACCCTTGGCAGAGTCAGAATACAACCTGATACCCTGTTCGTTAGGGTGGTGGGTAGCAGTCTGAATAAAGCAGTCTTGTTGAAGCAGGGATCCTGCAGAAAGATCTGGTAGCTCCTGTCCTCCTGGGAATCTAGTCGGTGGTGTGCTGTCCCAAACTGCAGATTATATCCAGGTGGGAATGCTTGGCTCCTCCCCCCTGGACAGGGCATCTCACAATGGGCTGATGTCATTCTATGAGCCATACAATGGGTCCTTGATTGCCCATTAAGCAGAGATAGCTCCCGAGGGGAGTTACCTGTGAGTCATATACCAGGGCATTGATGGGCCATTAACAGCACATTGTCCAGAGGGAGGGGGCAGGGACTCCCCCACCTGTTTCCAGTAACCCATGCAGATGGTAATAGAATACATATTTTGGGCACATCTTACATTGCAACCTAGGACACCATACAACCTAAAACTGATGGGTTATCATTAAGGTTATCTTCAACAAGAGTCTTGAATATCTGAGAAACTTTTTCCCAGTAAGAATAGTATCTCTTCAGGGAATGGCAGCTCAGTGTGTTAATGGAAATTTTTACCATTTTTGTGAGGTTCTGGGCCAGATGTAGTTTCAGGCCAACTTGATACTGTTTTCTCGTTCTTCCTTCTTTAGCGAGTTTGTTTTATGCTAACTGTGGAATGTTGTTGTTTTAAAAAGATCACTGTCTCTTAAGAAAAGCCTAACAACCAAGCTATCAATGTGCAAATGATAGAGACATTCACAGAAAAACACTCCATAGGATCCGTTATTAAACATACTTTCATGGTGTATTGAGAGAAATTGAACACTGTGGCATTTTTCATCTGGAAAAGGCTGCCTTTGTAGACCTCAGTCACAAACCTCATCCGCGCTGAATTTGTGAGGGTGCATTAAAGCTTCTGTTTTTGAGAGGTTCACTTGCCAACTATTCAATTGGCTCTGAATTGTTGTGTTTGTTATTACTCTCTTCCTTGTTCATTGTCACTTTGCCCAGGCTTGGAAGTTGTGTGTTTGGGGAATAGTGCTCACTTAGCCAAGTGCACAGTGTCACCTTAAATAAGCGTCGTGCACGCTTTCCCGCATGTCTTCAGGGGACGCCTACCAGCTGGCCCCTGACATGTCCTGTGCATTTGAGTAAGTACAAAGGCAAGTTTCAATTATGAGATTCTTTGCTTTTTGTCCTTCTCACCCCAAAATACATCAAGGTATAAAGTGGAGTATCAAACAAATAGATACAGATGCAAAAACTAAGCAGATACAGGAACCAAAATGATTAGAGGAACAAAGGTAGTTGAATTTGCAGAAGAGGTCTGATGTTTGTTAAAGCATTAGTAATGTTTTTGTGCTCCTTCTGCAAAAAGACATACCCTTCTTTAGGAGAGAAGAAGAAGAAATTGAGTAAACTAAAAATTCAGCACCTGCATAGGTTCTTGAAAACACTTGAGACTTGTGTCTGGCCTATGAAGTACCACTCTTTAAATCTGTAGGAGAAGGAAATAATAATGGGTGTATCAGCATCCTGTATTTTGCTAGATTTAATTTTTTGAAGAGCACAAAATCACTTTTCAGAGTAATCTGAGCTACTAGAGGGGTAGATCAGCTACCTAGGAGCAGCTATTTGTAGTAGATGAATTTGTTTAAGCAGTACAATGAAATTAAGTGTTGCCCAAAAGAATACACAAACAATATGACTCCTAATGTAATACAAAGGGAGGTTTATAACATGCCAAAATAACAGGTCTTTGATAAGAGCATTTGTCTTAAGTGTGATATGTGGAAAGTCTGCTCTTCATGTTAAATGAAGGGAAAAGGAAAGTACAGCTTTTTTTCTGCAGAATCTTCTAGTAGTTTTGTAACATTAAACCTGGAGAGATTAAGTAACACATTACATAATTATTTAACACTGAACTAGATTTTCACTTTGGGTCAGGTCAGAGCTCAGGCTCTGAAAGAATTGAATTGTACAGATAAAGATGGTCACATGACTGGTCATACATTTTGTAACCCCAGCTGAAATGTTTTCAAGGTGATAAGAGTGTAATCTCCTTGCAGTGAAGGTCAGTTAAGCTAATAGCTTAACTGGTGGAAAAGTATAAAAGATGGCTGGTGGAAAGGTAAAAAAGTGTTGGTCAGGATGGGAACAAAACAGGAGAATAGATGTGTATTGGTACTTCTCTCAAAGTGCTCTGGTAAGATGATGTATTATGATATCCTGACTACTAAACTAGGATTCTCCTATGAGACTACCCTGGGCCAAGTGTTACATCTTTTATAATATCTTTTTTTCTATTGTGCTCTGCTGGCTGTCCTTTTCCCCAGGGTTAAAAGAAAAACCAGCCAACCCACCAACTTGACTGCACATTTTGGACGAGAAACCTTCTTTATCACAGGAAAGCTTTTCGTGCTTGCTTTTTGATGTCATCTTGGATTAGCAAAGCAATGCATTGTTCCCCCTTAACCTTGTTCAAGATTTCTCTGTAGGTTCTATTATACTGTAGTTTTGGAAAAGATAGTTACGTGTTTTTGTTTGAAAGCTTTGCCTTAAAGGATGGCAAGGCCAAAGAGTGCATTTCAGTTCTTTGCATCTTGAAGAAGCATAGAGATCAATCAACTCCGTATGTTTGAAGTATCTTGAAGTGTATAGTGAGCTCTGTGGCTATTTAATCCATTTCGCTGAAGGAACTGTATTTGACATAATTTCAGTACCTTGGCCTTTATTCAGTGGGCTGCTGATGATCAAAACTAAACAGTTCCCTCCGCCCCAAGCTGGTTAGAGCTACCTCAAAAATAAACTAAGCAAGGTACAAGAATTATCCCTGTTTATCTTTTAGTATTAAGTATCTGTTTCACAACAGATAATAACAAGCTACATTTGTTAAAACATTTGGACATGTTTGCACCAAATCTCATTTTGAAGACTTAGTACAGAAGTGTTCAAAAACTTTTTCACATGTGTACTTTTGGAGGTTGTTTGGAAGGGAAGTGAATGAGGAGAAGGATCACAGTAGAATCAGACCACATTTGACCATAGAGGATTGTGGTCAAAATACCTGGACATAAGAGTAAACAATATAAGATACTGCTGTGGGTATGGATTTCAGAACTAAATAATAACTTGGTACAATCCATAAAAATTCACTGTTCTTGATATAGTGATGAAGCTGAAACCAGATAATTCAGGTTTTTTCAAAATAAATTATCTTTCATACCAAAACATTTAATTAGATTAATGGCACTAAAAGTGTACTAATGTAGCCAAAGGACAATAGCTTAAAATAACTTCCATATGAACCTGCTTTTAGATAGTCAGATAATCTATCAGTCTTATTTTGTTATTTGCAAAATGATTCCATAATCAGTCATAGGACAACCTGTGTTCACAGGTGTCAGTCAAGCCCTGTCTCTTTGTAGGTCTGGGATTTTTTTTATTCTCACCCTTGAAATGTGTAAGGAAGAGCAGAATACTGTAAAAGGCTTTAAACTTATTTTTGTTCATAATATAAATTGTGTGATTTCATACACAGAAAAAAATAGTTTAAAGCAAAGGTCTTGAAAACAATTCATAAGAACAATTAAAATTTGCAAGAGCCATGTTCCCTTTAACTGAGAGTTCTGGAAGCACTTCAAAATGAAGCTTAATCTCTGTTGCTAATACCTTATACAAACATACTTATTTTCTGTTCAATTAGGGCACTAGAAAATAGTAAGGTTAGCTCAAAGCAGGGTGTACTAGCTACACTGTGGTCTACAGGCCCCTATGTCTAAAATAGAATGCTGAGTTAAAAGTTAGCCTTGTTCAGTAGGCTCAGGGTAAAAGCAGATTTTGGTAAAGAAAAGTAGTCTTACTCAAGGGTTTGAAAGTCAGAAAGGTCTTTGAAAGTCTAAGTTCATAGTCTTCAAAAGAAGCTGTTGAAACCTCAGCTGCTTAGTTATATGTCCACATCTTGCTGGTCTTACTTGCCTGTTGACTATTATGGAATACATTCACTCTGTATATTGAATGAATTCTGTTTTTCTTGTTGCCTTGTTCCAGTGGATCTGTGCCACACAGTGTGTTGATCATTTAGATAATTTGCTGTGAGTCACATGACTCACGATTCCTCATTTGTGGACTGTCTTTAATCCTTACTTGTGTGTTACCCAGGTCTTCTGTCCTGGCTCTGCATCTCAGTTTTTACTGTGCTGGCTTTTGCTTTGTATGATAATGGTCCCAGCTTTGACTGTGCTCTTTCCTTCTAACTTGGTAAATTCTGTATTCTTCAGTTTTGATCCTTTACTGCCCCAGCCTTGCCAATTCAGTTCACATCCTGTCAGCTCAAATGGGAAATGTCTGCTCTGTCTATTAAGCACTGTGGATAATTTCTTTTCTCTACTTTCATTTTCCTTGCACCTAATGAAGCTGGTTGTGAGAGCTGTGGAGAAAGCATGAGTTTTCTCTGAAATTCTTACACACTCTCCACTCTGAAGTTTACTTTGCATGGTCCTCCTGGTCTTTTAAGATGAATGACAAGTCCACTATTAAGCCACTTCACTTTACTTTTGTTCAATTAATAGAGTCTCTCACTTTTTTGTGCTAGCTTTTCATATCGTCTTAGGGTACTTTCTAAATGCTGTCACCATTTTTCCTTTCCCATTTTGTCTTTCTGTACTGCTTGTTAAGCGCTCTGTTCCAGGAAGATAAAAGGTGATGAATTAGGGAAGTTTCTAAGTACTTACTCAGATTAAATCCCTGGGTAGGCCTCCAGTTCAGGCTTTTTCCAGCTTCCTTGTTGAAGTACACATTTACTATTTTACTTTTCAGGATAATTCTTCTTCCTGTCTAAAAGTATTTGGTAGCCTAGACTTTTCACTTCTTAAGCCATTTCATCTTCAGTATATTTTACATGGCATGGAGGTTGTTCGTTGCATGTAATAATAGAATTAATATTGTCATCCACTATACTAAATGTTGTTTTTCTATGTCTTTGGATTTCAGTATTTTGGAGATTCAGCTTTATAATTCTAACTTGGAAATTTCTTCATAAATGCTAAGTACTTTTAAAAATAAACTATTGATAGAGTTTGAAATATTTTGTGGTTTTAAAGGGGTCTAAACAGAGTGAGAATGTTTGCCTTCAAATGAGAAAAAGTCCTGGCATTGTGATATTTAAGAGGCAATGTTGTATTAAACACCTAAAATTGGAAGTACAATAACAGATACTGTGGTCAAGTTTGTTGTGTCTGGGGTAACATTTTTAACAAAAGAAAATTTCAGATAATTTTTTACAAAGAGGGTTTTGAGCAGGGCACTGTGGTGAGTTACCTTCAGAAAGCAGTAGTTTCAATGCTGTAATCCTGCCTTTTTGTTTCAAAAAAAAATTTGAAAGTTGAAAGGATACTCTGATATTAATGTTCTCTGCCTCAGCCAGTAAATTTTCCTTAGAATTATTATTTTAGAAACTGCTGTTTCTGTTCTAGCAAGCTCTGCTGTAAATTGGTATCTATATTTTTCTGTATAGGGACTGGTGATGAACTACATGTTTAGTTTATTAAGAAATGCCAATAAGTTCATCTTCCTTTTCCTGCACAGTATGATGAATTGGTTCCTGCGTCCCTGACAACCAAATATGGAGGGTTTTATATCAATACTGGTACACTACAGTTTCGCCAGGCATCTGAATCAGAGGATGAAGACTTTGCAGAAGACAAAAAACATAGGCCACCTAAAGTGAGTGATTTCAGTTAAGGCTTTTATACAGAAATAAAAGCTAGGTGGGCATTGGAAATATTTGATACACTTAGAATGGCTCAGAAGAAGAGTCCAAAAGCAGAATGATGCATTACTGTTTTCTTGCATTTTCTGTTTTGTGGCTCATATACTAGCATTCGGTAACTAACTCAGGATGTCCACAGGCTGTCCAGTCTTGTAAGACTAAGCATCTGTTTGGGCAACCTAACAAGTTGTGTCCACCCATCTTGAACTGACAGATGATTCTGTAATTTTGTAAGAATTTTATTCTAGATGAGACCTTAAATTTATCAATGCTTCTGCTTAATGGTTTATGCACAAGGTTTGCATGATTTGAAATTGTTCCTAATATTGAGAATAGCAGTTAAACCAAAATACCTATTAAACTCAGTTGATAAGAATAGCTATATTAAAATTATGTATACAACCATTCCAAACAGCATGCTGTTCTGTAAACTTTGACAAGTTAGTCAATGTAAACATAACTGCAATATGACATTCACAAGTTGCCTGTCATTTCTGAGAACTTAGTGCTTCCTAATGTCTTTTCCTGCTCTATAACTCTTAATTTTAAGGTTCTTGTTTTGACTCTGACTGGGATGCGGTTAACTTACTTTCTAGCAGCCTGTATGATGCTATGGTTTTGATTTGTGACTAAAACAGTGTTGATAACTACACCAGAATTTTGCCTGTTGCTGGCTATTGCTTGCACAGTCTGAAGGCTTTCTTTTTCCCTGCCCTGCACCCTCAAGTAGTCTACGAATTGACAAGAGAGGGGAGGCTGGTGCTCTGTATTGACCAACAAAGATGTTTCATATGATGCATCTTCATTGTTAGCATTGAAACTGTAGTAGCAAAAGAAGGTGGGGGAATTCCATCTTCCAAGGTAGCCATTGGCCATACTGGCTGGGCAGCAGTCTGCATGTACCTTAGTGTATTTCTCTTGCTGAAAACTCTAAATTTCATAACTGTTTAAAAATGATTAATGATTAACAGTTGTTAGTAACTGCAGTTGCTGCTAGGAATCCATCGTACCATTTGCCTTCACATACATTGAGGTGTTTTTCCTGGCTCTGAATTGGAAAGTGTAAAGAAAACTGAATGTTTCTTGCTGTAGAAGTCCTTTAGGGTGGAAGAATCATTGTCCTTTATTTGATCTCTTTTCTAGATAGCAAAGTTAAAAGAAAATGAAGATTGTGGAATGAAGAAACGCAAGCGAAAAGATGAAGGGACAGAAAAGGAGACGAAGCCTCGGAAAATGAAAGTTCCTAAGCAGTTGGGGTAGGTTTCTTTTTCTTTATAGGAACCCTTGAATTATATTTGAAGTTTGTCTTCAAGATTGTGTGCCATAGCAAGATTATTACTACTCCTTTGAATATTGTACATTTAAACTGTAATTAATAGCTTACAGATATCATTTCAGAATTTGTGTGGGGTTTTTGTATGTCCTACCGGCTAAATTTTTGTCCCTTGAAACTTTGAACCAGGAATAATAAGGAAAGGCAAACCACAGAAAATAAATTTTGAGTCTTAGGAATAATGTAAAGCATCATTGTCCTACCCAACATCTAAGCTAGCACTAGGAATTACATCTTCTAATGAAAAATAATTTTCTTCCTATCTCTTTGTTTCTCATCTGTACAGCTGTAAATACAGTTTAATTATTCTTCAATATATTTCTTACTTTGTGCTTTCCTGAGTTCTGAGACTAGCATAGGATTAAGGTGGAGGAGTTTTTAAACTGGCTTCTAGAAAACTTTCTTTAGTGGATGGAAGCTGTCTCACTGTGAGTATTCACATTGAATATTGAAAATCTACTGACCTCATTTTTCATCAAGGTGACAAATTGGTGGAAAATCCTCAGTTTAAGTAGGATATAGATTTTGAGCATGCATTCAAAAATTCTTAGCAATGAAAAGATTTTTTTTAATGTATATGCTCTATGTATACAGGCAACCTGCTACCATTCAGCAGTCTTGAGAGGCAAGTTTAAGTATTTTAGTAATGTAAATCTGCTGTGAGTTTTATCACTTGTGCCAACTTCTCCATAATTAAATTGAGAAGTCAAAATGAAATGGTCTTTGTGTTAATGTGTATAAAATGAAACAAATCAGTTGGAGAACATGTAATCACATGACCACCTAACATTTATGGTCATTAATAAAATGGTCTGAAGACGGAAGCAGGAAGTACTTGCTTCTTCCTCTGATAATTTTTTAATTGTACTAAACATGGAGGTTTATTTTTAAAGGTTACTAAGGCCTCAAAAGTCACATGCTAATGAAAGATCTTTCCTCTACAGAGTAATGGCCTTAAATTCACACAAGTCTGAGAAGAAGAAAAAGAAACTGTATAAAGACTCGCTGTCTTTGGCTGCCATGATCCGTAAATTTCAAAAGGAGAAGGAAGCCATGAGGAAGAAGGAACCTAGTCCAAAACCTCCAGTGACTGTTGCATCCTCTACCGCTAATAAAATTCTTGCCTCCTCTCTCAGTGCAGGAAATGATGTCTCTGACTTGAATCTTAGAATCAGTGATCCTGTTCTCTCCATTTTTGGTAGCACAAATGAACCTGAGCTCCTGCAAGAAACTGAAAGTGCCCTGGAGATGCTGGGAGACATTGACTTTGACAAGTTGCTTGATGGCACTTCTGATGGCAGCCCAGTCTCTGAGCTGTCAGGAGAGAATGGAAATGTCAATCAGGCAGCCTACACCTCTCAGGTCATGACCCCCAAGCAGGTGCCTGCCCTCCCAGAAGGTCTGCCTATGCTACTTGAAAAGCGCATTGGAGACCTTCGAACAGTAAGTATGAATTCACTGGTAGTGGATTGCATTCAAGAATCTGAGAGAACCAGGAAGAACAATTAAGACCTTGAGTGTCATCCTTGAATTGCTGACTGAAACTTTAGAAATGAAGACTTAATGTTAATGGCAATCTTAATGGCTGTGTTTATACTCAAATGAAAATGGGCAGAGATGATGCAGGTCAATTATTCAAGCAGTGTTTGTTTCACAGTGGAAACAGGGTTTTCTAAATCTTCTGTGTACAATAATTTGTAATGTTCATTTATTGATGGGTTTTTATCCATAATGGAAATACTAGTGTTTCTTGAATTATTATTTGTTGGAAATGGAATGGTGTTTTCTTACTTTGGAGGAGGTAACCCAAAATATGACCGCAGGTTACAAATCCATTTGTTGGTTTTTTTGCTTTAACTTGCCAGTTAAAAAAAAAAAAAAAGGGAAAAAAAACCTCAAATGAAAAAAGTCCCCAAAACTGGAAACTACCAACTACAAAAAAAAAACCCCAACCAACCGCGAAACTGCACTTTTTCTTCTGGAAGGTTAGAATGGAATCTGAACTTCTCAAAAATGGGATGAAAAAAGTTAAATTAAGAAGCTATGAATATCCCAGTAAGTTACTGAAAGGGAGCAGAGCTATTAAGGTATTACATACTCCTTGTTTCAGTTGTGGATGTTATCCTAAGTTGTTATCCTTGTTTCAGTTTAGGATGTTATCCTGAACTTGTTGCTTGTTCAGATTAAAGCTTTTCCTTACTAAGAATAAAGTACAGTTTTTCCTTATTTAGAATAAAGTGCAGCTTTTCTTCACTCCTAGTAAGTTTTGAAAAAGCAGTTCCAGTTACTACCTTTTTTGAAAAAAAAAATAATTTAAACAATTGCAGAGCTTGCTTTGCTCTTACCTGTACAGAAATATCTTTTTGTTTTCTTACTTATTTTTAAACATACCAAGCTAAATACAGCCAAGGAATTAATATTTACTGAAGTGAAGGAGCTTCTGTCTACCTTTCAGTATGCAGGTTAATTTTGCTATGAATTAACATTTTGCTTCTAGCAAAAGTGCAGAATTGGATTAGGCCAAAAGTCAGGAAGTGTTATTGGCCTACCCCAAGTTAATTCATGTTTCTTCTCTGTATAACAATCCCAGCTGGGAGGCATCTTTGATTCAATGGCACTTGGAAAACATATGTCCTCATGGAATCATAAAATGGTTTGGGTTGGAAGGGCCCCCTTTAAGATCCTCCAATCCCCCTGCTGTGGGCAGGGGACACCTTCCATTAGACCAGCTGGCAACTCTTGTGTCTTCCATTTTTGACAGTGTCTTCTGGAAGTTTCCTAGCTGAGCAGAGCAAGTTTTAGTTTACACTTGGGGAACAACTAGACTGTATGTTGACTTAAATATTGCAACTTCCTTACCTCCTGTAAACTGCATCTTCTAAAAAGCACTAAAAATAAATTAGTCTTGTCAAATATTTACCAGACTCTTGCAGCTTTAGAGCTCTTCAGCACAAAGAAAAGTTTATAAAGCTGTAGGAAGAAGCCTGTGCTCCATGGATGGAGTATAGTATATCAAGATTAAAATAATGAGATTAGAAAGCCACTGACTAAAGGCAATACAAACTTCCTGACTTCCTTTGGTAGATTAATGTGCTCTAGTTCCTTGAGTGGATTATTCTGAATTACCATGACAGAAGGCAATATTGTACACAAGCAGGATAGTAAATAAAAGTTTCTTTCTATTTTGAAGGTCACTGTCAAGATAATCACTCTGGAAATAAAACCCAACCGTAGTTAGTAATAGTGATGAAGTTTTTGAATCTGCCAGTGTTGCTCTCTCTAAAAGCCAGCAATGCTGTCCAGCATAATAGTATAATTCTGGAATTGCCTTTCAAGATCTACATAGGACCAAAATGTCAAAGCTTTTTCCTTCTGCTTTATATAAACCAGATGATGATTCTAATCCTTGTGTTAATTAGGCATAAAGGTACTGGATTTAAGACTTTCTAACTTGTCTTTCTGGTACCCCATCACTTGCAAGTATCTATAACCTTTCTAAATTTTTTAGCAGGACAAATGCTTCAGTATTCTTAAACAGATAGTACCATCCCCCCAGCAGCTGAATTTATGGTAGAAAACAATGACTGGAATACAGTCCTTGCAGGAACTTAAACTCCAGTATCAGTGTTCATGACTGAAGTGATAAAGCATTCAGACAATGGACTGACTACCTTACAGCTTTGACGGTATCACAGTGTCTTCCTGTGTAATGTAGAGTTCACAATTTTTAGAAAATATTTTTTCAAATTTAAATGGGTCAGTTACAAAGAGCAAGAACAGTAAGTATTTAATAGTAATAATTTAATCACATTAACACTTGCACTTATTTGTAGTTCTTAGCCATTTTGTTGCAAGTCACTATTCTGTGGAGTTTTCCAAGACACAATTATTTTTAATTATTTGAATATTCACCCTCATAGCATGTTGGCTGTCTCTAATGTTTGTCGGTCACTATAATGATACCACACTTGCCTACTTTTCTGCATGCATATAATTTTCTAGTTTCTCTAGATGTTGCTGTCTGGTCCCAATGCCAACATGTAAGATGACAATAGGCCTCTCAAAGTGGGGCTCTTTTTTTCTCGACTTCTGAAATTCTGCAGAGTAGATATACACTGGAGAAAGGTTCATACTGATTTTTGTAGAATGGTACAGGGAATTGGCTTTGTCCTATAAGCTGTCATTCCTTGTGAGGAAAAAAAAAAAGGGATCTAGGTAATGAGAACAAAGAAGGGGATTCTGCATGGGAATTCCTATGAGATCAGTAAAAACTTCTGATAAAAGGAACTACTTATATAAATAAGGCTGTCTTCCTGCCCCCCCCCCTCCCCCAACCAGACTCAGTAAGAGACAAAAATACTAGAGATACAGGATGAAGTATTCCTCTAGTGTACATAATCCTGTTGTAGACATTGCAGTGAAGGTTTGAGAGAGCTCTAAGAAAGCTGGGAAGATGTAACTAGATGAGGCACATAACAGATAGAAAAAGATGGAGTTGAAATGTGTTAGTTAATGCTCTTGCCTTCTTGACCTGTCAAACGTTTCTCTTTTTGAAACAGAGATAGTAGAATATTGGGGGTGGTGAGGTGATAAAGCATCTACCATTTTCTTAATGGTTATTCAAAAGATGAATGTGTTAACATCAGTGATCCAGGCAGATCCTAAACAGAATGTCTGCCCTAGAGCAAGGTATTGAGTATAACAATAACAATCCTCAGTTTTTTCTAAACAGCTGAGAATAGTTTGGTTTCTTTTATTCTTGTCCAAGGAATGTTATCTGGGAAATAAGAATATGATATGGCTGTAAAAGTAAAGATACAAAAATTATTGGTTCAAAATATTCTATAAACTTGGATGCTTTTTTAAAATTGTATTTCCAGGCTGCCAAGATGTTTGATGAAGAAGGCAGGAAGAAGTTTTTCACACAAGACATGAATAATATTCTTCTGGAGTAAGTGCTTATCTGTAGAACCTTCCCTTTTTAGAAAGGGGATGAAAGGAAAAGTACAGAAGAGGAAGTATTATTGAGGTTGTTCCAACAAAGCCCTTTAAAGTCAATGAAGGTAGATCAGTCTAAGCTAGTTATTAGCTAAAGAGATTTATATATGCATACAATCCCTGTCATGCCTGTCTGTCTTTGTCCAGTGTAAAATATTCTGTAGTGCCCTGGTCCTTTACTTCATCTGTAAAATTCAACAAAATTGCCATTATTTGCTCCTGTCTCCCACTCTTGTAACTCAAAACACCTTCAGCTTTTATGAGGGCAAATGCCAGATTTTTTTTTTCTGTAATCTTTAATTAAGGGTTTAATATAGAAAGTTCTGTGTTTGTATTCTAAGAAGCAAAAGTAATCTCTAGAAGACTATCAGAGTCAAATTGTATCCATGTTGATTCACAGTGGTGGGTGTAAACTAAATTTAAATGAGTGTTCAACATTGCTGGACAAAGTACATACATTAATGGTTTCTTGCCATTGATTAGGACTTCTTCCTTTAATAAAAAAGCTTATCTGAAAACATCCCGAGCTGCTAATTTTAGTATGCCTAGTTAGAATATGCTATGCTTCCAAAGCTTCCTTAGGTTTTTGTTCAGACGTCATCTTATCTTGGAGTGTGTCTCTGACTGTCTCCTGTTTGTCAGCATTGAGCTACAGTTACAGGAGGTGAATCCTGCCATCCGCAATGGAGTGTACTCACACCTGGAGGCTTTTGTGCCGTGCAATAAGGACACGCTGATAAAGCGCCTGAAGAAGTTACACCTCAATGTCCAGGTAATGACGGGGAGAGGAGCTCCAGCAGGAGTCAATTATGTAGCAGTGAGGAGGAATGAATGCAGCAGAGTAGAGCAGTAACCACACAGCCTCAAATCAAGCAAAGTATTTTGGATCAGTTGATAAGTTTAAAAGCTTCTTTCTATATACCTAATATTGTTGCTATATTAAGAACAAATGTTTTAAGTATTTCAGAGTATTTATTTGAGAATGAAGTGCTTTCATCTTGAAAGCTCAGTATAGGCTATTGAAGGAGTGTTTCTGCTGTCATCACTGAGTATTACTTTAGTCAGAGGGTACATTTCAAAGCAGCAGAATTAGAAAACCACAGTAACAATAGTTACGATAGGCTAAAAAAATGTACTTTTGTATTCACTTTTGTGTCAAGAAAAAAGGAAGGCTAGATGGATAATAGATGACCCAGCCTGTATTATTTGTTCAAATATCCCTTTGTATGCCCTTTTCAGTTACTTTTCTTTTGAAGCTTATTTTCTGGTTGAATAGAAAAGTTATCTGTGATCTGAAGTACCCTGACCAGATACTTTAGTTAAAATCCAGGACTAAATCTTGCAGAGGATCTGAAGATGAATGCAGAGATCTTTGTACTTGCTAATAAGGCAAACAGATTCAAATGCTATTTCTAAGCAGATAAACATAAAAGAATATTCTAGTTCTTTTCAATAAGCAATTTAAATGAATAATATGAAGCCTGAAGATGTAGAAAGTGAGTTTAAAACATGTAGCAGAGTGTAAAGTATATTATCTTAATGTTTGAAGTTCTTAAGATTTGGAGACAATTCTAAATACATAGTCCTTACTTTTCAGGTACATAAATTGCATGTAATAACAATCTAATACTTGGATAACATCAAAGATATTAATATTTTGTTCATTTCCTAGAATGCATTTATACCACAGTTTTTGGACATCTGATTAATAGGATATTTATTTGCAAATGTTGAGATACTGATTGGTCGGTTTATCTCACTTTTTCCCCCCTTAAGTTTTTTTCCCTTCCCTATTTTAATTTGAAAGCATTATTTAAAGAAATTACACCATCTTTTTTTTTGGGATATTCATGACACATTAATTTGTGACTATATTCTGTTTTTTCTGGTCTCAAGACTTACATGAGACATATGTGCATTTATATAATCCTGTTGCACCTAACAGGATTCAAGTGCCATGTAGAATATGTATGTTGCAGTCCATAAATAGTACTGGGAATGTTCCCACGGGAGTGATCCAGAAATTTTCATGAAACTATCTGAAATGCTCTTTATTTTACATCTAATAGGATTTTTTTGGTGCTCCTCTTTTTCACAGGATGACCGCTTGAGAGAACCATTGCAGAAGCTGAAACTGGCTGTCAGTAATGTCATGCCTGAACAGTTATGCAAGTATCAAGAGGACTGTCAGGCCCGCAATCAAGCCAAGAATGCCAAGTAGGTTATTCTCGAGGCTGTGCATGGTTATTTGGAACCCAGCTGGAAGTTTGTATCCATGTTGTTTACTTTATTAGCTCAGAAAATCACTCAGCTCCAGTTTAAGGGTATGTTTTTTGAATTGTACAAAATGCTTAATTTTGTGTAAGTATTACTGTCTGACACCAGAGAGAAATTCCATTAACTGAGTGAGACAGGTCTTGATAGAAAAAATAATCTGAAGGATTACTGGTTGATTCCTAAAATGGTGGATTAATGGAGGAGGATGGTGTGTTGACGTTATTGATATATTTTGTCCTTGTTCATTGTAATTGTTTCAGGCATAGTTAACTAATTTTATACTTGGAGAAGTGTTAATAGTTTGATAAGTATCCTGCTACTTCCCAGTAGAGGCACTGCTTGAAACTTATAGGGGCATCAGTGGAAGCATCTGTACAATGTGTCCTTTTCACTTGTGTGAGAACCATAAAGCAGTGGGGGGAGAGGGAGATTAAACGGTTTATCCTATAAGGAAGTATAGCAAAAATCTGAAAACAGGTCCTCTGTGGCTTATTTTTCCACCTAACACTTAGAATGACACTCCTTTTTCAATGAAGTATTTTGTCTGTGTAGTATAGTTCTAAAGAAAATAATTATTCCAACTATAGGTTGCAAGCAGAAGATGAACGAGAGAAAAATGGATCAGAGGAAGATGATGATGAGAAACCTGGAAAGAGGGTTGTTGGACCCAGAAAGAAGTTTCACTGGGATGACACAGTGAGGTAAGACGAAACTACCTTTTCCACTAAGAATTTTCACTGGCTTTATAAAAGGATGTCCAAGAGGATGCTGTTACATCACACTACTGAATAAATAATTTTTCCCAGAATTACCGTGGAGAAGTTTTGAAGAGTGTTGGTGTTAAATAGGCACACTTGAATTCTGTAGTGGTGGAACACCTTCTTTAACTCAAAAGGAAAATCATCCTGTGTCCAACCCTTTCAAGTTTCATAGCTTGTGTTTCTGCTTTGTCCAAATACATGAGAATGTTCTGACTTCCAGGACTTTGAGCATCTTTAGGCAAAGAACAGATGTGTAAGCAGTGTTATAACTCCTTCCCATCTTTCTAGGAATACATTGAAAAACACCAGTGAGCACTAGAGATTTCTTCCACAGGAGGACAGGCCATCATGATTGGGCAAGCCTCCCAATCCAACAACAGCTAGAATAATATATTAATCTAAACCCCTTCTGTTCCCTCTGAACACAGGTTCTTTGTTATTTCTCAAGAGCAGCACAGATTATTATCTGAAATGATCAGTTACTAGAGTTTAGTTTCCTTGAACAGATTTTTCTGAAAACTAAGTGTGGTGGTTTCAGGGTTTTTCTGCTGTGAGATAGGATCAAGAGAAAAGCAAAGCAGGCTCAAACTTAGAAGATAAATAAAAAGGTAGTTTATTTACACACACTAAAAGGAAAGAAAAAAAACCAAAGAATCAAACTGAAACTTGCAAAACGCTTCCCCCTCCCCCACCAGCTTCTTTTCTTTCTTACAGACATTTATAAAGGCAAGAACTCAGAACCCAAGGTCTGTACTTCTTATAAAATAGTTTTTCATCAATCTCTTTAGAGAGAGAAGTTTCTTCTGGTTATGGTAACTCTCCACAAGGAAAGAAACAGTCCCCTTGTGGCTCTTAGCTCTCACAGAAGACAGCTGCCCAGAAACAAAATTCTGTCTCCGTGGTTCTCCCATAAAATGCAGTTTTTCAGCTGCACTTGGGTTATGGACTCTATGCATTCTGGGGTGTCATTTTAAAAATAACAGTTCAGGTGCAAAGGATGCTCTTCAACCCATTCTAGGGAGGAAATATCTCTCACTTCTACTCAAAGCACAGGCGCAGAGGACTTCTATCACATCAAGCATCTTGGTCAGATGCCTCAGGAGACCACGAGGTCACTGCTTCATCAATATTTACTTAGTCCATTACAAATACTTTTGCTCAAAATCACCAATCTGAACAATCATTTCCCCAGTTCATATTCTTCATGGTTTAAAGATATATTCTATAATATTATAGTTTGTTACTATATTCACAACAGATTTTCAGCCTAAGGCATCTTCTCATCTCCTCATCCCTTAAGACACAACATCTCTTTCACAGACTTCAGTAGCTTCATGAAGCCTAAATAGAAATGTCTCTACCATGACATCTTCTTCACTCCCTAGAAAGGATCAGTGTTCTGCAAGCTTCACCTTGGCAAGGAAACAGTTAACTTTAGCTCAGGCCGCAGCGGTGGCTGCTCTCGAAAGACTCCGAGGCCACATGGTGGAGGGGGGTGGGTGGGGGGGGGGAAGAAGCAGAACGGCGACTGGGATCGTGATGGCTCTGTTAGTAGTTTTCACTTCCTTCACCCCTCGGTCTCATTCGAGGTAGGCTCAACCTGGGCTCGGAGCCACTCAAGGTGGAAGGCAGTGGCGGGGGGATCACCTGCTGTCTCCCCCCTNTCCCCACTAACAGCGGTTGGAACTCAGTCCAAGTGGAGCCGGAGCACACACCTCTCCTTCCCTCTCTGTCCAAGAGTCACTGAGCTTAGCAGATGTCCCGAGCCAGGCAGGGCCCGGCAGGGCCCAGCAGGCCCCCCAGCTCCCCCCGGTCGGAGCGAGCCAGGGCTGCCTCCTACCTCTCCAGAGGTGTGCAGCGAAAAGAGAGAGGAGTTCCCAAAATCTTCAGCTTTTATAAATGTGCTCGTTCATGCCGATGAACTCACTTTCTCACTGGCTGAATCAGATGTCAATCTCAGGTCCTTGCAGATAACAATTTCTCTTTTTAACTAAAAGCTATGCTAAACCATAACACTAAGATGACTATTATTTAAACAATCTAGACTTTGAAGCAAGCAGATCTTTCTAAATTAGTAATTTCTCATGCAAGATCTAAGATAATTTTAGTACAAGTGTGTGTGTATTTATATAACTGAAAGGAGCTGGTGAACTTCTCTCAGTGAGTCTTTTTAGTATGTGAAGACAATAGGGAATAAAGCTTCGTTAAATACGTACAAACAATGTAGCCTGGACTGACCTGGAGGGGAGAGATGTTTACATCTGTTGCTTTTTTCATTCAAGAAGCTCTGAATGCCTGATGACAATTAACTGTGCACACTTTTATGTTTTTAAGAACAAAAGACAAAATCCCTGTAAGAAAGACTCCTCTGTTGTAGTACTCAATGTAGAATGGATTTCACTTCCTTTCAGACAAATGAGAGATCACTGTGAGCAAAGTAAGAAGAGATATTCCAACTATGAGAAAACTACAAATATAGAACAAATTGCAGAATAATAGTAGGATGAAAATAAGAGCAATAGAGTCGGTTGGAAATGGAGAAGGTACAATGGTAGGCAATACCAGTTTGTAGTTGCAACACTTGCGCAGTACAGACTTCCAAAAAAGTTGGAAGTGAGAAATTCCTACAACTATCAGTGGACAGCAGCTTCAATTTCTTAGTCTTTTTCTGCTGAGCTTTTCAAAGGACTGTGTCTTTCAATATCTTCGTTTCCTTTTGCAGGTCTCTGTTGTGTAATCTTGTCAAGATCAAGCTGGGATGTTATGAGCTAGAGCCAAATAGAAGTCAGTCTGCTGAAGATTACCTCAAAACCTTTATGGAAACAGAAGTGAAACCACTTTGGCCTAAAGGCTGGATGCAAGCAAGGTAAGATACCTGCTTTATGTATCTATTCATTTCAGTGTTAACGATTTCTTTGGTTCGTATTTATTCTTAAATTTGACTCAACCATGTACTATTGATATTGGTTGGAACTTACGAGTATATTTGTGAAGCTGGAATATTTTAAAAGAACATATGTTTTTCTAAAATGAATTTTCTGTCTTGTTTGTAAGTCTGAGAGTGAAATAGTCCACTGTTTTCCTTTGGAGCTATTTGCTTTTATTCTCTCATAGGGACTGAATTTACCAATGCTTCTAACACAGCATGAAGCATGATGCTTCGTTTGAGAAGAAGTATGAGAGAGGGGGGAGGGTAACAGCTTGGAAAGTTCTGTATGTGATATAGGAAGTGATAATGATCTAGAAATCAGTCTTTCCTGTATGTTGGAACACTGCATTATCAGACTACTTACACCGACTTTAAAATTATAAGCTAGCATTTTGATAGCAGTGTTCAAAACAGACTTAAAGTTTTTGCTCTCTGTTTCTTGTTTGCAGTTGGGATGCTCTGTTTTACAGCAGTTAAAAATACACCAGTTTCTATACTTGCTTCTTATGGATGTAGGAAGAAACAACCACACCAAGAGGGGGAGAAATAAAATGGGAGCAGTAGTAAACTATTGTGAAATACAGGTTTGGCAGAGATTTCTAATGGTTTGGAGTGAAAGAGAAGCAAGTAGGGTTTGGCCTGAGCTCGCTCTTTCTGTAGCACCCACTGAAAAAGATAACTTCATCAAACCTAAACCTGATTGTGAAAGCTAAATGATACAACTAACCAACTTGCTCAAGAATACATTGATGTTTTAGTTTAGTCAAATCTAGATCAAGCTGTAAAAGTAACTGTACTGAGGTATTTCCTAGAACAGTCAGTGTAGAAATAGCTGGTTAAATAGTAACAGCAGGAACAAATGAAGTTTTACACTTCGTAGCATACAGCTGACTTACTTTCGTTCAATTATACAGTTTTTTGTGTAAGTATGCTAGCAAGTGAGATGTTATCTGTTATGAAGATTTTATTGAATTGGATGAGACCAAGAATCTCAGTTTAGTTTTAAGAATGGAAGATAGGAAGATCACTGATTGTGGAGAAACAGTCAAGAGATAGTGTGAGGTGATTCAAGAATATGTAAAGTGAAGCATGTTAAAACTTTTTATTAGAAAGCCATAAAACATATGATTCTCTCCTTTCTGTTTGATAAGTCTGCTGAAAATTTCCATGAGCTTTTAAACTATCCATATAATTGGCTTCAACAATAAAAGATGAAAACTAAACAAAAAACCAAAATGCCCCCCAAAACAAACCAAAACCACCAACAGACCAAACAAACCCCAACAAGTGACAGATCATAACTTTCTGTTGGCCAGCAAGACTTCATTTACTAACTGGGTGGTTTTAGTACCATAATGATTTACAAACTATCCTGTATCTACTGGTAGGCACTTTGCTGCTTTCTGTTAAGGAAGTGATGAATTGTAATTTGTAGGCAAACAGTTACTCGTGGAAAGAAGAAAAGAAAGTATTTCCTAGAGTCTGGCAGTGGTGATTCCTAATGTAACACGTAATTCATATTTGGAATGCTCATTTTGTTGGGATACTAGGTTAGGGATTATGCTGAAATCTTATAATTTTTCATTTTTATAGATGGTCTCAAGTTAAAAGGAGCTATATAAACTTGAAAAAAAATTAGGTATTTAATGCTAAAACTGATCTACTGACCATGTATTTTTTAAGGAATTCTGATTAATCAGAATAGGTCTACAGTACTAGAACTTTGTGGGTTCAGCTTAGAACAAAAATTTCTTGCACTTTCAAAATTAACTGTAGTGTACTGTAAGGAATTGTAACTGTTCCTTTATGTTTCTCATAACTTCATAAGGAAGCAAGAGGTAAGGTATTGATCATAACTGGAAGTTACAGAATCAAAGGATTGCTAGTGTTGGAAGGGATCTCATATACTGCTCTCTCCTTTCTTTGTACCATGTCTATGATTTCTGTTCTTTCATAGTACTTAAAATTCTGTCTTTAACCTTGATGGATGATGCTACAAATTACTGGAACCTATGATTAATTTTGAATTTTCACTTCCAATTTGAAAAGATTAAGGAATAGATAAAGCACCAAGAAGGAGGTGGGGAGGGAAATATTCTGGAGAATCTGTATAGATCCAGAGGTGGCACAATGAACATGTGACAAGGAGCATTGGTTTTGTTCCATTATGCTCTTCATAGGCACATGGAACAATGGCATACAGATTTGGAGGTTAGTATGGTGAAGAAAATGTGAAAATGGAGCTGGAAATAAAATATGAGAAGTAAGGCACTGAACTGTAATGAGAGGATGTCAATGTTTTCTTACCAGATGACGAGATTTTTGGATATTTGGATTTTTTGTAGTTACTGCAGCTCTGCAGGTTGTATTATCAGTGGTGAAAAGCTCTTGTTTAGCCAGCTAGCTGTTCATGATGTGTTCAGTGTCAATGTGATAGCAGTGCTGTAAGAAAATGTTGTCTGTCCTAGTTTGCCTATCTGGAAACAAAGGGAACAAGTTTTCATTGTCTATTCATAGCTACATTTCAATAGTAAGCTGTAGGATAGATACAGGTCAGCAATCATTTCCACTTTCCACTTGGCAAGTCAAGAGCTGAAAACACTAAATAAAAGCACGTGAAGTGTTGAGATTTTGTCATACTGACTCTTTCCATTCCTTGGCTCTGTAGTAATATGTACGTGTAAGTCCAGTGTAACTGAAGTCAGAGAAATTATGCACAATAACCTGAAGTTTCTTTTACTAAACTTTCAAAAACTTCACTAAAACTTTTTTCAGTACTAAAAGTATTGAAGAAAACTCGAAACAAGCTTGGCTGCTGTGTTCTGACTTCTATCTTCTATGCTGTAAAAAAAACCCACAAGAGATTAATAACCACAAACCCAAGCCTACAATCAATGTGTTGGACATGTAGTATGAAGAGTTTACAATAATCTTTTATTTTACATTTGAAATACTTAGTAATCTTTGAGGAGGGAGCATTCAAAGTGTATTTCTTCTGTAATAATATTTTATGTTGATTTTTGCTTGGCTGTTTACTGAGATATTTTGAACATTAACACAAATTATTACAATTTTCTTAGATTCTTCTGTGTATGGATGCCCAGACCTATACCATGACAACAATACAAAATAATCATTAGGTCCCTTGGGGACAGATAATCAAAGGCTGGTTCTGAAAACCAAAGGATATTTGGGTATTTGGTGGTCATATGCTGTTTGTCACTCTAGAATCACTTCATGTGTCTTTTCTCACCATTCTTTTAGGATGCTTTTTAAAGAAAGCCGAAGTGTTCACAATCACCTCACTTCTGCTCCGTGAGTATAATAGTGACAACTTGCTAAGATCTTTTATTCGTGCATAGCATGTTTTCTCATCTTTCTGCTGTTTTAGACAGAGGGAAGGAAAGGGAAGTACTTTGGGATTTGTTTGAAGATACTTAGAGTGATGTTTATAACCTTTTTTAATGCTTTAATTTAGGCATGTAACTGTAACATTCTTGTGGCATTATATTTTAACTCGCTTGTGAAGTGGCTAGATAACTCCAGGGGTTATTAATTCTTGAATTAATATGTTTTACTCAAAGCATTACACACTGCCTAAATTTTGTTATTCAGCATATTAAATGGAACTCAGACTGCAGTATTTCCTGCTTTTTTCTTTTCCTCAAAAATATCTCTAATCACAGAAGTCTGTGTAGCTTAGTGGGATTTTATCTTCTTCATTTTCAGACAACACTGTGTGCCTCTCAGGAGCTGTCCACATTCAGTCAGAATTCAAATAAATGGTTATGACTTTAAAAAATACCCCAATTGCAGTTTTGGGGTAAATACCTCATTTTGTGATAAATACGATTAGCACAGGATATTTTTCTACGTAACATCAAAACTGAGTCATGGTCCACATATAGTAAAGTCCTTTTTTAACCAGGTGTATTTCTAGTTGCTTAGGAAAGGATCAAAAATTGCCTACAAGATGTAAATCTGTTGATTGCCCTTGAAGAAATAAAGTGTGAAATGCTGAGCCTCTGAGATGAAGCCAATAACTAATAATCCTTAATGCTGTTCTTACTTGCATAACTGCAGTTTGTGTACATTGCAAAAGAAAATCTGACAGTTGGCTAAATGACTTCTTGCAACAAACAAATTAGATACAACTATTTTAACAGTTGATAAGCAACAAAACACTTCTGTGGGGGGAAGAGACAACTACTTTTATCTGGTTTGAAATAGATAAGAATAGGAAGCATCCTCAGGGACAAAAATGTCAGTGTAAAAAGTGAAATTATATTACTATCCTCAAAGTCTTTGCAGTGTAGACAAAGCTCTGCAAAGTAGACGAACTCATACTATTAAGAGGCTGAAATTATTTGATATTTTGAAGTTCCTCTAAATCGGAAAATAAAAACAGGTCTCTGGATATATCCTGATCTATATGTCATCAATTCAGTTGATTTTGCAATTAATTTACATAGAGATACATGACCAGAAAATAAATTGATAATGTGCTATTTTTCTTTCCGCCTATATTTTAAACTATTTTTCATTTCAAGGATAATTGTTCAAAGCTGGGCTCCTGTAGTCATCATTCTAGTTTATTGGGATATAGCCAAGGTAACACTTAAAAGTAAAATTACTTGCCCTTTTTTTTTTTTATCTTCTGATGCACATTTATCCCTTCTGTTTTAGGGCAAAGAAGAAGGTGATTCTGGCCCCTAAACCCAAAGTGAAGGTAAAAGCCTATTAAGATATCTGAATACCCACTTAATGGTCCAGTGTGATCATTTGATACAACGTGTTTCTACCTCTGATTCTGAAAAATTCTTGCAGAAGGTTTCCGTCAGGCAATGCTTATTGACTTGGTGGTGCATTACTTCAAAGATACTTCTGTATAGCTTTGCCAAATTAAGGTGATTAGTTTTTTGAAAATTGACTATGACGAGGTACTAGTTCCAGTGTTGTTTCACATTTTTCAATGTGTGCTTTGTGTTTTCAGTTTGTGTTAAATTTGGCAACACTGGAAAACAGTGTGGTTGGATGCCATAGTATAGAGGTCCTCATTTGACATGATCAGTTGTTGTCTTAATTCAGTAGCAGTTTTACGAAGTGATCAGAATAGCTACCCTATTCTTCACAATATTGATTGTTCTTTGCTGTATGGGACATTTTTAGTTATGTTGAGCAAGAATGCTAGATTTTAAAATTCAACTATTGAATTAGTACACTTATGATATCTAGGCTTCAGCACCTAGATGATATAACTATCTTAATCTGAAAATTTCAATAGTAGATCTTTGTCTGAATTTACTGAATGAAAGTATTACACTAAAGATGACCTCTAAATTTACTGAAATTCAGTAAATTTCAGAAAGACTATTAAACCTGATGTTTCCTATCCCTTCATTTTCAGGACTCCAGTCCCAAAAAAGAACAGAAAACCTGTATGTCTTCAGTCAATTCAGGTTCTGCTACTGTACTGAGTTCCAGTGCAGCTGTGTGCACCCCAGCCAGCTCTAGCTGCACAGCAGCTCCAGAGACGATCTGCTTGGATGACTCACTGGATGAAGACCTCTCTTTCCACCCACCCTCACTGGACTCTGTTTCTGATGCTCTGGCAGTTATCAATAATGGTGCCAAGGTATCACCTCTTGGGTCCACCATAGACATACCAACATCCAGACCTCGCCCCGGGTTGAGGGAAGAGAAACTAGCAAGCATTATGAGTAAGTTGCCTCTGGCAACTTCAAAGAAAGTAGAGCCCACTCAAACATCCCATTCATCAAGTCTTATTGCTGGTCACACAGGGCCAGTACCAAAGAAACCCCAGGACCTAGTTCACACTGGTATCTCTTCAGGCCTTATTGCTGGATCTTCAATTCAAAATCCCAAGGTTTCCTTAGAGCCTTTGCCAGCCAAACTACTTCAACAAGGACTACAGAGGTCAAGTCAGATCCAAGCTGCTTCTTCCACTTCTCAGACTCAAGTTTCTTCCTCTAAGACTCAAGCAGCTATTTCCACCTCCTCTCGAACCAAGGATGCTAATATCTTGGTATCATCTGCTGAGGCTCAAGGCAGTACTTCCTCAACATCACAAGTGCCAAAGGTGCACCAGCATTCAGCTGTACAACAGAAATACGTATCTCCCTTACAAGCAACTATTAGTAAATCACAAACCAATCCTGTGGTGAAATTGAGTAGTAATCCCAAACTCTCTTGTTCATCACCAGTCATCAAGGCTCAAGATAAGTCTGTAGTGTATCGCCTGCCTTTGTCTAATCCCTCATCCGGAAGTGGCTCTCAAGTGTCTCACCCACTGGTTTCTCGGACAACATCCAGCACCTCTACCTCTAGTAACTATTTAGCCAAGGCTATGGTGTCACAAGTTTCTTCCCAGGGTTTCAAGCCTCCCTTCTCCATGGCTGCCTCTCCCAAACCTGCTGCCTCTCCCAAGCCCACTTCATCTAAGCCCTCTGTGACACCCAAGCCCAATGCATCACCTAAATTTTCATCCAAGTCCACCTCATCCCCCAGGCCTGCAACAACACCCAGTTCTTCCAGTTCAAGTGCACTAGTTTCCCAGAGTAGTCACTCCAGCAACAACCCCCTTCATAAACAGACCAGTGGTGTAAATATCAGCAGGCAGTCTCCCACAGTGAATTTGCTGTCTTCTAATCGCACCGCAGGCCTTCAGCCTGCAAAAAACCCTCAGGCTTCTTCAAAATTGCCCAACTCTTCTTCTGGAACTGTTGGTAAAAATAATCTGGGTGGAGTTGGAATGAATGTACCTGCCAGCAGAGGCAGTAACCTTAACACAAGTGGAGCTAGTAGGACTGGTCTGTCTGGAGGAGCAGGAAGTGGAACACAGGGTGCTACCAAACAATTGTCAACTCCACACAGACCATCTTCTGCCTCAGGGTCTCCAGTTGTAGCAGCCAGTGTGCAGGTACGCATCTAACGAGTTTACATTTGAGCCTTACATTAATGTTTATCACATTTATTTTGTAAACATTCTTAGTATATTTTATCTTCATTTGTAAATTTCATAAATTTATTTTTTTACCTTTCTAAGCATAATGCTGATATTGATTAAACAATTTCACACTAAAGAATATGTATTTCCAGCTGTTGTGAAATGCAAGGATCGGTGGGGAACAAATGCTCACTGTAAACTGTTTGTTGGTCTGTACTGTGGAAAAGAATTCACTTTTTTTCTTTTAACAGCCACTAGAAAAGATAAGCTTTGTGTGACCATATTTTCAGGGGACGTGGTATTTATTTGCATTATTTGATTTGTCATATTTACCTGTTTGTAATAATGGTGGTCACATGAAAGGTGTCTTCGTACATATGTTGTCAGGCTTCATGATTAACCCCAGAACTAGAGTTCAGTTGCTTGTGGTTGAGTGTAATTCAAAACTTGTAATTAACACTTGCAAAGGCTTTTCTTTTGTATTTGTGACTATGTATTTTGTAGGATCTCGTCAAACTGCATGAAACACCCCATTAATCTATAAAACCCTAGAAACTGAAAGCTTATACTATCACTAGAGATAAGACAAATCAAACATAAATATTTTGACAATACTAAACTGTTGTTCTAAAACATGTAAACCTATTATTTACCTAGAAGACAACCTGCTTTCCCAAGCTGTGTTCTTACTAGGAATGCTTAATTACTGAGATGATTTGATGTTTTCCTCTCTCTAGTGCTCTCCATGCTGAAGTCATCAATACTTAAGTAGTATTGCTGTAAATTATATTCTTGGTGTACAGAAACTTCGTATTATTCTGAACAGTGCATGTTGCTGTTGCATGGGAGCGCTGCATACTTGACTTGTAGCAAGATCTTATAATCTTTTAGCTTGCCATCAAATTCTTAAGACAGCTGAATAACAGGAGGAAGGTGATTTTTACAAGACACTTCTATGGTCTTTCATCCCACTGTACTGAAACTGTCAGCAATAAAGGTCTAGCAGGGGCTCTGACACTGCATTGAATGGAAAAAAATCCACAGCCTGTATGCTGTATACAGGCCACTGAGGTACCACATACCATCTGGAGAAGAGCCGTACAAGTACACTGTACAAGTACAGTGCAGTTTGAGTACTCTGGAAGGTGCCTGGAGGAGACAAAAAAGGCTACAATGAATGAACTGGGAAGAGAGTTGTTTCTTCCTGGTACAGTCAGCAGAATCCAGTGGATGCAATGGCTGAAATGTAGAAAAAAATGTGAAAAGGGTGTGATAGTGCTTAAAGATGATGGAGAAGGGAAGTAAGCAGTGTTGTGTTGGATGATGAGATGAATTCTGGCAAACCCTCCTGTAGTTGAAGGCAAGTGATGTTTTTGTTAGAAACACTGATCACCTGAGTGATAAAATGCATTTTGGCCACAGTTCTACTGAAGAGCACTGAAGTGCAGGGGTGTTTTTGAACAATCAAGTAACATGAGTCCATGTTACTATAATACAACAAAATAAGATGTGTTGGTAATGGAGAAAGGGGTAAATCAGCTAGAGGAACTGAGCAGCGCAGGGTATCACTAAAATAATTGAGACCTTCATTGTGGGTTTTTTTGATACTTGAGAAATTACTTTGATAACCTAAAAGTGGTTCAGAAGAACAGTATGAAATCAAAGAAGATAAACCATAGAATAAGGCTGTTGCTGCCATGCACTGTGAAACTTAGTGGAGTACGTTCAAGGAAAGATTAGAATTAAATTACCTCCCAGTTCAAGTACACTAAAGGGGAAGAAATTTGTGATCACAGAGGTTATTTTGCTCTAAAGATCTAATAGTTGGCTGCTGAACTGACATCTTTTCCAGACTAGTTATTAGGTACAATATACTAAGGACTTAGTTACTCCTCTTCACTTAAGACTGATTCTCCTTTCTTTTATAGCCTTAGGGATTTAATTCCTATTTGAAGTGCTATTTGAAGATTAGAATGGTACCTGTTTTTCTCATTATAATATTCTGGTCTTCTTATATTAAAGATAAAACTAGATGATTTCATGTGATAATGAAGGTGCTCTTAACTGGAAAGCTTCCAAGAAGTGCCTCCCTCCTTTCCACTTCTGATTGACACAATTATTTACCAGAATACAAGTTTATACCTGCTGAAGCCTCACAGAAAGTTGTATCTTAAGGACACAAAGCCAAAGAATACCTGGGATTTCCTTAAAAAGCTCTACCTTCCATTAGTTCTCTTTAGTAAAATCTGGCTTAGACTTTGTACGGATCCTAATGACTCGGGTTCATCCTGGTCGGGTAGATATTTTTAAGAACTGTTGTACATGAGTTAAATAGAAATATCTGAACTGCAGTTCCTTTTGGGCATGCTTTGTAGCTCCTTTCTTCACTGTATTTCTCTCCCCTCCTTTTTGAGTGAGTAGGCATGATCTTGGCAGAGCACTTGACAAAGTTTTGTATTCAGGTATTTTACAGATTCACGGTTATGAAACATTACTGCATGGCTTTTATTTTGTTGCCCTTTACTAGATTACATAGACAATAAACAGTTGTCTTTTTTTTGTACATAAGCTTATTGTGAAATTAGTACTTTTAAAGGCAGAAGAGAATAAAAGTATGTTGATACTTTTCATTCTTTTTTTTCTACTTGTGGGATAGAATATGTTGTAGAAATCGGTACCTTTAAGATGACCAATATAAACACATGCTAGGAACATCATGTGTAGGTAAATGTCCTTTACAGGGCTACTGTTATAAAATACTGTGTTTTCTCATAAGAAGCAACTGTTCTTTCTTCAGCTGCTTTCATTGGAACATCTTAAGACCAAAACTGGTAATAAAAACTTTATCCATGCTAGGAGATTTCATCACTTTGGGGTTTTTTTGTAAGTTGTTATTACAGAACTCTGTGCAATGTCATTTTCATTTTAAGCTCATGTGTTCATTAAAATTATTCTAAGTTTTGGGTTTAGTTGAAGCTTACTTGTAAAAATGCACAGATTTGAAATCCTATTCCATCTGTGTCTTTTTAATTCAAATAACTACAATATGTGAGTTGGAGTCTGATCCAAAGTGCTTTCTATACTAACTGTTTTGTAGTAGATAACTAGAGAACTGAACATCAGCATATGAAATTACTGTATATTTAGTGAAAAAAAGATTGTTAAACAAGAATGAGCTGATCTAATGTTAGAGTAATTAATGCAATTTGGGAGCTGTTGTAAATGTAAAATGTTCTAGCTAATGTTGCATTTTTATTTTAAAACTGCAGTGAATTTAACTTCATTTTGACATTTAGAGTGGAGAAATTATTTTCCTTTTCCTCTGATGTGTACATACACCTCTATGTACATATGTATGTATGCATTTTGCTAACCTGACTTCTTTAAGTTTGGGGATTCTTACATATGAATCTTAATTTTCAGAATTAATTGTTTTTCTGCAACCTCTTTAGAAATAATGTTCTGCTAAGACCCAGATTTGGAAAGAGGAGAGGTGTAATACTGTGTTTCTAAAGAACTTCAGATCTATATTGGATAATTTCATATTATTAATCTAATAGAAGATATTGCATTACATTATGATTGTAGACCCAGTGCATAATTAGAAAGGACATCGAGGAAATTACCTGTAAGGCTGATGAGAAAAACATGATAGATGAACCATACTCTTATGTCTGAATCTGTGATACCATTGTGCTTGCTTAGCAAATGAACACTGGGAAGACTTCCTAGGTGGAGAAGTGGATATTCATTAATCGTTTAATACACTTCTCAACAGAGCAACACGTAATAGGGAACAGTGGACTTCCATACCCTTAAAGAATACAATTCAAATCTTTAAAAATCTTGAAGTACTGCTTTTTTTTTTTTTTTAATAGTCAACAGCAGGAGCATCGTTACTGGCTAATGCCTCACCTCTGACTCTCATGGCATCACCCCTGTCTGTAACCAGTCAGAATGTGACATCTACACCATTAACTCCTTTTGGGATGCTGGGTGGCCTTGTTCCTGTGACTGTGCCCTTCCAGTTTCCCTTGGAGCTGCTTGGCTTTGGGACGGACACAGCTGGAGTGACAACCACCTCGGGATCTACCTCAGCGGCTTTCCACCACAGCCTAACTCAGAGTGAGTGGAACTAATGACACTAGGCTATAAGAAAGGATGCATCCTTAAAATGGAAATTGAGTAGGGAAGCAGAAGTCCTGAGACACTCAGATTTGGTTCATGAAAATCACTACAGAAGAGTAAATGGGATTCCTTCACTGGTAAAAATTTTCAGTCATGGTATATGTTTAGTTTTGAACGTACTTTTTTTGGGTTAACTTCTAATACCTTATTTTTAGAACGGAGTATAGTTTACAAGTCTTCAAATGTCACCATTCAAATAAGAGGCTTAATATGGTGATTCCTCAAAGTAGCCTTAACTCAATAATCTCAGAAATCAAACAGCTCTCTTAAGAAGAACTATCAACCAAGATACATTTATTTTTTCTGATTGCTTATAAAGAAGCTATTTATGTTTATGAGCCATATAAAATACTGGTCTTTCTGCCAAACAAAATTATATGAAGAGTTGCATCCCAGTAGCAAGGCATGGTCCTTGCTCTGACTTTTGATTAACTATATTTAAATAGCTTTGTTGACTCATTCCAGCTATCAGAATGCTATCAGGTATTTATTCTTTGTTGTGGAGATAAGCCTGCTACTACAGCTACACTATTAAAACAAAAACTTATTTCACAGAGATGCCTCTCTCCACAAGATTTATTTTTTATCTTTGCTCTCCTGTTTTTTTCCCCCAGACTTACTGAAGGGTTTACAGCCAGGTGCTCAGCATGCAGCAACACTGTCTCACTCACCTCTGCCTGCTCACTTGCAGCAAGCATACACAGGTAAAAACATGATATATTTCTTATTACTTACTTTTAAGTTATTTTAACTTAAAAGACAGATTCCTGTCTTAGACTTAGAAATATAATGTACATCGGTACTTAGTTTAGAGAAGACACAACACAGGGACAAACTTTGGGAGCAACTGGCAGAACTTACTCTATTGTAGCAGTATTTTTGGAACCTGAGTGGTTGGGGTTTTTTTCCCCTACTTCTCTTCAGTGTCAAGAGCAAAAAGCATTTCAAAACTTTCAATGCTCTATTGCAGCAATTCTAGAAACTGAAGTGTACAAATTCAACTAGTGGGGAAAAAAGGAATAGTACTTACTAACATGATTATTTATAGGCTGCATAAAGTTTTTTTCCACTTAAAATTTTCATTTTCCCTTTGAAGGAGAAACTGACCTTCCAGCTAAAAGCTCTTTTCATGTTTCTTGTAAGAGTGTATTCATGTGTGAATGGTGGGATGGTTTCTTAATGGAATACCTGCTTTCCTTAGGAATTTTATGCTTGATATGAATTGCATATTTTGACTGAGAAGAGGAACTTGAAGCAGAACCCTTTATTTTTCTGTTTCTAAGGCTTAGAGCAGGAAAATTTTCAGAAAGCTTTAGAAAGTGCAGTTTAGAGTGTACACCTTCCTTTGTCACCCATAGTGTGTTTTCTGGGGGCCAGGAGAAGGAATACAAAGGGCGGAAGTGGCTTGGTGGGCATTCTTTATTCGTCTTTTGAGAGTTCTCAGTACCAAAAAAAATGGGCAGTGTTTTGGTATAAAGCTTTATAAATCAGGTTTCAACATATATCTAATAAATGAACTACCGAAAATAAACAACGTACTTTTTTTTTATGCTAAAGCTGAACCTGCCAAATTCCTGTCTCTCCTATGTAAGTTATGAAAAATAAAAGATTACTCATGCTTTTATTCTTCCCTTTTGTTTCTGTCTCTCAGCTACAGATGGAGGCCAAAGTAAAGGGGACACTAAGTTACAGCGGAAAAACCAGTGATTTCTGGACAAGCAAGGGAGCTGAAGCAGTTCTGGCTGGCTGACAGAATCTGCCCAGTTGGGAAAGTGGTTATTGTCACAGGGCTGCTGTTTCTGTCAATGTTTACATATTCTGATCCTAAGCACTGTGGTGAGAGGAAGAAGAAAAATAAAACAATACTTGATCAAAGAGAAGGAAAAGGAGGACTGGTCCTCCTGGTCATGCAGACTGGTCATAGTTTGATATTGCCTAAAGAAACAACCTTTCTTACCTGCTCTGATTGGCTCTTAAAAGAAATTGATCGTCAAACCCACAGCAGCACCAACATTTTGTTTCTGCGTGAAGTCCTATGAAGAGTGGAAATGGTGAAAGGAACTAGAATAGGTTTCTCCATTCATTGTGTAAGGTGGAATCATCCACTTCCTTAGTGCCCAAAGTTCCCAGTGTAAGATTATGTGTAGGTCCTGAGTGTATTATATGGTCGTGGACCAAAGGTTATGTAGAATAGAGATGGTGCTGGGATACTTTGCATTATAATTAAACCTTTAGATGAAAGCAGTTTCTGATAATGGGCATTTATGCAGCTTTAGAAGGCTATTTGGCTTTAGGGGGCCTACAGATATATGCAGTCTTGATAGAGAATTGTCTTCAAAAACAGATCTCCTAGTACATCAATATGTGAGACAGACTATTTGATTTATTTTCAGGGTTTTTTTAGTTCTTATTTAAGGGAGGAAGGGGATGGAAATTCATTTACATGAAAAGGAACCCACATTTTATTGGCAGACTAACATGTCTTTCCCACTTTTTTTTTTTTAATAATGCTAATGTTTCAGTTTTTCCATTTGTTAAACTTTCTTTTACCTTGTTCTTATTTGCTACTGAAAAGATACTCTATTCAGGTCTTTCATAAACCACAACCAGTTCTTTTCTCATTTTCAGGCTTCTTCTTTTATCTAACTCCTCCCAGAAACCATGCATTACATTGATTTACTAGTTAAAGAAAGCTGATTGTGACCTATTCCAGAGTCAGATTAATACTGCTTCAGGCATTAGCCAAAGAGGAGTCGTTCAAAAGCGACCAGAGGTGCCTTCTCTTCTGGGGGCTGAATGGGTTGTCTCCAGCATTTCCAGCCCCTGCTGGCCTGGGGAGTTTGGCCTGAGCTCTTTCTTACATGGTAGCACAAGACGGCAGAGCTGGCTTTATTAGGGTTTTTTTGATTGTTTTTTGGTGGGTTTTTTGGTTTGGTTTTGGGGGTTGGTTGGTTGTTGATATGGTTTTTTCTTTGATAGCAAGATATCAACTGGTTCATGTGTAAGATTAGGGAGCACCCAGCACATGTTGCACTTTTGACTCTAGCACAGAACTTTTCTTTTGAGTCCCTTGTACTGTCAGATAAAAGGTGAGAATGGCAGAAACTAAAATAAGTCATGGGGAAAAGGAGCAAATAAACCAGTTGGATGCCTTTCTCTTTCAACCCTGAAACATTCTTTTGACCAGAGATGCTGAAATTCTTAGTAAATAGTTTTTCTGGTAGTTTGACTTGAGATTGAACCAGACACTACTGGTTATCTCACACCTTTTAGACTTTGACCCTTGAAAGTGAATCTTCAATGTTTTTTGCTAGCTTACTTAGAGCTTGCAGGTTTCTTTTATGTGTGATTTATTTTTCTTAGATCAGACAACAATTTCTTTTCTATTTAGAGCTCATTTTAATTTTATATAAATATATATACATGAATTTAAAATAATATATATTGTGTATTTAGTATAAAAATGTTGGGTTGAGCTCAGCAATAAATGTTTTTGCACAACACTTCTGTGAAAGACAGATTGACTTAAGATGCATTAGTTCATTAGTTTCACTCCACAGTGTCTGCCAATTAAATGCTTTTTAGCTGGCACTAATGTTTTGTATGTGGTGTGTTGATCAGGTAAGCTTGTATCTCCATTGTGGTTTAGAGTTGAAACACATACAGCTGTGTAGACCCTGGCATTAATGCTGCACAAATTCTGTCAAAATACCAGAAACTACTTTAAGTGCAAGCTTCATCTGGTATTTTTTTCTTTTCTCCGGGAAGGATTGAAGGAAGCCAACTTTGAGGCCCAGCAGTTCTGGCAGGATGTTAATTCTCTGAACTGTGTCAAACCTGAGAACTTTAATGATGCACACAGCTAAGGGAGTTGTGGCAGTGAGCAATATTGTGGTCAGCAATATATTTAAAGGATCCTGTCCTAAGAGAGTTCTACCTCTTCTGTGTTTTCTTCATCAAGGCATCCCATTCAAATTGTCACCTTTTGTCTTCATACTTACTGAAATTACAGACTTGGAGCCCTTTATACCTACAGCACAAGTTCCCTTTCAGCATTCCTTTCTTTTTGGAAGTGTGTTTCATCTTCAGTTGAAGAGCATCCTCTCTAAATCTTGAGGGTAGGAATAGTCCTGCCTCTGTGTCCTATTGAACTTCTCAGACTTGGGAAACAAGTAAACTAATACCTATTGTGGAAACAGATACTAGAATGGAAAATAAAGATGACCATACATTGTTTGCAACATCAGTTCAAACAACCCCCCAAGCAGGCAACGGTTCTCAGTCATTACACTCCTGTTAGCCATTACGCTCCTGAGCATCTTTTGAATGAACAACACTGGGGATGGGGACCCTTTACTTGCTGTTCACTGTTCTCCCTGGTAAACCTAGCAAGGCCAAATCAAAGGAAATAATAGGGTGGTTCCCCAAGACCTGTTCAGGTAGCACAGACAGGAAGGAAAAGATTACGGCAACATTCAAATGCAAAATTGGGTTAATGTTTTGCTAATTTCTGCACGGCAGCTCTTCTGAATACATTCCCCCACTCCCCCAGGTTTTTTCTACTTTTTAAGGGCCTTTGCTAATAAAAAACCGGTAGTTGTACATAGTTCATAAACCCTCAGTATTCACAAGCAATAAGAAAGCCAAGTAGAGCTGTCTTTTCCAGGCAGCAGGGCTGAACTTGGTTTGGGGTCTATATGTGAGCTAACTTGTCAAGCTCTCTGAAAGCCCCAAACAAATTCAAGCAATAACTTCAAACATAGATTTTAGATCTTGAAGCTATCTGGGTAGTATTCCCTGCTACATGATCCAAAGTCCCAAAAACCATGGTACCTATTTTAAATCATTAAAGACTCTTGCAAAGAAAGAAGGCAGGCTAGACAAAAAACAGGCTGCAGAGTTTCCTGATACCTTGGACTATAACTGCTGTTCTCCCATTCCAAGACAAAAATGGCCTAAGTCACTTTGTCCAGCCTTCTCTGTTGATTTGAGAAACATGTCTAAATACTGATCAACTGAGTTACAAGTGTGGATGCTGTGGGTTTCACATCTGTTTTCTGCTAATCAGAAGTAGCTTTTAAGTACTTGGGTTCTGCTTTGTGTTTGAATCTGATCAAAGTTGTCTGAGGTACGGATTTAGGGGTGGGACAGGTGCTAAAAACCTGTTCCTTCCTGCAGTCCCATCACCTGACCCTTCCTCCACACTCCTTTTCCACTTGGTGCAAGACCCTTGAGGACATGAAAACAGAGAAATCTACAACTTTCCCAAGCTGCCATCAGTTGTGTGAACCAGTAACCCTCTGGGAGTCATCTTGGACTCCAACTAACTTTATCACATTTGCTGCTACATTCATAAAATTAACTTCTGGCTGTATTTATTAGCAAATTTTTAATCTAGTTTACAGGGTTTGGGTTTGTTTGTTCTTTGTTTTCTTTTGATTTGTTCAGTTGGATTAGAAGCATTAGGGTGTTTGTGTTGATGGGTTTTTTGTGGGGGTTTGTTTTTTGGGGTTTTTGTTTGTTTTTGAGCGAATTGGTGCAAGTACAGTGATCCCTCTTCTGCTTTTGTTCTGGATTTTTTTGAAGATGGCATTGCAGGGAAAACCTACAGCCAATCCAAACTGTGGAAGGCTTCCTTCTCCACCTAACTTTCATCTTTTGCTGAAGGGGGGGGGGGGGGGGGGGGGGGGGTTACTTTNNNGGGGGGGTTGTCATTAAAGGGTCACTTGGTTTTTTTGTTTGGGGCTTGTTAGTTGCTTTGGTTTTTTTTCATAAAATAAACCAGAAGGTTAAAGCATTAGGTAAACAACTGATTAATTAACACTTAATGCAATTTCAATTTTATAGAAATTTCTTAAAAGGTGGTAGACTTTGATTAGTCCAAGCTCTGGTGAAATGGCTGTTACCTTTCATGACTTGATTCAGGCCTTTGTCCTTTTTTAAGTGCCTTTTTGTTGTTTGTTTGTTTTGGTTTTTTTAAATTTTATTTCCCTACCCTCTTTGATCTCAGAGATCCTGAAGTGCTGGAAAGCATTTTGGAGGAAAATCTTAAACTTGCCAAGATGGCTTTATGCTGTTATATTTTTTTCCCTTTTGTAAAGAAAAAAACAAAACCAAGTGTGTAATGTGTGTAACTTCATAGCTGCTGTAGTGTGGCATTGGTTCAGTGTGCTTGTGCATTCTCTTTCACACACACACACAAGCAATATTCCTGAAACTTGTTCATCCTTCTCCATTCTCCTGGCTCTGTTAAATGCTACTTCAAGGTTGAATGTTTGTGCAAAGATGGCAGTACACTAAAAGAGTGTGTGCATGAGTGTGCATAAATGCAGGAGAGAAAGGAAATGGCTAACAGGAATGAAACTTCTTGCATTTTTCTCTGAAGGTTTTGAATTTGTTTCAAAGCAGGTCATGATTAAACATTAGGTCATGAGTAAAACATTATGGGTGCTATTTAACTACTTTTTTAATTACTGGACTGCTTCACACAATCACTGAATCTGAGGCAGAGATGTGTGGCTGACAGCCGTAAGGAACTGGGGGGTAAATAAGGTTAAAATAGCAGCTTGCAATATATTTGAATTGATATTAATTGCAAGAATCTTGTGTGCAGCTGGTCACATCCACTTGATACCAGTTACTGCAAGGAATTTCATATTTACTGAGTCTGTCACTTTCTACCATTTAAGAAGAAATTTGGTAAAACCTGCAAGAGTGCAGCTGCTAATTGAGTTTAAAGGTAGCTATGCTTCATATGCTGCCTGAGTCACTCACCATGATGTAATAGTTGCACTTCTTCTCAGTTTGAGATTTCATTAATGGTTATTTCTCCTACTATAATGAACAGTAAGTTCATGTCTTCTTAGCTGCCAGATAAACCCTCATAACAGTATCTGTGCTTGTTTCCTTGTTCTCAGACAAAATTAGCTATCTGCAATAGGTGATCTAGTGATTTTAACAGCTCTGTGCTGAGGATCTAACTTACGATTATTATAAGCATGAATACCTGAAATTAGCAATTCACTTGTGGACCAAGTGCTAAACTTAAGGTAACATGCGTATGCATCACTAGACTGTTCTACTTCTGTGATGTGCTTCCCCTAGGGAAGATCTAATTTTGAGCTGAAATATGAAAAGGAAGCATTTATTTTACAGAGTTGGAATGGAATGAGGAGTCCTTCATGGATGGAGAACCAGTGTGAAAAACAGAAAATATGGTACCAAAATGTTCCTGTGGCAGAGAACAGCCTGACTTGAGTTCTTGGCTCGTCTTTACATGCTTGAGTTAACCTGTTACATAAACTAGGCCATAAATGGATTTCTCCTACCAGACTAACGGTGCCAGTCAAAGATAGGACTGTTGCCGGTAGCTCAGACAGTTGGAGTGGTCGTTGAGGGGGCTGCTTAATCTGTTCTAGGTGTGTGAGTGAAGTTACTTCAGTGAAGTTTACCACATTCACCAGTTACATTGTTTAATTCCTTTTGGACACACATGCTCTTTATCAAAGCCTGATCTACAGCTGGTGATGATGGCTGACTGTTGCAGTCTTTAATGCAGCTGTTGTAAAAATCTGTATCTGTCTACTGCTTAAGAAGTCACTGCCAAAATAAGGAGGCAGAAGTATGCTTACGAGGAAAGATAACTGTTGTGTAGGGGAATACTTTGTGGAAACTTGGTGAGGTTCATCATCCTTTTTCTATGATGCAGTGATCCCTTGCTACTGTAATAGCCTTTTGGGGCTCTAGAAAGCCCTGGTGCTGCTGTGAGTTATGCTGAGAGATCAACATGGCCTGGAACTGGCCCAAAACTGGGGAAGCACAAAGATTCCCTGCAATTGTTTTTGCACACTCCTAAGTAAAACTGCTAATCTTGTCAGTAGTCAAGGATGTAGGCCTGTATTTTGTATCCATTTTTGACAGCTTTAGTTCTACCCCAACCACCAACATGTTCTGTATCTATAAGTGTATTTCAGTCTCTTCCATTGCTCTCTTCTGCTTAAACAATAACCATTGGCTACTAAGTTTTTCTTTACGGTGAGGTAATCCCAAGCAAGCAGTGTACACTATATTTGGCTCTTGTCATGCACTATACTAAAAGGGGTTTTTTTCTTCCTATCAATGTGTGCAAATAGTCATATTTGCTACAGTCTAGTACCAAGAAAAAAAGAGTGGGAGAGAATCAACCAAAACCAGTCAGGAGATGCCACTACCATAAGCCAAACTGAGCAGTTACCAAGATAGACAGAGCTTCATTGAGACTTAGCAGATTTCGCCAGAGTGGGGGAAGAAACTTTGTGTTCTCAGCTTTTTCCAGATAAGGCCTTAGTTTGATTAGTAGCCACTAATATCAACTATGCAGATTATTTACATGTTTCACTGTTACATGCATTCCTTTCCCCAGCTACCCCTCTTAACACATATCAAATTTTACCCAAAGAAAATGGAGTATTTTTGAATGTCTTTAATGCAGAACTTTTTGCTAACATGAAAAAAAAAACCTGTATTTTTAAAAAGAAACCCTTTCACTGGTGCAGCACATAGTGTCAAGTGTCATGAAGTTGCTTGGGAGGGAAGCTAAAAATCACTACTTGTGACAGGTTTTAGTCTGAGAGTTTTTAGAATATTCAGCTCTCACAATTGGCTTAAGAAGCTGCAGAAATGTTGTTTAATGTACAGATTGGATTTGGGAAGAAACTCAAGAGACATCCCAGGTTTCTTTCCAGAAATTCCAGAAGTGAATTCTCACTGAAATTAAGTTGCTTCTAAACAAAGGGAGTTACTGGCTAAATCCCAGGTATTTCTCACTGATCTTTTAGTCTTGTTGTATGTGACTACAAATAACAATTTTGCTCAGAGATGAGAACTGTAGTATGTGTTTTATTGCCAGTGGTTCCATCATGTAGCAATTAGTACCATGTTCTTGCATAGTTATCAAGATCTGTACTGGAAATAGATGGAGAAATTTTATTTTTGGACTACTGTTAAAAAAAAAAAGAACTACTCATTTTTATCCCCCAAAAGTCTACTGAGCTATATTTTAGCTGTTAAACTAGTATCCTTGTGAACGTGAAATGTCACTTGCAGTCTTCTACTGAGAGTTAGAAGCATTTAATGAGTCATTCTTTAAAAGTTGCCATTCTCTAGCTTAAAGTCAGGTGCTTATAACAAAAGGGCATCTGTGATAATAATTTCTGATGGTATCAAATCTCTATGTTCAGAATGCTTAATTGGGGAAATTAAAACAGTTGTGGATACAAGTCCCTTTAGGCTTGCCTGATAAAAGAGGGTCAGTGAAGAAGAGTGCCCTGCACAGCTAAATGGCAGTGGGAATCATCCCCTCAACAGCAGTTTGGCCTCCATATCCTTTGTTTTGGTGTCACTTTATATATATATATATATATATATATATATATAAGCAAGTTTGGATATAGCCAGTTTAATTCTACCTGACTTGCTGTGATCCCCCAGACAATAAAGGGCTGAGAAACTCTTTTGCTGCCTTTCAGTGGGAAGCTCAGAAGAAAAAGCTGGAGGAGGTTTTTTTTATTAATGCGTGTTAAATCACACCTAGAATTCTTTGCATTCCTTGGCTTCAAACAAAGAAGAGCACAGTTACTACAAGATGGCAAACTTGTTTGAGTTGGTGATTCCTGCGATGCTTTACTCAGTCCAACATGAATTTGTGCCAGGTCACCTTCCTCGAATTAACACTCGTGCATTCCAGATCATAGGGCTTAGGATGGAGAGAGGATCCCTACAGCCTTGTGCTCACCTGATGAGCTCTCCAGGGAAACTGCCCCATGAAATGCTCCCCTCTTGTGACAACAAGCCTGAACAACCAAATACAGCTACATTTGGGTGGTAAGCACCACTTCCATTTGGTTTTTTTAGGGAGGTGTGTTCCAATAACTTCAAAGGATACAGTGTTTTTAATGTGTGGTTTCTTTCCTCTCTCCTTATAAAACTGGACCTGAACACAAGTTTTCGAGTTGTTGGGGTTTGTTTTGTTTTGAGGTTTTTGTTTTTTTTTTTGTAATAATCTCAGGACCTGAAAGATTGTAGCATTTAGTGTGTCTTAAAAATGATGTACTGTACCAGCCATGGATTTTGTAAATACACCTGTCTCCCCTTTTTGTATTTTAATTTTTAAAAAGTGTGTAAGGCTCTTTGCCAGAGGGACTGGTGCCTGCTTTATCTCCATCCTGAAGCAGGAAAAGGAAGAAGCTGCTGCCTCAAAAGCCTGCATCGGTTCCAAATGCCTATATTGTTCTGGTCTGTTAGTTGGGAAGCCGGTTTGTTTCTTGCACAATTTCTAGTTGTGGCTAGCTGAGCCCTGACAGGGGGGCTAAATTTAACTCTCTTCTGTGTGACTACCTGACTAAGTAAGTTTTCCCTACTTCCAGGTACTCAGGTTTCCTATCCCTGAGCAGTCCAATGCTTTCAGAGGTCAGGACTATTGGCCCTCTGCTAGAATTACTGGAGAGCATTTCATTTTATCAGAGCTCTGATCCAAACACAGTCATGGGGTTTGTATCCTGTGAACCTTGCAGGTAACACTGCCATCAACTGTTCCGGAAGGGACTTGCCCTTTTCTGCTTTCCTGAAAGGGGCGCAAACTTTTTTTGGCAGACTTTGCTCTGGGATCCACCCTTGCCGGCAGACCCGTTCTGCAGTAGGAGCCTTACTCAATTTGGCGTAGCTGTTCCTGTCCCTGGCTGCGACAGGCTTTTTCATGAGTGTACTTTTCTGGGTTTTTTATGTGTCACGTGTCTGTGCTGTATTAAATAAAGAGGAATGTACGTATTAGCCCTGTGTTTGTGATTTTTCAAAAAAATAAACATGGGAAAAGGTTGCACTTGAAGGGTTGGCCTTCTTGTCGGGTTTTTCTGTTCTGGGGGTGGGGGGGCCTCCTTCAGTCAGGGGAACCACCCGGTGAAGGGGTGCAAGGACCAGCGTTTTGAAACCGCCAAAAGGTCGGTATGGAAAGGAGCGCTTCCCAGTTGGAACACCGTGCTGTTCCAAGATGCAACCTCCAAACGCCATTAAATGACCACGCCCCCCTCTTGCCCGGGCTCCCAGGGGGCTGCGCGGCATCAGTACCGGGAGGCGCTGCCCAATCAGCACTTTCTAGTATGTCCCATAAAAGGAGGCGGAGAGAGGAGATAAATAAGCACACGGAAACCGGCTTTGTGTGACAGCCCCAGTGGCCTAATGGATAAGGCATTGGCCTCCTAAGCCAGGGATTGTGGGTTCGAGTCCCATCTGGGGTGGATTTTTTTCTTTTTTTTTCTTGCATTCCAGCCACGGCGCCTCTCCCGGACGCCTGGGAGCCCCCGGCTCCCTCGGAGCGGCGGCTTCTGGGCTTCTTCTGGGGCGTTCATTCCTGGCTCGAACGGGATACCAAACCCCTTTTAAACCGCACACCTGAGAAACTCGCGGGGACGCGTCCACGGCCCAACTCGGTTTCCCGACAAATTATGCGCTTCTCGGAGGGCTCGCGGTACTCCCGCTCAATTATCGTAGGCCTGCGACGAGGTGTAGGGCCCAGCGCGAGATGCGGGGCGAGCACGCCCCGGCCTCCCCGCTCGACCTCAGCCGCTTGACCAGCGCCAATTGTAATGGTGGGCCGTCAGAGAGTAGGAGGAGGCGATCGTTCGCTCGGCGCTCGACTGCCCGCACTGCCAGGGCGCGAGGGTGAGGACCAGCGGCGGCGTTCCTTTGGCCGGCGCGCCCGCGCGCGGGTTGGAAGATGGCGGCGCTGGGAGCCCCGCTGCGGACCCTGCGCGCTCTCCTACGCGAGCTGCGCCACGCCGGTGGCCGCTCCTATCGCGACATCCCCGCCTATCGCCACGTGCTCGCGGCCTTCCGCGCGCACCGGGTACTTGAGGGCTTCCCCTGCCCACCCCTGCCCGGGGAGACCCCGGGGTTCCGCGAGGCCTCGGGGCCGCCCTGACCGCCGCTTCCCGCAGGTGACCAGCGAGAAGCTGTGCCGGGCCCAGCAGGAGCTGCACTTCCAAGCCGCCACCTACCTGTGCCTGCTCCGCAGCGTCCGGGAGCACGAGGCCCTGCACCGCGAGTACCACGGCAGGGGCGAGCGCTCGCCCCAGGAGGTCGCCGGACTGGTGGGCTTCAGACTGCCTCAGCAGCCGGGAGGGAAGGGCTGAGACGGACTGCTGTGTTCAATGTTTATTCCTCAATAAAGAAATATCTAGAGCTACTGGAATGGGCTGGGTTCTCTCTGATTTCAGCCATAACTGAAAACAACCAACCCCCTCTCCCTTTATCAGGCTTCCCAGACCCCCGTCCCGTCTTTGTGAATGCGTGTTCATGATGGGCACCCTTCCACGGGTTGACAGAGATGTTGTTTGTAGTGGAAAAACACGTCAGCCGTCACTGCTGAACTGTTTGTATAAGGGGTTGCAGGCAGGGGTTCGTGGTTCCCTCACATGATTCAAAAGCACTAGGTGAGAGAATTTGTCCAGTGTTCACTGAAGCATTTTCCAGCCATATTCTGTGTATGTGGAATTTCCTACTCTCCCAAGAAAAAAGGTCTCCTGTGGAGGATCTGTGGATTCTGACGAGCACTGCAGTAGCACAAACCTCTTCCATCGTAAAGATTTTTTTGATTTTTTCTGTGACAGTGAGTGAGCAGCAGCGATTCAGAGAGATGAATTCTTAAGGAGTTACATGTTTCTCAGTGTCCCTGAGAAGTTGACTGTGCAACTGCCAGCTTCCTGTGTTGCCCTCACCCACTGAATCTCAGAAAAACGGAAGGGAACTGACTGTAGCCAGACACACAAGGTACACAAATGGAACTGCATTTTCTTGCTCATCTCACAAATCTATTATAAAAAGAAACGGCAAGTTTCTTTTTACAATAGAAGGTCTTGAGTTGTTGCTATTCACAGAAGAGCATTGAATTGTATGCAAGATACATGAGAAATCTATAACAAGAATTACTTTAAATGGCTAAAAATGTAGGGTTTACCTGGGGAGAAGCTTGAAGCAACTCTAAGAAAAGAGTGTGTTTGCTGGTAGTGAAAAAACTGCCAGGGGAAACAAAGTGTTCTGTCAGAAAAGCATTGCAAATAGTTAGTTCATTGAAGTCTACTTCTTCCTTCCCCTGTATTTAAAACTTGGGGATAGTTTAATCCCCATAGTATAGTGGATAGGCACAACGGATCCTTAAAATGGGGGATATTTTGGCTGCTTAGATAAGGCAAGGAGATGTTGAACTGCAAGTTTTAGGGTTCTGTTGACCAAAATTCCAGTTTGCAAGTCTTACAGTGTCTCATTAGTTTAACAGTGGTGGGTTTTTTTGAAAAGCATTGATATAACTGGTGGGAAAGTATCAACCTGTTTTTAGCTCAGTAGATCAGAGTTGTGGGATGTCACCACACACTGAGAATGGTTGTGACACACTGCTTGTTCTGGGTTGTTTAATGAAAACTGTTGTATTCTATAGTATATTTCTTGAGAAGGGAAATAAAAGGTTAAAAAAAAAAAAAAAGAAGGGGTCATTTGGCCAGACACAGATGCTCTTTGAAGAGCAGAAGGAACTAAAATGTGTATGGTGTTGGTGTAAATACATACTTGCTAAAATTTCTCAGTTTCCTCTAAGCATACCAAGGTACTAAACAGTTCTAGCAAGCATTGGTGTTTCTTCCATTTACTTCCCCTTCAATCCAAAGTGATGACTAACAGAAGTAAATCTAGATTTTAAAGAAAAGGCAAAGCCAGGACATATCATAATTAGCTGACAGGCACTGGGTAGAGAATCTTTTCCTGAAAGTGTTACAGAAGAGCATCTTCTCTACAAGTCCTTCTGAAATACAGAGAATTCGGGTGAGGGGGGTATTGTTAGGGGAGGTTGTGTGTTGCCTTTTTTCACTCGTATGGAGCTAACCTTGAACACGACAACGCTCGTGGACAATTAGAACTATCTTTGTGACGGCTTTTGGGCACTAGATGGCAACACGACGGTTGACAGAGGGTCACAAAACGCAGGCGTTAGAATGGGCAAAATTCATGGTTTTTCTTTTTTTAATGGATCTCGGTGCCCTTTAAGTTGAATTATCAGCCACATATGACGGTAGCCTCAGTTTTAAGGGAGGTTCTCCAATAAGCGAGGTATTACAATAACTTGTCTCACCACGACTGCACCCGGCACTTGATAGAAGCAGGGACCGTTGCAGTTGTGCTGCACGTCAGTCCAGGCGGGAATTGTACCCAAAGAGGAACTGTCCTCACGCTGCCCTCCCAGGGCCGCCCGGGACCCCAACCCCGCTCGCCGCCGACCCGGAGACCGCGGCGTCACAGCAGTCACACGGGTCTTCCCGGCAAATCAGGACTCCCCAAGAGCCCAGCCCGGCAGCCCAATCAGGAGCCTCGTCGCGCGGTGCGTCACTGGCCGAGCGGCGCAGACCGTGGCCAATGGGCGAGCACCGAGGCCCGCCCGCGCTGACGTCTCGAAGAGGACGAAGGAGGGCAGGGCGCGTGCGTGCGCGCTTCCGTTCCCGCCGGCGCGCGCGCGCGTTGCGGGCGCGGGAGAGAGCGGGAGTAAGGGAGCGGTGTGGGGGCGCGAGGTGGTGGCACCGGGTCCGGCGTGAGGCGAGTTTCTCGCTCCGCGTCCCACCGGGAAAGACAGGCGGGGGCAGCGCCCGCTCTCTGCCTCCCCCTGCAGCGGCCGGGGAGCGGCCCCGCCCGTCACGCGAGGGGCAGGGCCGAGCGCCCGGCGTGCTTCGGGCCTTGTAGGCCGCTGTCGGCGTGACTCGGCCGGGCCGCGCCGGCCCTCTCGCGCTCAAGATGTCGGCGCAGGCCCAGATGCGCGCCATGCTGGACCAGCTCATGGGCACGTCCCGGGACGGTAAGTGCGCCCCGGCCGTGGAGGGGGGGTGGGGGCTGAGCTGCCGCGGCTCCGGAGTCACGGCGGTACCGGCCGGGCCGGGCGTTTGTTCGCCGTGATTAGCAGGCCCGAGGCCCGTTCCCCCCCCACCCCCCACGGGGCGGAGTTGCCGGAACCGTCGGCGGCCGGGTGGGGGCAGCTGGGCACCGCCTCCCCCCGTGCAGCTGCCGGCGTCGGCTGCTGTCCGGGTGGCCGCGGTGGCCGTCCTGCAGCTACTGGAGATCTACTCCTGCGGTGTCCGCGGCGCGCAGCCGTCCCGCGTGGTCACCATAGAGGGGCTCGCAAGCTTACGAGATTCTTATCATCGAGGGGAGGACCAGTGAACCAAAAAATCTCCCCAAGCCAACAGCCCCTTCAGTAGAGTAGGGTGGGGTTTTGTGTCGTTACACATTTGTCTAAATTCTGGCCCAAACCATCATGTCAGTCAGCAGGCGGGTATGACTGTTGCTTTCTGAAAGGCAATGTGGGATTGACCCAAGTGGACCAACTGTATTAAAAACAAGCCTTAAACAGCCACGTAAAAAGCTTAACATATGGAGGTGGTCATACCCAAAGGGAGGTACGAGGTGTACAGTCAAATTACAGATCGCTCTGCGATCACACAGTGAACAGTATTGCTGTGTAAAGCTTCCCGCAGTTTTTGTCGGGGTGTATGGCGATCAACTTGAAAGTCTGAACCGGCACTCGCCCATAAATCCAGATGGTTGGGGGGCTGCTAGAAAAGAGCAGTTCCAGTTACACTGTGCAGTTCTTCACTTACAAGGGAATACTGTACCCGAGGGTAGGCAGCAATTAAAGATAATTTAAATGTTGTGCATGTGGTATTCATACTCAAGTCTGTACTCACTCTTGCAGAGACGTGTTAGTTTGATGAAGCTTCGTGTTGAATTAACAGTTACCTGTTTTCCCATGCATCGAGTAGGATGTGGGAAATGGGACGTACCTTGTATGTCCTGATCCTCTCTTGGCACTGGGCTAATGTGATATGACAGGTTTTTTTAGTATAATCTAGGATTTCGAATAAATGTAACTGGTTTACGCATACTCCTTGTATTGTGAATGCTTTCTGCTGAGTTCTAAATTATTGTTCTGCAAAGATCGTCTTCCAGAATAAGGCTGTTTAGTGAGCTGTCATCATACAGGATCTAATTTGGGGTGGTTTTGTCTTGCTCCAGAAGATTTTCCAATCCTTCCTGTTGTGGCTGTGGATGTCTAAGTGCTTGGTCAAGTGACATTGTGCTTATGAAACTCAAGTCTTCCCAGTGTTGGCACCTAGATTGTTGTCTTAGTGCTACCCTAAGACTACACAGAAGGTTTAAGGAGGATGGAGGACCTTGTTTCAGTTTCTGAAGGTATTCTGTTGGATGGTGGGAGAAGAGTGTGATTTAATTGAGAGAGCTGCCCAGAAATGTTAAGTGACTAATGTGTAAACCAGGAAGAGCTATTTCAGGCTGTATTTTCTCTGGCTCTGTAAGAAGGCAGTTATTGTATTGGTAAGTGTATTTCCCCCTCCTCCCACACACCCTGTAATTCCTAAACTACATGTACTGAACTGTTCAAAAACTGTCTAGAAAGGAAGTATTTAAACAAAATGGGCAGGGTGAGGAAGGATAAGGAGAAAAGACCAGTTGTAGAGCTGGCTTCCATAATTGGATTGGGGATATCTGTGTAACACGATTCTAGTTAAAAAAAAAAAAAAAAAAGTCCAGTGATGCTGGAGCATTATTTAAACTGAACGGTACACGAGGATTGAAAATTAATCTTTTTTTTTTTTTTGCATAGCTGATACTAAAATCCAAAGCCAGGCTCAAGGTCATTGAAATATTGCTAATCTTGAGAATAGTGGGGGTTGGCGTAATTAGGTTTTTATATTCCTATTACCTTTGACAAATAGTCTACTTCTGTTAACATGCAAGTTGCAACTTTTCATTAAAATGTGCCAATTTTTTAATTTCTTGGTTGATCAGAACTTTCATTTCACCACTTGTCCTCGTTGCCTTTGATTTTGCCTGGCAACATAGTAGAGTTTAAAATGCAGTAGAGTTTCTGAAAAAAAAAAAAAAACTTTCTTGGGCAGTGTTTTTGTTCTATATCGCTCAATATTACCAAAGTACTTTTTAGTTTTAAACTTTAAAAGTCTGGTAGGTTTTGGGGTTTTTTTAAGAAGCCTAGAGTATGAAGGTTTTAAAATCTTACGTATTTTAGAAAAGGTAGATCAAACATTTGATGTCTTCAGTGGCAATAGAAAAAACTCAGTGATAAATTTAAAACCAGTGGTCATGCCTGAATATATGTAGGGGAGTTTTTTTGGCGTTTGTTTTGTTCTGTTTTGTTTCTGTTTTGGGTTTTTTTCCCTTTTAGGTTATAGCATCATTTGTAGAAAATATGAATGTGCTCTGGAAATGGTTTTGAAAATTCCACAGTGAGATGCTCAAACGTGGTTTTAGGAGATGAACTGTAGGCTGTAATTTGTGGGGCAATGTTCATATTCATTGTAATTAGTGTCCCTAAGACCAGAATGGAAAAGCCTGGAAGATGCAGTGATTGATTAGGTGTTTTTATGGATTTGCTGTTAAGTTCTGAGAACACCTAGAAAGCACAGCTCCATGTTGGTCACAGTGATTCAAAAAATACCCACTGAGCAGTAAAGAATATTAATGAAAAATAATCTGTGTTAGAGAAAGAGTCTTCTCGTGTCAAACAGGGCTGCCCAGCATGCAGCCATCCAGAAGCAGGTGTACTGTTCCAGGCCTGCCCCTGGGGGTACCCTTTCCCAGAGGGGCCCTGTGTTTGTGGGCAGGGACAGCTGAGAGCTTCCTGATGTCTTTGGCAGCCTGCTTCCTCCCTTGACTGAGTTTGGGCAGCAGGATAGATGTACACGGCATCACTGGCTGGTACCTGCCAGGATGTGGGCAGCTGCTTGGCCCACTGCCCCCTGCTCCGTGCCTGCCTTTGCTCGTGTGACAGACACCTGACGGAGAGTGAAACTGAGGGGACTTGGCAGGTGCTTCTCAGGACTTGCCAGTAAGTTGAAGTTCTTAGAATACATCTGGGTTGTCTGAAAACCAGTTGTGTTGGTGATGTCAATACAAGTAAATGTCTGAATGGCAGGACTGGTTCTTTTACACACCTGGGAAAAACATTCATTAATTATTATTTAAAAGCAAGTGGGTTTTTTAAAATAGTTTGTGTATTACCTAGGTTAACCTTCTCTTGCACACTTCTCTGACAAGTGGAAAGCTGAATTGGATGTGGACTGTGCCAGAATTTTTTAAAAAGTGCCTTTCATTTTGATGCTAGTAAAAAACTGGGTTTTTTTAATACAGTCATGAGTGCAGGCTGAAAAAAATCTCTGAAATGGCATTTCAGGTATTGATAACCTGCCATAACTAGAGAGGCTTTAAATAGAAATTACTGAATATATAATATGGGTTTTCCAAATACTTAGAAATAAGTAGTGCTGAAAACCAAATACTAATCTTACGTATGAATGTTTTTGTTTTGGGGCTTTTTTTACTGTTAACACTTCAACTAAATGGGTTTTTATTCCATATGGCAGTAGTTAAAAGTTCAAGTTGAATTTTTTATTGTTGACCAGAGCTGCAGGAACTCATCATTTAAGAGTACATGGCGCATAGAAAAGGATGACTTTTATTTTTTTTAAATACTGGTTTTCAACTGTAAAATTGAGTAAACTTTTTTTTTTATGGTGTGCTTAGGTAAACCCTGCTTTTTCCATCCCTATTCTCCAGAAAACAGGAGTGAACCTTACAGATGGGTTTATAACTATAAATTGAGTCATTTACAAATTGAGTGAAATGCTAACAATTGATATTAGTATCCCCAGGACTGGGGGTTTTTTCCAGAATATAGTTTGAATGGGCAAAGATTGACAAGTTTTCTTTTGAAGGCCTAATGGGGAAGATTCCATTTTTTCTTGAATCAGCTTACCTTGCCCAAGTGTTTCATTTTCCACCAGGTCAGTTATGTGCTCTGCCTTGCTGCAGGAGTGAGTGCTGGAGTCAGCCTGAGGAATTGGTTGGAAGCAGAGGGTGACGCAGGATCATTACAGTAGTGCAGACACGGCAGATCCCAATGGTCCTGGTGCCAGGCATCTTCAAACTGCTAAGATTTGACTGTTGCAAAGAAATGTGGTGCCGGTTTGTGTTTTTCATATAATTGCCACCACTTTGGAATTAGACTATAGTTTGGAAATACAAAAGTCTAGCAAAGTTAATTGGATTCTCCTAAGAGACAGGTGAATTTGTGCATGCTTCTGAGACTTTCCTGTGGTCGTGAAAAGGTTCTCTCAAGCATCCTAACAAATACCATGCTATGTGCCTAGCAGAAAAATCTCTGGAGCCTTTAGACAGAAGCCGTATGTATGAAGTGCCAGTCAGCGCCTCTTATTGCTTCACCTCCTAGCTTTTTGAGCTGAGCTGCTGTGTTTGAAGTTTTTAACTCAGTTCTTCAGCTGTTACTTGCAGGCACACTGTTGTTGTTGTAGATCATCTTCTTCTGCCTTTGAAACTTATAATACCCTTTTTGCATCTGTAACTGGTGTTTCCAGGTTATGCTTCAGTGATCCTTAGCAGCGGTTAGTAATGCGTGTTTTCTGTCCTCATTGTTTGGAAGGAATTGAAGTGACATTTCTGTGCTTATTTTAGTTATCCTGTGTTTGGTGGCACAGTTTATCTGGTAACAGAGGTGTAATCTAGAACTTGTAACCCAATTTTTAATTTCTTTAGTTTAGTATGGGATTATTGAAGAATTTCTGTGTACTTTACAATGGGTGAAGGGTTGATGTTGGTATTTGTGGAGTTAGGTAGATTTCGGTTCCACTTTGCTTCACGCTTGGATTTAGAAGGTGGTATGTGTGTGTATAAACTTCATTAGATCGTTGTTGAGGATTTTGTAGCTGTTTCAGTACCTCCAGGCTAAGAGCCAGGCTAGGGAGCCAGGAGCCTCTTCCGAGAGCTCTGCTTTCAAATACAAAGCAGCAGCAAAGGTAGAGAAAAATACCTCATATACTGAATTTCTCCCCAAAATGTTGAACTGAAATCAGCTCAGAAATCTGAAAGTAGTCGCAACACATGAACTTCATGAAAAGGTGCTTTATTTGTCAATCAGGAGTGATCAGGTTTTAAAAGCAATGACTTTGTTTAGTGAATTGTCTGTATTTTCTGGCTTTGTTATAAAGTTCTGATAGTTTAAACCTTAAAAATTATGGGAACAGTGAAGGACTTGAGGAATTATTGGGATGCTCTACTTGGGATGGTGTCTAAAATGGCATTTATTAAGAAGTAATTGGGCGTATTCATACCTCAAGGAAAACCATTCTTGTATTTGTTCCACTTGTAATGCATTAGCTAAATGATAGTTTCATTATATTCTGCTTTCATAAGTGTTGCTTCAGTCATGGTGCAAAACAGAAGCAGTCCTGGCTAAAAACATGTATGATTCTAAAAGTGTTAGGATCAGGACATGTCTGGTGTAAGTGACAAGAGTATCAGAATTAGCTGCCCATTCACTGTGCAGAAGGAACAGGATCTTCTGTGCCTGCATAAGCCTCAGTTAAATAATGTTCTTGGGTACTGGTTAGACAGGGCTTGCTTTGCAGGTGGAATTTGATACAGTTTCTAAATGCATACTCCATCCCTCTAGTAGTTCTTCTCGAATAAAGCTTTCAGAGTTCTTTGCCAACATGTTGGGACTCATGCTTCAAAAATTTGAGTGGAAAGTTATCAGTTTTTTGTTGATGTATCTTAACTCAGGAAGTCAACAGCAGGAAAATGAAAATTCACTTTGTTTCCTTTGCATGGATTGCACCACTGGTTTACTATTAGCAGTTAGAGTTGGATTATAAAGGGTAATTCTCATAAGTGCTTTGGGATTGTTGACTGTAGCATATTAGAGTACATCCGAATATTAAGAGATGCTGGATCAAAGAAGTCATTGTTATAAGCATGTTACTATGCTAAGCATTGTTGATGTGTAAGTTTGTTTTGCTGGTTTGTGATTAAGGTATACTGTATAGGAATGAGATTATGGTGGCTTGTTAACAGATTGGACCTGGAATTTCAAAGTGAGTTGTGTAGTACAAGTCCACATTGTAAGCTTAACCTCTGGATGTTCCTTAATCAGCAGTATGCACTAGTCTTGAATATTGATGTTAATTTTTTAGTCAGTATGTTTTATACAAAATAGAAAACTTCTTTAGAAAGTTTACATTATTGCCAATAATCTCATGAATATTTGCGTACCTTGTGTGCAGTTTCCTTATGCTTCTGAAGATATGAAAAGTGCAAGTATAGAAGTTTCCTTGGTGTTTTGCTTTTTTTCTCTTCAGTTCTGTTTCAGAGTTCTCCATTTACCTGGAAAGTAATCTCTTGGAGAAATGTGGTTTGGGACAGGTACTTTTAAGTAAAATTAAAGCTGATGCTTCTTGGGGAAAATTTAATTTATCTTTTCTCCATATAAATTTTATCAACCATATGATTTTTCTTTTAGTGGAAAAAATCTAATTGGAAACACAGGGATGGCTTACAGTAATAGATGTTGACTCCTGTAATGTCTTGGTAAACTACTTCCATTTCTTTACTGAGCATGAGTCTTAAAGATCAAGTAGTTTACTATTCTGCTATTCTTCAGAGGCAGGGTTAAATAAACTGCTATTCAGAGCTAATTTAATTATTTATCTATTAAAATAGAATTTGTAATATGGTCTGAAATATCAGTGATAGTTTCCTCTTTATAAATGTTCAAGAATACTTCTATAACTTAAGTGACTGCAGCTACTTGTTGTCTGGGTATATAATTTTCTTATTACAGAATATATAGAGCTTTTTTTTTTTATATACTCATTATTTAGATTTCGCATTCACTTGTCTGTTTGACCATACAAAGAAGGTATCAACTTCCCTACAGTTTGACAGGCAGGAGTAGCATCTTGGTTGCCTGCTGTCCTGCAGAAGTCCTTGGCTTAAGAACACATCTGTGTTCTTTTAGTTCTTAGAAGGCATCTGCATAAATTTCCTTTGCTGTAGGCAGAATGTCAGGTGCATAGGTTTTATTCTTCCCTTCCCCCCAGTAACCCGTGTTGATCCCAGGCCATCACCCACCCAGGATGATTGATCTGTTGGTCAGCAGCAGAATAAATCTTCTGTCTTTGCCAAGAAGTGTGCGCTATTCAGGAATATTGGAGCTCACAAAATTAATGAAGAAATAAAAGCATTTTCTTTTGAGGCTATTGACTTGCAAATGAGCTGCTAGAGGGACACAAAAATCAATCACTGTTAGAATGTGGTATAAACACCTTTTCTTTTTGATAAACTTTTCCTTCTGAAACAGCATTTATTAAAAAATAGCAGATATATAAAATTTCTTTTTGTAGAAAAGATAATGTAAATACCCTAATAATGTTAGTAAGGAAACCTTTCTAAAAGTTTTCTAAATGCTTGAATAAAGGCACAGTGCAGAAAAAAATAAAGAAATACAAATGTGTAAAGTATTCTTGAGGCTGTTGTTGATCAGTTTCTGCCACTTTTTTTTTTCCCCTATGCTCTCTTCCTCGGATTGATAATTATGATTATCATGCTAGCCACTTCGATGAAAAAAGACTGTATTACAGCTGTAGTATCAGTACCTAGTTGTGGTAGAAGTGTGAAAAAAGGTACTTGGAGGTAATGTCTGCAAAAATACTATTTGCCAACTTTAACCAAGGAACCCAGGTCTTTTGGCATTTTTCTGGTCTTGGTAACTCCTTGACTCCTGATAGGTTAGTGCTATTAGACCATCAGCTGTGGGGATTTTTCTAAATACTTTGTTGATGTGTCTTTATATAGAAGGATCTTTACAGTCAACATGTATTTCTAGATGCTGTGTTAAAATTGCTGGCAGAGTTTATTATTCTATACAAACTGAACAATCTGGCCCCTTGTTTTATTTATAAAGGTTCAATGTATCTTTGCCTGCCTACATCAATCTGCAAGGGAGTGTCAGAAAGGCCCCGCATTCGCCGAGCCGTGAGTTATCAATAACTTTTCAGATGTGTTAATGAATGTGGAACAAACGCAGTTATGTGTTTAAAAAAACAAAAGATCCACCTCCTGAAAAAAAAAGGAAAGAAGAAAAAAAAAAAAGAGCAAAACTCTTTACTGCAGTAAGCATGCATGATTATAAAGGGATTACTCTAAACTTTTAGTAATGTAGTAATTACCAAGCAGTAAGGTTGCCCTCTAGAAAACCTATTGTTGAACTGTTTTGAAGCTCTTTGGTGTGTGGGTTGCATATTTTACCTGTTGTATCCCGCAGGCAAATAAAGCATGTGTTGTTTATGAAAGCTTTTGTTTACTTATAATCTGAAACATGGCCCATCTGAAAATGTTCTATATTAGCATCTTATACATAGAACAGATATTTAAGAATCTGATTACATAATAGTAAGAAAGGTTTGACTAAAAAGATACAGATTTCTTATTCCTCTCTGTTTTAGTGAACCTCAGGAATGAATATGGCTTCTTGAATTAAGATATTCAAATCTAGAAGCTTAGAGTTTCAAATCATGAAGCCATAAAAAAAATTAATAATTGCAGAATGTATCTACACTCTTGAAAATATCAGATGAAATGGAAGAGGCTGCTGTCTGAGCTCACTATATGTCAGTTTTTCTCCCAGCAGCCCTTCTTGCTTCAGTAATTCACCAGTAGGTTTTCAGTGATAAGAGATAATAGCAAATTTTGTTTAAAAAAAAAAAAAAAAGGCTGTATCCTTAGAGACAGTAAGGTGTTTTATCATGCCTGTGGTCTTAACAAGAAGAGAGCCATTGCAGTGATCTCTCTTCTGAATTCCAAACAGTGACAATTACATTATGACTTGAAGGGAAACATGTTCAGCCCTCATGGCCAGAATACCAGCTGGTTACTTTGTTCTGAAGACTTCAGGTCTTGCTCCAAGAAGGGGTTATTTAACCTTGCAATTGGACCTCAGTGACTGGGCAGGTTGATGCTTCTGCTGATGCAGGAGCCGCAACCTGCCACAATGAAGATATAATTAAGATGTTCCACAGCCCAACAAACAGCGTGTAGAAGAAAAAAGGTTTATCATATGTAGATATGCAAACACCTCTAAAATACTTTGCCTATAGGCTATGCTCATATGTTTGACGGATTTTTTTTTTCAGGTTTGTAAGCATTTAAAATCATTCTTCTGACAACTCTATGCTATTCCCATCAGATGTTAAAGGGTGCATTGCATCCAAGAGCAAAATCATAAAATGAGTATCAGGTGGGCTTTGGTGAAGACTTAATGTATATAATTTTGTGTTTATGAGGCTGCTTTGATACGCTAATTCTTGCCTAGAAATACGTCACTATTTCATGCAAAGTCTGAACAGAGCATTATATAGCTCATGTAACAAATGCTATTGTATCAAAGTGTTTTTAAGCTAATACTGACTTCCGAGTTTCAAGCACTTTTCCTGCTGCACTTGTGAAGGGGAAGTGTGAGAGGATTTTTAAATAGCATTATAGAGCATTAAAACATGCATTTGTGGTTTTGGTGTTACTTGACAAAGAAGCATAGAGTGTTTTGAGTTCTAGTTTCCATAGACCTTCAGTATGTGACAGGGCACTGATAATGCTTTGCATGTAACCTGCAGAACATGTCTGACTTCCACAGATTTCTGACCTGGAATGTGCTGATTTTTATATTGCAGGTGACACAACCCGTCAGCGAATCAAATTCAGTGATGACCGAGTGTGCAAGAGCCACCTTCTCAACTGCTGCCCTCATGATGTGCTCTCTGGAACTGTATGTAGCTAAATCTCATGTTTTATTTAGATAAGTGGAGAAATTGAATTACATTTGTTCTTTGTAGTAATTCCTTAAATGTAATGGTTTTCAGCAACTATCTAGCACTTTCTGGCAGTTCAGAGGAACTTTCATAAACAACTAATCTATGGGTTCTGAAGTTAATTTTTAGAATTATTCTGTTCTGTATGGTAATTACTACCTAAATTTCATCTTTTATTATAATGTGAATTGTGCTATAGCAAAGTGGCCTTACAGTGGTACAGTTGCAAGTAATAGAAATAAATAAAATACACTGTATGCATAAGTTATAAAGTTACTTTCATAAAAATGTATGTTGTAGTGGGAAGGTATTCCACAGATGTGTTTGTATAGAGAAGTACAGATATTTTTCTCTCTTCAGAAATATTTTAATGAAAATAAGTGAAAGTTCAATTAATTACATTTCTGAAAGTTGAGATAAATTTAATATGATAGTGACCCTTACTATACAATATCCAGTTACTGTGCCATTGTCATAAATTCTAAAGCAATTTTTAAATCTCCATTTATGGCATATTAATGACTTGTTTGACTTGGACTTGTATGTACTTTGTAGTAGAAGTTCCACTGTGTGAGCATAGGAAACAAGGGGCTGTGACACATGCCAGTAGCTTTGTCAGTGTGCTCGTGCTTTACCTTGTGATCCATGTTTATAGTAGCTTGTTTTTTGTGAAAGGCATGTAAGTAATGTTTAATTGATTACTTAATCTAATGATTGATGGTTAGAAGAATTAATAGTAGAGAGATACACAGAGTCCCATGTATGTACTGTTATTACTGAAAAAAGCTAGGGTAGCTTTTTTCACTGATGTTGGCATGTTTTGTTACCCTTTGGCTCTGGGCAAAATAAGTATTGGCAAGTCAGTCTGAAGGATAATTTGAAGTAGTATTGTGTATCAGTGTATATATAGTTTTATTTTGAACCGTTTTGTGTGTTACTGTCCAAACAAAAAGGGGGAAAGGGAGAACAGTGTGTTTCTTTTCACCCATCTGTTGTGTTGGGATGGTGCTTTGGTTGTGTAGTGCGCAAATTAACTTCTGCTTGGGGGAGATTTGGACATGCTGGTATGCTATCAAAGCATACAAAGGCATAGGTCATAATCCACAAGAAGAAACTTATCAAAGATTCATTTGACAGCTTTTCATTGTGGCCCAATTTCTGTAAACAGTGATTTCTATAACAGCTGTAAATAAATGTTTATCTTCAGAACTATAAAAGTCCTAGGTGTTGTGCAGTAGGTCCTCCTACATTGCAGGTCAGTCACATAGGCTGGGGCATCTGACAGTTTAAATTTGTTACAGACCTGAAAATAGGCTCTGTTGGCTCACCCTGCAGTTAATATATCTTTAGATGCTCCTAAATTTATTGCATGCAGCTCTTCAGGACTCTTACTGCCTAAAACCACATTAATCAAGTCTTTGGTTTAGCAATATACTTGAATACATTATTAACTTTAATCTTATTAGGAGTGGAATTCAGCTGCAGATTAAGACATCTAAATTTAGATTTCTCCTGAGGAGCTCGGTGTTGAAGCTTGCACTGAAATCAGAAGGTATTGAGGCAGTGGAGCCTAGAAAAAGATGGAGTTCAGCTGCCCATCAATATCCCTCTCATGGTGGGCTGAATCAGATTAGGCTCAGTTAATATATTGCCTGTATCTCCTTTTACTGTGTAAGAGAAGTTTGGATAGTTCATACATGTGCAGATAGGTGCTAGTAAGGAGTTGTAATCTGTAGTTGATTTATTTGCCAGTAGTCCAACTGGCTCTGGAACTATTTGTATGCTTAAAGCTTGTGGTTTGGGGTGTGACTGTGATTTTATGTTGTACTTCTAAAAAAAGCATTAGAAGCTGTTAGAAGGCATTGTGTCTGAGGGTATCAGCTTTTCAGTTCAGGACTTATATGATCATGTGAACTGCTTCATCTTAGTAAATGAAATTAGGCTTGCATAACCTGAGATTATTCCCCCCTGCAACCCCCCAAAGACTCAAGGCTAGCTCAGATTCCCCACGGGGCCCAGGAGGGAGATATCTCAGAGATAGGACCGGATTACCAGAAGAGGCTCCTTCCGTGATGTTAGAAGATCTTTATTCGTGGGGGATCCACGTGGAAAGAGAGAGTGTCAAGGAAATGCAGGGACTTATGTACGTCTTATCTTCTGGTGGGCTGTCTGGCCCAGGGCCAATGGGATAGGGGAAAGGGGTAAAGGTCAGAGGGATATCTCGGCCTTCCATATCCTGGGGTAAGGGGAAGCAGTTTCTTGGGGTACCACAACATCTCCCCCTTTTTTTTTCTTAAAGAAGGTTACAAAAACATCTCAGATTCACTTTGCCCGGAATTATGGTTTTTCCCACCATCTACAGCTGGTAGGGAAGTCAGACCGCCTTATATTTGTCATCTCTATGCGGTTAACCTCTGAGGTAGAAAGTATGAGGCTGTTGATAGCCTTGAAAACAAGACAACGTAGAATCCCGAACGCTACTATTACAAGGAAAAGGATAACAAAGAATAACACAACTGTTTTTAACTACAGAAGCCCCCCACCCTGTGAATCCCCAGCCCTTGAACAGTTCATTGACCCAATCTTCAGATTCTTGCTTCACTTGTCCAATCAAATCGTTCATGCTTCAGAGGGCAGCACGGATGTNCCTGTTTGACCACCCAACACTCTAGGTGGCCCAATTCACCTAGAGCTTTGGCTGCTGCGACCCATGGAAGAAACAGGGACACAGCAACTCTTTTTGACTTTGCCCAATGAAAAATATCTGAATTACAATTTGGGTCCAATTTATCAGCAACTTCTCTTTTGAATTTTGCTTGCCGATTTGTTATTGTGAGTCCACTCTCTAATAAAAGTTTGGTTGGGTGTCAGCACAGATAACTGCCCTATGGTACA
>VWYE01022672.1:432639-460994 GCA_013398995.1 Alaudala cheleensis | reverse complement strand
TGGATTCAGGGGTTTTATTTTGCTGTGGTGAAATTTGAATTAAATGCAATACACTGGGATACCAACGAGTCAGTGATGGCTTTGTNGGTGGTAGAGCTGCAGGTCTGTACTCTGGATTCAGGGGTTTTATTTTGCTGTGGTGAAATTTGAATTAAATGCAATACACTGGGATACCAACGAGTCAGTGATGGCTTTGTAGACAACTTCTTAAAAAATATTCCTTTACCACTCAAGGTAGGTTCCTCCATGATTTTTTAAGCCAGCCAACTTTCAACAGAGCATGCTGTGGTATCAGCCCACCACTGAGCCCTCTTCCCATCCAAAGCATGGGTTACCTGCTGTAGAAGATCCAACATGACTTTTGGCAGGACCCTATGGATGAGGTTTAGGCACTGTGAGCTCACTTAATGGCATCTTGGAGATGTGAGAAAAGATTGCAATGCTCTTTAGAACAGGGATTTTTGCCTTTTCTAGTTTTTTTATGCGTATATTTAAGGTTGCTTTTAATACCTGTGTACTGGTTTGAAAGCAAAACCAGTGAGAGGCTCTCAGAAACACAATTTAATAGGAAAATAATAAAATTAATGCAATAGTAGAAAAGACCCCTGACAGAATCAGAATCCAACCTGACACCTTGTTTGTTAGGGTGGTGGTAGCAGTCCAGATGAAGTGCTCTTGTTGAAGCAGTGATCCTGTAGAAAGATCTGGCAGCTCTTGTCCTCTGGGAATCCAGTTAATAAGGGCTTGTGCTAACCCAAGCTCCAGATTATATCCAGGTGGGAATGCTTGGCTCCTCCCCCCTGGGCAGAGCATCTCACAATGGGCTGATGTCATTCTGTGAGTCAAACAATGGATCCTTGATTGCCCATTGAGCAGAGACAGCTCCCGAAGGGAGGTACCTGTGAGCCATAGGCAGGGCATTGCTGGGCCATTAACAGGAGATAGTCTGGAGGGAGGGGGCAGGGAAAACACTGCCCCACCTGGTTCCAGCAGCTCATGGAGATGGTGATAGAATACAGACTTTGGGCACATCTTACATTGCAACCTAGGACAACCTCCTACTCTGATGCTGAGGATCTAACATGGCAGCTGAGAGAGCAGAGGAGAAAGGTTTTGGAGTTTCCTCATTCTTTACTTCCAGCTCTCATTCCCATTTGCTGGCAGCTTCTCCATCTGCAGTTCTAGAGAACCCCTCACTGCAGGTTTTGGTTCAAAGGTAATGAATATTCCATATGTGTCATGTCAGACGTGCCATACTGAGGTTTGGAGTCCATCCACCGAAGGTGTGACTTCCAGAGTTTATTCCCACTGCCTTTGATTACAGGCAATGAGAGTGAATGGAAATACTGACAACAGGATTTATTTCATAGTGGAAAAACTGGCTTGTGTCATCTCACAGTCTTCATAACTATTGTTTCCTTTTAAAAAGTTATGTAAAATATATGAGCTAAGTACATCGAGAGCTGAATTGTTTTAATCCTCAGCATTTTATGTAAACTAACTGGCAAAAAAACCCAGCTCAGCAAGAAATCTTTCTCACTAAGTAGGACAAGAACTGGATGTGTCCAAATATCAGGAGGCAAAATTCCATTTTGTAGGATTTCCATGCATTAGTGGAGAGAAAACAGAGAGATCCACAGAACCAGGACTATTCTCACAGGATTTGTGACTTATTTACAGACCCAAGAGTTCTGCACCATCAGAATGGAGCTCAAAGTCTGTCTTTCTTCCTATGGTACATTTCCTACTGTTGTCTTACAGCAAAACCAATTCCCATAGGATTTCAGGTCTTGCAATATCCTTTTTGTAAATGGAGATAGTGAAGACATGGCAAAGCTTCTTGGCATTTGTTCCCTCTCTGTGCTTGAGAGCCGTCTGTGATAGCCTCAAAGCCTAAATTTAGCCAGGGCCAGTGTTCAGGGCTGAGCTCACCAAACCACAGCAAGCTGACCTGTCTTACTGCTCTCTGAGGGTGCTGTAATTTCCCAGCTTCGCTGGAAACCTGGGTTTTGCCACTTGCCCAAGTTCCCCCAGGAGCTGATGGAAAAATAGGCAGCTGAAACTCAAAGGAAATTCTGCCTTGGGCAGAACTAAGGGCCGGAAACTGAGAACAGGTAAAAATTTGAGTGATGAGGTGAGAGATTCTTGGAGTCACCCACTCTACTCTTTTCCAGGATGGCATGTAGCCATTGTCTGTCATTTCACCAATAGGTTTGAGAAGCTGGAAGGCCAAATTTTACTCCACTTGTGAAGTTCTTTTCCTCCTGAAGGCAAAAAGAGAGGAGAAGGCAGGACATGTATGCAGCTTTTGGAGACGTTGTAAGGGGCCACAAAGTGAGGATCCTGACTTTTAGTCAGGCCAGTGGGATGTGCCAAGGAAGCAGCTGCTGTGAATATCTCCTGGCCAGTCTCACTTTGGTTCTTTTTCAGGTTCCTGCTCCTATCCCCAACTCCAGCCAAGCACTTCTTTATTTTACAGCTACAGTCCCCTTATCTAGGGGATTTTCTGGAGCATGAGAAGATCTGGTTTATTTTGGAGGATATTTTGCTAAAAAGAAATAAGTCTGACCAGAGAAGAGAGCCGATTCTCTTATCCTTTTTCTTGTTCCTCTGGCAGAAAAATCTTGGCACTATCTTGAAGGAACACATTATGTTTCCAGTGAAAGGAAATAATTCCAGTCATTCTCAAGTAATCCCTCTTATCCACTACTGCATTAATACTACAGGTCCTTAAAAAGAAACCCATCTAACTTTTTTTGGCTAAAATGGAGTCACTGAATAAGGAGACAGGAAATTAGAGATTCATTTATTTTTTATTTGGGATTGGAGGAGAAGCTATCTCCTCACACTCACTGCCAGAAATCCTGAGAAAAATTTCAAACCAATAAATAGCATTATTCTTATTGAAAATTTTGCAGAAATATTTGGCAGTAAAGAAAGACCAGTCACAGATTCTTTAGAGTATAAGGTTTAAAATGGAAAGTCTGACACATTCTTCAGCTATAATAGCACAAATGGGATCACTATAATTTTCAGTTCTGATTATATGTTACAAAATCACTGCCAAATACTCATATATTCAAGAGCCTGCAGAAAACAATCTGCAAAAAGAAATATGGAGAACTACTGAAGAAAAGTACAGGCAGCTGTAAATGTGGGAAATATAATGACAAATCCAAACCTAAAATCAAGATACTGTTGATAACTAGTCAGGGGAATTTCACTCATACCCTATAAAATTGAATTTAATCACTGACAATTTCCATTATCTAAGTATACAGTGATTTATTTGCAGACATTCTAAGACAAAAAGCTTTTCTAAGATGGGATTAATTTTGAGAAGATAAGTACTAAGCAGGAAAGAAATTATAGGGGTGTTATACCCAAACTGCATAATATAAACCATGGTAATTCAGACTCAAGGTTACATCAAGGAGAAGAAACCAAGTTCTATAAATTCATTAGTTTCAGTCACGTGAAAATTAATAATTTTCTCATTGGAAAAGAGGTATTTTGTTGACAGTGCAGTTCAGAATACTGGGATTAAACAAAGATAAAGAGCAGATAAGGAGAGCTGTTTGAGCATGAGTGCAGAACAATTGCTAATGATAATATCTATCTGTCTATCTATCACTTCATGATGAAGTGATTGATTGTGAGACTTCAAAATAGGAGTAATAAATGGGCCTTTTCCCATGAGGTTTCATATTCCTCTGTAACTGCTTATAGTTGGAGTTTGCAAGAGTTTTGCTGAGAGAGAAAAATGAAAACATGGACCTGCTAAAAGATGGAGCCCTCACTTCTTTGTGGTGAGAAATGCACAGTAAATTGCAAACACAGACTTCTGTAAAATGAGATAAATATCCTCACAAATATAATACAAAATATAAGGAGAGAAAAATTTTCCAGTGCGAATGGGCAGAAATTAATATGCATTAATTAAAGTATTTTGAGCAAAATTCTCTCTGGATTGCAACTGTCCTTGAGTCCTTGATGTTTCCTCAAGACTGACATATTTGCATTTCATATTTTAATTCTGTCAGCCTGTAATTTCATTTCAGTCTGTATTGGCTTAGCAATGAACATCCTTAAAAAGAGATAGCTGCAGGAATGTGGGCATAGGAATGTGACTCAGTGTTTAGGATATTGTAATTATGCTGCTGAACCATTGCCTGTGCATTGGTGGCCCTCCTAATCAGAGTAATTAGTAGAAAATACAGATTCAAAAATTAGGGTGAGCACCATATGAGTTATGGTCATGCATTTCTCACTTTGTGATAGCTGTGGTGAGGTTTGAATTAAAATTACCAATGTCTCTGTGGGGTGATTTTCTATGTGTGGGTCATGCACAGGGTCTGTTTTTCACTAATATGGATTCCTCTTCCTGAACCTTCCTCCAGCCTAAAAGCCCATTTCCAAAATTTCCATTTCTCCTCCCTGCATGACTGACTGTGACTGCTTATGTGAATGCTGTTTGTAGAAGCACCAAGCACTGAAATTCTTAAGCAAAATATGTGTTTTAATAGCTGCAGTTATTGCAGAACTGTAAACTTTGGTGGGGCTCTGCAGCTGGAAGTTTTTGAATTTTCCAAAGAGTCAAGCTGAACAGAGTTTTTTTTTCTGATGGGTAAAAAGATCTCACTGTTTTACAGGGCAAAAGAGAAGTACCAAGGAAAAAACCCTCATGATGCTGAATTTGGGCACATGAAAGGTCATGTTGGCATCTAACAAAGCCTCCTTCCTTGTTTCTTTTTGGAAGCAGAATTGGGCTTGTGGCTCCAACACACTTCATTAAAAAGGATCTCAGATTTTCAAACAGAGGTGAGGAGCCTGCCAGGCCTGCCAGATGCATAAAGGCATCTCATTTGTTTTACTAAAAGTGGGTGTTGCTGTTCAATATCAGGTCTTCACATGGTCCTGCAGTGAATTGCCCAAGGTCATTCAATGCCTGTGGGAAAGTCCTGAGTAGTTTTTGACTCACTTCTTCCTTCTGGAACACAATGAGCAAATCACTGCTGTTTGGGAGCCAGAAGGTTATGCATAGGGAAACTTCCTCCTGAACAAACCCACCAAAAAAAGAAATGTGCATTTAGACCTGGGGACTGACCCTTTTGGTTTTCCCTGTCTGGTTTTGAGACTGCAAGCTTTTTCATACAAGTGATGCAATTCCAGAAATACCTCAGACTTTGGCATAAATCCTTGAGTGCATCTAAAAGCACTGGAGAAGCAGAGAACTCTCCATATTCTTTTTAAAATAGAAGTTTTGGGGAACCCTCTATTTTACCATTTTATCTTGCACATTTTTCTGAAGGAATTGGAGATGCAAGGGCTAGTTCTGTATCCCTGACCAGTCTGAAACAAAGCATCCTTCCCTCTCTTTACTGGGCTGTGTTATCTATGGAATAGGCTTGTTTCCTGAACATTGTCATAAAATTTGTCCTTCCAGCCCTCTTCTAGTGATGGAAATACACAGGCTGCCTCCCCTTCCTTTTGAGAAGCAGAGAAGGAAAACAAAGATTTCAAAGAAGAGGGGGTTTTGTGAGGGATAGGGGATGCTCCAGAGCCAGGTGCAATGAAGAGAGGTGTGGCTGGAAGAAGGTGGAATGGCAGAATATTCAACTGAGCTGATGTTGTGGCTGGAAGGGGAATCTGGTCAGAGGTGCTGTGGGGTTGTTTAATGGCTAGTCCATGAATCTGGGCTTGAAAGTGATCCTAAGATCAGACCTAAACACAGAGGAGTTCTTACAATCCCTGCATTTATGATTTCATGAAGTTGTAATCAGCTGAACAGGGACAGCATCTTCCACGGACCAGAGTTAAAAGCTTCTGGTTATTAAATTTGGGACATCGAAGCAGAGAGCTTAAATTCTGGCTACACTACTTCTGTCTCTTGGCCTGAAAGGAAAAATCTGCTGCTCTCACAGGCCCACAAACTGGCATATCAACTGGGACACCATATTCCTTGGTCTGGCAGCAAAAACAGCCATGGGAGGCAAGAAATGCCAACATTTAGATGTGGGCAATGTGTGAGCAGCAAGTGCTAAACCATTCTGGAGAGATTGGTGTGAAAAGGGTGTGAAAAGCTTCCAGACAAATCTTCCCAAAAAACCAGTTCTCTGTGATTAATCTCTCATGTGTTGTCTCTACTGGAGACCCAGAAACAAGTGAAAGATAGTGAGGAATACGCATATGATTTTTAAATTACTATGACATAAAAAAAATGTAATTATCCTAAGTTTCTATGAGTTCTGGAATGATTAAGTAATAATTAAATAATCTGAATAATCAGATTATCACCTCAAAAAAGGTGTGTAGTAAGGCTTGTGCTTGGTGTGATTGGGTTTTGTGTTCAGACTCATCCCATTGAGTGCAGGAGGGGAGACCAAAGGATCATCTCCAGAATGTTTATCAACAGATTAAAAAAAAAAAAAAAGAAGAAAAAGGGTGTGATTTCTGAATAAAAAGAGGGAGAAGAGTGTTCTTTTCATCTTTGAAAAGGATGAGGGAGATGGTTTAGAGTGGAGTTCCTGAGACAGAAGAGGCAGGCTCAGCTTACCAAGTTAGTTTTGGAGGACCAGTGACACTCAGGAAATGAACTTTTGCTGCTTTTGGTCTCAGCTTGCAGAGTTGGATGCTGGGGAAATCCTAAATGACAGCTGGGGGAGGAGACTGCTTTCTGTGCTTTCTCTGGGTCCTGTTTCCAGCTTAATCATCATGCATTTCACTGTTGCTTCACTGAGATGAAATTTACTCATCTCTGAGGTGCTTGATGGTAAGGCTTGTTAGAAATTAATCTCAGAAGTACAAGGCACCTTTTTTTTTTTTTCTTGTGGGAGCAATGAATGCCAATAAAATGATTTATGAGAATAAAGCCTTCAAGTGTTTTAGCTGCTGCTGACATCTCCCACCTCACTGCAAGGATCTGTTTGGGGCTGATTTCAGGCACCACAATATGATGGTGCATCTTTCCAGCTTTACAAATATAAGAACAAAATTCTGTGTGCTGTGTTAGAGCCAGTACAACCTCCTTAGCAAAGTGCACGTGGTGGGGAGAGACCCTTAAAAACTGGGTAACTTCAAGGAATCACAGTTCATACCAGCAGAGTTCCAGCAACAGCTGCTGCTGCCATTTTTTTTTCTTTACCCACCAAATTCCTGCTAAAATAAAACTTGTACTTGGCTAAGATGAGCTCTCTGCAGTCTAGCTGCCCTCCAAAGTTGTTATGAGAGTTGCCCAGTTCACTGTATGACATAGCCTTTATTTAACTCCTGCCAAAATTAACTGTGTTTAATTTTGTGTAAGTCACAGTACTGCCTCTGAGTTTATGGGGGCTTTATGTACTTCTTTACACCTTTTCCAAATTCTAGGTCTGCACTGTGGTTCCCTACCAAGAAAAAGGAGACAGATGACAATATTCTGGAGGAAAAAAAATATTGGAAATATGATGATATCAAAAGATGAGGGAGCACTTTGGAGAACAACTGAGCAACTGAAGTAAAAAATGATACAATCTTAAAAAAATACATCTTCTGTTTTCAGTTATAAAGAAACAAAACTGGTAAACTTCTTTTGAACTTCTTTTGTTTTTTATATTTAGAGGTGCTATATTTAGGGGAGGAAGGAAGAAGTGATTTTATGTAGCCTCCAGCAAAATGCCATGTTTTTCATACAATACTTTCCTATTCATTCTTATTTGCATATTTTTTAATACATTTTAGTTTTTGGGTTGCTCATAGAAATGATTTAAAAGGAAATATTCTCCAACGAATCTCAGCTGTTTCTGCAATTCCTAGAATTTTAAAAAAGAAAGGTCTTCTGTCTTGTATATTTACATAAAACCTGAATTCCAGATTTGGAAGATGTAATAAAAATATGCTTTTCTGGGATTAGTTCTTAGGGAAAGAGAATTCCCCATGACCAAAAATACCCCAGTAATAAGCATTTGCACTGTGCTGGCACCACTGTGACCTTAAATTAGGAGCTTGCCCCCATTTGTAGCCAGTTTCCCCTCTTAAAATGCACAGTTAAGTCATTTGTAAATATCATAACTAAATCTGGAAGTGTAGTTTAGTGACTCTATTTGAGGATTAAGAGGAAGAATAACATTACTTAGAACCATATGCAATCTTTTCTGCTTTGTTTAATTTAGTTTGCGCTATGCAAGCCTTATCTTACAGATATTCTTCACTCCAGCTCACTTGATATATTTGCAAAAAAATGTATATACTGTGAGGTGCACTGACAAAACATCAGTGTTGTGGAATCATTGTCCCTAGGAAGGGCAGAAAGGAAAAAGGTGGATTTATACTGTTTGTTTTCAAAGGAGAGGAGATTTAAAAAGAAGGTATTGGACTTTACACTCGACCATACTGGCTGGCTTTGTTAAACACTTGGAGCAACACTCGAGTTTCCTTTACCAAGGATGCCAAAGAATTGAAATTCTCTACTGAATACAGTCTGCATTGTGGTCTTTAGTGCATTGAGGCTTTATTCAACCTTTTTTTTTCAGTGGGACTAACTCAGAGATTCTGTGAGTAGCTGATGTTTGATTATTGTACCAGATTGACAGTTGCTGATTAATTTATATATTGTATTGTTAATTACAGGTCTCACAAGTTTTGTTCTTGCTGAACCCACTTTGTGATCCCTTATGGTACTTGAAGTCACATTTTACTTCCTTCAGACAGTAAGGATGGTGAAATAATTTTAAAATTCTGAGCAGCTGCCTTTGAAGTTATTCTGACTCCTTTTTGATCCAAAATTTCTTATTTTTTAGCTTTACTTTTTTTTTTTAAAGAATGCTTACTATTTCGATATGGACATACTGTGCTGTCAACAAACATAATTCTTATACATTTGGAAGGAGCATGGGGCAGATCCTTGACTGGTGAAAACACTCATAATTCTCTTGGTTGTGTAGCCCATTTCAGCCTGGAGGGAAAATTTGCAGAGACCACCTTCAGTCACTGCTTGGTGTGAAGTGGAGACAGGCACACAAAAGGAAGTGTCTGAAAGATTACTCTGAACTGGGCAGAGCCAGGACATCTCCTAAAATAGTGGAGTCTCATGTCATCAACAGCTGGATTTGGAAAATCTGAGTGAGGTAAAAGGGAGACTCTGAAAATCAGGCACTGGAGCTGAGCAGAGCTGACACCAAGCTGTTCCCAGCATTCCTTACCTCCCAAACTGCTCCTTCAGTGGTCTAATCCAGTGCCCAAACCCAAATTCCCTCACACCAATAAATCCTCTGGCTCAGCAGGGGCTAAGGAGCAGGAATAGCTGTGTCTCAGTTACCACAGGGACAGATCCTCAGCCAGCAGAGGCCCCTCACACAGGAGACAAATTGAATGCAGAGAGGCAGAAATGAAAAAGAGAGCACAATGATTCATTGGGGGGTGAGGAAAGATCAGCCATCAAACAGCAGCTGTGAGAAAAATGACTGGGAAGCATTTCTGCCACACGCACACACACACATGGAGACATGGAGCCAATCAGAGCAGAACATTAAATACATATTAATAATTATTTACTAGAAAGTTTCAATCAAATGTAAAGTCCAGTTACCAGGTGATCATTTCCCACAGTAACATCAGACAGAGATTCATTGTTCTAAAGTCTTTGATTTTCCATATTATTTCCTGTGCTTATTCCTTTTAACTCTTCATCTATTCCCACACTAAAACCAGCAGGAAGACCCACACTTGAACCTACCTGCAGTTCAGTCTAAAGTTTTTAAGAATCTTTACTATTATTGACAAGGGAAGAAACATGATGAAGAAAAAGGCCTTGCAACTTGTTCTCGAGTCAGGAGAACTGCAATCAGGATTGTTCTGACCTTGCCATGTCTGGAAAACAATTCCGGAGTCACAATTAGCACCAGTAGTTACACTCTCAAAGCATGGAAAATTGTGGTGGTAGAACTGGGAACAGGACTGCTCTCTAACTAAATTATTAGGGTGAAGTATCTGGTGTCTGGTATAAAAATTAGTTTTAATTAAATTTAATGCTGACAATAGAAATTAATTGTTTCAGTGGCCACAGGACTGACGAGCCCATTGTCAGGACATGTAACCAACAGCAGTTCTAGCACTGGGACTGGCATATGGGGAGCATTTGTAGACATGTAATTAGAGCTCCATCCAACCCTCGCTGAAATAAACTTCCCATTGATTTTAATAAGAAATACATTAAACTCTGGACACCATGGTTCATCATAATGTGGTATCACTTCTTTCAAAATTTGGCAGTGGATCAAATTCTCTAATTTGGCTTACGAGTTTGCTACAGGGAATGACCTTACCCGTATTATGTGGTATGACAGCTACAAAACAGCTGCTACCAGCTCTGAAGAATGTGCATTTTATGAGCTGGGAAAACAGTTTTTCGTGATAGATTGTTACACTGAATTAGTTACATGTTCAGGAAACATGGCAAAAAGAAATAACAAATAATAATAAATAAATAAATAAATAATAACTTGCTCCTCAAAAGAGCACTGTAATTATTTGTTTTCCTGTCTGTGCAAGAAAACAGCAGTTTCAGTGACTGAATACTCTGAATTCCTCAGAGTGTCTATTGAAAGCTACTCATAATGACATAAAAATTCAGAGAGAAGTCTTTGAAGATTATTATGTTCCTCATCCACAAATCAATGATATCTCTGAAATCACCAGATAAATCAATTATTCTAATCAACAGGGAGATAGCTCTTTCATAATCTCTTTTTTAGTCCAAGTTTAAAAAATGGCTTATTTTCAATAAAACTACCCATTGTACAATCCACATCTCTGTGAATGTAACAACTGAATTTGGGAGCTCTTTGCAGATTTTCTGTAGGATTGGCCACTCTTCCAAACTCACTGCCTAAGCTACTTCTTGTCATATTTGATGCATGGAAACGAGTATCTGCATTAAAAAATGGCTTTTTATTTTTTTTTCCCATGCCACCTACAACTACATCCTTCAGAAAGTCATGGTGTTTCTGCAGCACTCAAACATCTGCTGTGTGACTGACACTGGCTGCCTCCATGATTTCATTGATGCCATTGAATATTTTGGCACGTTTCCTCTCAGACCATTAAAGTGGGAATCGCTGGAGACGGCAGCCACAGGGCTGATCAACAGGAAAGGGCTCCAGTGCAGATGTCTGCAGCTGAGCCAGCTGCAGGGGCTGTTTTAGAGCCAGTGGGGAGAAATGGGCACTTGTAGGTTGTGATTCAGCTCACCCTACAGAGGACGTCTCAAATAAGGCAGATGGACTCCATCCCAAAACTGTGCAGTGACATAAAAGGAACTGAAGGTGACTGGCTTTGATGGAAGGGTTCACACTGCAGATAGATACAGCCAAGTGAGAGGAATCTTGTCCTGATGGAATAATTTTGACCTTGAAGCACTTGGGATCTCCCTGTGATAAAAAGCCAAGCATTTGATGGGATTATTGTATAAAATAATGTGTTTCATGTTTCTCATAAAGGGAGAAGGTCTAAATTACTTCCTTGCCTCATGATCTGCTCTAGGTTTGAGTCCCCAATAAAATCTCCCTTACTGCAAAAAAAGTGTATTTCTGAGTGAATTTTTAAAAGTGCATTAATAAGTCATTGTTTGTAAAAATTATCCCTGTAAATAAGGATAACACTATAAATAAGGATATAAATGGAAATCGGGATAACACTAGCAATTGCTGCTGATTCTTAAAATAACCTATTTACCAAAACACCAAATAATTTAAACCATTTACCTGTTTTAGGGACTGAGTAATTCATGCAGAATTAGCAGTTTTATCTTGGTGTGGGCTGGCTGGTGATGAATGTGTTCTTACTTTATGATCACACTGCAGAATAAAATGCATGTGAGGTGAAATCATTGCTGCTGGCCTGAAGTACCAACAGGGTCTGAGGCAGTGAGTTTAGAGCTGGTTTGGTTGTTTCTGTACTTTCCTTTAGTTATAATGAAGTTGGAGGCACCCTGGAAAGAATGGGGTACCTGGGTGTGCTCAGATGGGGAAGGTGTCTCATACATGGACTTTTCATGGAGTGGTTTAAAATGCTGAATGATGGCATTTGAAAATAATGAAAAAAAAAAAACCAAACCCAAAAAATAAACCAACAAAACCCCAGAAGATAGAAAATTTTGAGCCATCAAACTTGATTGGAAGAAAAACTTTTTTGCTAACAATCAGGTGTTAGCCAGGCTCTTGTGAAAGCCCGGAGAGAACAGATTTGTCATTACTGGGGATGGTCAGCAAGAATTATGCAAAAATTTTGTCTTTAAGTGAAAAGTGGGTGATCACATTCAATCATGCTGGGATGAAGTGTTTCTTCATATATACCTATGGGTGGGTTGGCCTCTGCCTGATTTGAGTGGGCTCTAAGAATAATTTACCATCTGTGCTCAGATGGCTTCCTATTTGAAGTTCAAACACAGTTCTCAGATTTACAGGTGGAAGATGAATCTGAGCTTGAGAATGGGCTGCAGCCACATGTGGCTGTCATTGCCACTGCAAATGTGCTCCACAAAGTGGTTGATGCCCCAGTACCCATAAGGGTTTTCCAGGGTTTTTCTTTTTGTTGTAGGATTTGGGCTTTCCCTCTGGACATTGCACTGCCACCTGATGAGAAATGGTAGCAGCTAAATGAGCTTTGTAGGGGTTAATGGTATTTTTAATTGACCTGCCTCCTGTCCAGGTGCCTGAGAAGAAAAATCTACAGGAACTCAAGTAGAATTGAAAGGGTAATCCCAGAGAAGGGAATAGAAAGATCTAATTAATAGATTGTAAAACTAAAAACACTACTGGGACCATCTGATCCTGTGTAACAGAGGTCGTAGGTCTTCCCGGATTTAATTTATATTTGAACTTTATTTTTCTTTTTAAAAGCCATCCAATGCTGATATATTAGTTACTAGTGATGGAAAATCTTGCAGACACCTTTAAGCTGTGGCAGTGATTAAATTTCAATGTTAAAAAAAAAAAAAAGAGAGAGGCACAGCTTTGTTTTCAGTCTAAATTAGTCTGATTTCACCTTCCATGAATTTCAATTGTGAGTTGTTACAGAACATATTGAGTCAATTTCCATTCTTTTGCTCCTCTTCCAGCAAAAGATATGGTTCTGTTTTCCTTGGAACGTTATTTTAAGGCCATTGAGAAAGAAAATGAGAGAGAGAAAAAAGAAAAGGAAGAAAGAAACTGATGGTCAGTGCCAGTATGGAACTTGGGATTTCTTGTTCTGACACTCTCCACCTCACCCAGCTGACAGGAATGGTTCAGAGCCATGTTAAGTGTTAAGTTAACACATGGAGGAGTGGTAAGCACTCCTGATGCAGCCAGCATGCAGGGAGCCCTTAAAAGCACCTCTGCACACAGATCCTTGGATTTCATGGATCCAGGCACTTCTGAAGACTCAGTAACAAAGCTTCAGTACTGAACAGTTCTTTCCCCCTTCCTTCCCCCCTGCAACTTTTTATCTCTCTGCCTCAGTTGCCAAAAGAATACAGAACTGGAGAAAAATGCTGTGAGGTTAAACACTACAGGACTGGGAGATGTCTGCATGCAGCAGGAAAAGGGACCATGTGAGCCCATAGGAGAGAAGCAAGTGCTGGTTGGATCTGTACCACACCTAGAATCACAGAATCACAGAATCACAGAATCACAGAACAAGCTGAGTTGGAAGGGATTCCCAAGGATCATCCAAGTCCAGCTCCTGGCCCTGCACAGCACCATCCCCCAGAGTCACACCCTGTGCCTGAGAGCATTGTCCAAACACTCCCTGAGCTCTGTCAGGCTGGGGCTGTGACACTGCCCTGGGGAGCCTGTTCAGTGCCCAGACACCCTCTGGGGGAAGAACCTTTTCCTGATATCCAACCTAAACCTCCCCTGACACAGCTCCAGGCCATTCCTTGGGTCCTGTCACTGTCACCAGAGAGAAGAGATCGGTGTCTGTCCCTCCTCTTCCCCTCATGAGGAATTTGTAACTGCACTGAGGTCTCCCCTCAGTCTCCTCCAGGCTGAACAGGCCAAGTGCCCTCAGCCTCTCCTCACACGGCTTCTCCTCAAGGCCCTTCTCCATCTTCTTTGCCTTCCTTTGGACTCTCTCTAATAATTTAATGTTTTTCTTACACTGTGGCACCCAAAGCTCACTCGAGGTGAGGCTGCCCCAGCCCAGAGCAGAGGGGACAATCCCCTCCCTTGCCCGGCTGTGATGCTGTGCCTGATGTCCCCAGGACATGTTGGGCCCTCCTGGCTGGGAATCTGAACTCCACAGCTCTTTCTGAGCTGCTGTAACCCTCAGCTCAGCCATCCACTTGCTCTCTGCAAACCCCAAGGAAAGAACATGACCACTGCTGATCCTCCCCGTGGATTTGGAATCTGCTCTGTGCCAGCAGAAAGCTCCTGTATCCCAGCAGGCACGGGGTGGTTCTTTCCTCTGGCATGTTCCCCCGACATTCCTCCTGCTGAGGAAGGCTTACCATCAGGGCAGGCTATGTTTCTTGGCTGGCTGGTGCATATTTGAACTTCAGTTCTCACCCTTGGGATGTGCAACCACAGTTCCCTTCCAGTAGAAACCCCAAGTCTAAAAGCAGCACAACAGATGTGACCATTGTTCAGTGAATGAGCTCAGGTGTGACTAGATTGTTCCAGTCAGGCTTGCTAATTCTCTCTCTCATTTTCTTTGCCTCTTTTCCCCTCCTCCTCTTTTTTCCCCTCTCATTCTTCTGAGTAGAACCACCTTGCTCTTGGATTTGAAGAACTTTTTTCAATTCTCTTCAATGAAGCTCCAGTTCTTCTAGTGAAAAACAAGGGCTATAATATTCAGTATAGATTTTGTGATTCTGAGAAATACTTCTTTGACTAATCTGACACGATGATTTCCAATTGAAATATCAGAAACTAATCTGAAATGAAGGCATTTGTCTGACTACTAGGTGGTAGGTATTTTCAGAAAGAAAGAAGCTTGATACAAAAATACAGAAATTGTTTAGAACAAAATGACCTTAGTATGGACCTGGTAAAAATCCAGCATGAATGAGGATTAGAAATTAAGTAATTTCTTTTTCTTTCTCTTCATTTTTCAGTCTGAAGGGCATGCTGCTTTTATAGGTTTTAACTTAGCTGTTTCATTTATCTGAGTTGTGCTACTGTGACAAAAACAAAGAAAAGGATGTTTCAGCTTTTTTTTGGCCAACTCAACTTGTGAACCACCTTTGACCATGTAGCAGAACAAACTATTGATTTTTGACTGGTCAAGTTTATCAAAATATTGCAGCTATTCTGTTTGCCATCACGTATTTTAAACCCAAATTAAGTTTGGGGATAGTTTTGGAGAAACTTTGTGGGCCCAAGTACCATTTCCCTATGCACTCAGAGACACCTGAAATCCTGCTTAATTTTCTTAGTCCCTCAGGATTACTCAGGAAAAAGTCTTGTTTTTCTTTATTGGGAGCCTTGCCTGGGAATCAGTTTGAGGATGAAGGTCTGTCTTTTTATTCAGCTCTCAGCTGGAGTCCAGTTGACTAATACTGCAAGACAGTATTAATACTTTGCTGTCAGAGCCTGTCAATCCCAAGAAAGCAAGTCTGACTCACTGGAAAATATCCCCATGAGAAAGAGCCTTTCACAACCTCCTATCCCAATGCATGGAAAGATAAATGCTAGGGTTCAGATTTTCCCTCCAGAGACTGTTCTTCAGGAAAAGTCAAAACAGACACATGCTCAAGGCAGGCTCAATAGATTTTACAAGATATGACATAAACGACAAAGAATTTCTAGCAGTGGCTCTCTGCAGACAGATTTATGGAAGATCGAGGGTTTGAGGATTAAACTCTCTGCTGGCTGGTGTGAGACAACCTGATTATTCTGTCCAGCTGGAAAAGAGAGGAGTAACAGGGTCCATCTCAAGGAAATGAATCTATTTAAATGATGCAAGGCTGTCTTCAGCTGGAAGTGTCAGGGTGACACTGAACATAAACACCCATGGCTTGTGGCTTGCATTGATATTCTTAAGTGAACAAGAGGCGTGAGGAAAATGGTACCAGGTGTTAAATTCATCACCTCAGAGATGGAACAAAGTGAGCAAAAAATAAATTGAAGGGATGACTCTGTATAGCAGGGAGAAGGCCTTCAGCAAGATTTATCCAATATGCAAAATGAAAATTAATGCTGCATTTAGTTCAATTAAATATTTTTTATACAAAGGTACATTGGGATACATTGCTGGCTTTTGTTTTTCATTTTCACTGGAAGTCACACAGCCAAACAGATCTCTGCTGGCACCTAGAATATTCATGTGGAGAGGAAGGAGGATGGAAGGAAAGGATGGGAAAAATTATGTGAGTAAAAATAAAAGGGGAAAAAATCCAGTATAATGGCATTTTAAAAAGATGCAGATGAAATTTAAACTTAGCTTCAGATGACTTGCCTTTTTTATTTAATTATTTAAAGAAATCCATCCTGAAAAACAGGAATTAATTCTTTGTACAAATTTCCTAAGTGTCACCTGACAGAATGTCTAAAGTATAATTAATTCATGCACACAGAACCAGAAGATGCTAAGGAGAAACACATTTTCTAAAAAGTAATGCTGAAGGTCATGTCCTGAATACATTTGTACATCTGCTTCTTTCTAGAACAACTGCAGGCAGAACTGACCTAAATCAATATCAGGATGTAAATATTGATAAGTCTTGTCTAATTTTTGCTTCTGTGAGTGGTCCTGATGGCTTCAGTGTGGCTGTCCACACTGGTGGGGAGCAGTGATCCTGTTCTGCTCCAAACCATGCAGGTCCCTAAACAAAGGTGTGGACTCTCTTCCCTGATGTTCCCTCTCCTGCAAGTTCCTGCTCCTCTAAGGATCATCCTGGAGGCCACTCAAGGGCAGTACCATCAGCATGATGCAATCTGGATTTCACAGCTTGTTCTCTGGCCTATTCCCAGGGTGGCAGCAGTAAAGGTGATGTGTGTGACCCTGCTGTCCCTGTCCCAGCCTGTCCCTCTCTGTCCCAGGTGTGCTCTCATTCAGCAGCTGCCTTTAACCCCTAATTGATGGAAGAGCTGCAGATTGATGGAAGAGTTGAATTGCTTTTGGATAAGCTTAAAAACTCTTACAGTAACAATGTCTGCTGTTGTTTTAGGGGGCTTAGGTACACCCCAGGCATGACCGTACCTCTAAGGCTGAGAGGCAGCCTAAATCCCAGAGTGTTCACTCACTGCTGCTGGGATTGGAGTGTCCTAATGATGTGTAAAAGGCAGCTGTCCCCAGGTCAACTTCCTCTGTAGCAACAGGGAAAATGTAATGTGCAGGATTTCCTCCCTGCACTTATCTGTGGGGAGTGATGTGGAACAAAAATAATGAGTGATTTTTCTTTGGGAAATGATTTACTGACCGTAATTAAAATGTTTTGCTGTTGCCTACTGCTTTTCACCAATAAACCCATCAATAAACCACGATGAAAAAACTTTGGTATTATTGTCACCATTTTATAATGCAAATACCAAGGTATCAAGATCTGGGTATCATATGGGCAGGAGTCTGCAATTTTTTCAGCTGGAGTTTAGGACTGTGGTGCTTCAGAGAACTGTGTCCAGCAGTGTGTAACTAAGGCCAAAGACAAGACACAAGCTGCTGTAGGTTCATAATAAAAAATTTCCAGATTTTCAACTCTTTGCTCATTCCACTCAGCCATGCTAGCTCTCTGAAGAGTTGGTGGTGCGGAAGGAAGAAGATGCTTTATGATCCTTGATGACTATAATGTAGCATATAAAGCTCTAGGGTGCTTTCAAACTCACTGTGATCCTGTGGGGTGGAAAATTAATCATGCTGCAGCTACTAGGAGAATATATTGGTTTTTTTTACATTAGCTGCTTGGGTCTCTTTCCAAACCAGAAGATGATAAAGCGCTTCCCACTGCTGGATGGAGACAAAAGAGAGTGTAATCAACACAAGCAGTAAAATAAGCTGAATAAGCTTCTCTCTACTCCTGATTACTAATGTAATTCTTTTACAATCATTCTTGGCTCTAGAAATAAGAACCATTTGCAAAATAAGCAGTTTTTTTTTTTCTTTAATGCCACAGTCGGATTGTTGCAAATGTTGGATCTCAAACCTTGATCTGCTCTCTCAAACTTAGCTGCCAATCTTTCCTTACTGCAGGATGTTGATATATTGTATGTAGATGTATAGACAGCTCAACTTTTGGAAAGTGCATGGAAATTGTTCCCTGCAGTCAACAAGTGTCAGTAGATTCAGCTAAAATAAAATACAGACAGTGGTTTGAGGTTTCTTGAGACTCCTGATATTCCTAATGGAAAAAAAAAAAACCTTAGTCAGCTTTTTTTCTTCCACTTCTTTCTTGCAGACTGGTTTTGTCTTCTTATACCAGAGATCTTTCCAAAGACCTCATTCATACAGCAAATTTTGGGGGATTTTATGGTCCTGGATTCACTATATAGGGTAATTCTGCAGGTTCATACTTGCAGGGTTTATTTTCCAGCTGAAAACTTGCCCTTACCTAAATGAGGCCCTCTGAGGTTTCTGACCTCTGGTTGTTGTCTCCTTGTAAGCCCTTTTCTCTCCCTGTTCCAGGCTGCAGCAGCCCATGAGCCCTGGGATTTCTGATGCTCTGAGCAAGGTCAAGCTTTGCATTTTCCACCTTGGTGTCAGTGCATCACTGAAGGGATGAAAAAAAGGAATCATGTAGTTGTGACAGCAAAAACAGCTCCCTGATTCTGCAGTGCAGCCACTCTTTATTCACATTGCACATCTGCCACCTGCTTGTAACCTGTGGGTCAAAACCCAGGTCAAAACCTGACACTGAACTTGGAGGGAAAATAATTTTCTTTGAGTAGCAGACTTCACCTAATTAAGTGCTGCTTCTTATGACAAGAAAGAAACCAGCTGCAAAATGATTGATATTTACCTGCTCTTTAAATTTCAGCAATGGAAGAATCTTTCTACCCTAATTTAAATCAGGGTTCTAATAGTATCCAGTATCTTCCAACTGCAGTGTCTCAGTCTGAAGAAGTTGCTGCACATCATCATCTCTCTCCATGCTCTGGCACCAGACCACTTCCACTGCAGCCTCCTGCTAAGTGGGAAAGTTGGAAGTTCAACAAGAATAACTTAGAAATAGAAAGAAATAAATGATCATGAAATGCAGGGAGTACTGAAAACACACTTGGAAAACCCTGATGTTCATCATTAGTCTTCTCAGCTCTTCCTGTGCAGAGCTGCAGCATTTGCTAGAGTGTGCTGAGAAGCTGTGTGCAAGAGAAAGGTCAAGTGTAATTGTGAGGGTTGGCACCTTCTCAAAGACTCCCATGAAATATTTTGTCTTGCAAGTCAGCTGTTTCCTGACAAAAACTGGGCACAAGCCTTGTTAGCCCACTGCTCTACCACAAATTTAATTTGGAAACTCTTAAGAAAGCTCAGTAAGGTGAAAAAACCCTGAATCATTGTAGCAATAATAATTTATGATAATTTTTTATTATTTGCAGAATGGTTTGAGTTTGGAAGGGACCTTAAAGATCATCTTGTTCCAAGCCCCTGCCATGGGCAGGGACACCTTCCACAAGACCAGACTGCTCCAAGCCCTATCTAACCTGACCTTGAGCACTTCCAGGGATGAGGCAGCTTCTCTGAGCAGCCTGTGCCAGTGCCTCACCACCCCAACTCTCAATAATTTCTTCCTTTTAGCCAATCTAAAACCTAATTTCTTTCAGTATAAATTCATTACCCCTTTTCTTCACATTATGGTGTTATGGAAGTCTTGAAATTTCTACTGCAGGGCTTATTTTTACCATATGCCAGGTCCTGTATGCTTTTCAGAAGTGATAAATGGTCTTTGGAGTTGAGTAAAGATGCTGTATCTCATTGCCATCACTGGATTTTTAGAAGTAAGCAAAGTGTAAGTGCAGAGCCTTATCCATGGCCTTATAACCATAACCACAATAACCTTTGCTTATTCCCATTATTAAGTATAAGTGAGTCAAATGGAAGTCTCTGTCCCAGTGCCAGCTTATTTGGGAAACCTCTTTCCTTGTGGTATCTGACCCCCTAAGTATTCAAACCCAGATGGAGCAGCAATACCCTCACCCAACCTGCTCACTCAAACGTGGTGGCTTTGGCAGGTGGGTGGGACCTGAGTTCTCACTGGGGTAAATTTCCAGCTGTGTGTGGTTCCTGAGCAGTTTCCAGCTCTCCCTAGGAAGTGGTGCCCCCATTCTCTGGTGTTTCCACAGGAAAGCAGATATCCTTGGACAGTCCTTAGTGATGGGGCAGGGAACTGCCAATTAGAGTGAAATCCTGGGAGGATTTGGGGTGTGAAGATGACACCCAGTGTCATTAGTGCAGTGCATAAGTAAGTGCAGAGGATGGAAGCCTCCTGTGGTTCCAGTGGTGACTTCTCTTGCTCTCCCAACAAGTGTTTTAAAAGCCCCCAAAGCAGCAGGTTCTGCAGATAGAGTAGTGAGAGTAAAGCCCCTGGGGGAATAAAAAAGCTTTCCTTACCAAGTGTGGATCAGTGTCTGGACTCATGCAGGATTAAATCCTGTCCCAGATGCAAATCAGAGTTTTCATGCTGCCATTAAGTGGCACTTCCAGAGGCACAGGGAGCATAGAAGAGAAACTGAGCAGCCTGAGGATGGATGCCCAAACTTTATATGGTGTTGTGAAAAGTATTTGTTTTGCTTGAAATGTACCTCATCAGCATCACCCTGATCTTCCCTCTAGTCAACATTTTTGCCTGTTTTCCCTCCAGGTATGTAGTGAGAAGCACCAACACTGATGCTGGAATGTGAGGCAGAGAGAAAACTTGAGCAGCAGCACGTGCTGCTGTTCTCCTGGTCCCATCCCTGTGGCATCTTCTGCCTCTTCCCTTTGCTCCTTACAGATGCACAGATGTTGAATAGTCCTGGAGATAGGATGGTGGTTTAATGGAGCTTGCCACTAAGGGCTCTGCAGAGCAGAAAGGAAGGCTTTGAGACAATGCAGACCATATTTTTAAATTCCTGCTGTCTCCTGGCGGTGAAGCCAAGTAGAATGCCAGTAAGTAACAAGATTCTGCAGCAATTTCTATTTCAGTGACACAGAACTTTTCCTTCAAAGTTTCTTAATACCCTATTTTATTTCTCCTGCTTTTGCTGTGACAGTATATTGAATTGCTGTTTCCTCTCCACTTTCAATTAATGCAAGATGAGCCTCTTTTCAAAGGCCTTGTGGGAGTCAGGCACCCATCTTTCAGCAATTTTCCATCTGAGCTGGCACCAAACTTACTTAGACAACTTTTGAAATCTCACCCATAAAGTCTGATGGTTAACTAAAGAGTCCTTATTGGAAACTATGATTATTGCAAAGGTTACTGGCAATAAACATGACTTTGTTCTGCCTGTGACGTGTGTGCAGTTGATTCATTACAATAATGACACACTTCACCCAGGTAGTAGCACTTTTCATCTGAACTGAAGGCTCAGAGTCAATATTTCCATTTTGCTGGTGTTTCATATAAATCTCTGCATTTGTCATTGACAAATGAAAGAGCTTCAGAAATGTTTTCCCCATCATTTGTCTCCTGGAACATAAAACAAACAAGGAAACCTCATGTTGTATCGCAAAGAGTAGGAAAAAACCCGGGTGTTTTTGGCTCTGGGAACTCAGTGATGGCAGATATGATGAAATAGCTGGGGGACACGCTGGGCCCCAATTCACTGTGGGGGAAGGCAGTCAGTGCATGGACTGGGATGCCCTTTGTAGGTCCTGGGGCATTGTGTGTGGGCCTTAATAGCATTGCCTGCCCCTCGCCTTTGCAGTGCTCTGGTACGGAGATAATGGGGTTTTGCTCGTGTGCTCTCCAGCATTCACTCAAAGTCAGCATGGAACAGTGAATCATTGTGACATGATGTTCCTTTTGCAGGCACTGCAAGAGAGAGATTTTCCAGATAGAGTTCAGTTTGTTTTCTTTTATGTGTGATGGGAACCACACTTGGTGTTTGCACAGTTTTAACGTTTCCCTGCAGCTGCAGCTATTCAGATTTTCACTGCATGTGAATCAAAGGTGTCTGACACACTCCTTTGTCAGCAGGAATGCAGGTAAAAGAAGGAGTAAGTGCAGGAGAAGTTCTTTGGGTAAAGATTGTGTGAAGTGCTTCTCATGCCACCTATGCTGAGTTTTCCTTTTGTACAGCAAAAAATACTGGATTTTCATTATGGGTTACTCAGTAAGTAAAATTGGTCATATTAACATAAGAACCTAAAAGCTTTTCTCTTTTTTTTTTTCTTTTTTTTTTAGGCATCAAGTGATCAGTTTCTAAGGACAACACATCATTTAATCTGTTTGTTGATGTGTCTAAAGCTAGAACTCATGTGCTGGAAACTGCTCAGAAGCAGTCCACAGACAAACCCCAAAAGTCTGGGAGGGAGGCAGAGCACAATGTTTCATCATTAGGAACTGTATAGAATAAAAGGTTGCAAACTCTGGAATTAATATGAAAAAATCATTCCCAACATTTCTGGCAGATTGGGTCTGCTTCCACTTCTGTCTCTGACTTTTAATGTTAAAAAAGAAAAAGTGATGTCACAGAAGTAAAAGCTACAAGAAAACCACAAAGTAAAAAATATCCATAATTAAAAGCATGCCAGTGAATGGCTGTGGTGTGGTTTCTGTAATGTGGACCCCATAGGAGGATGCAGTGTGAGACTCTGAATGCAGCTACAGCTTTGGAGCTCTTTTTTGCCTAACTCCAGTGATGTGTCCTCAGGGCAAAAGATATTCTTCCCAAGGATGGTTTAAAAACATTTAATGGAGTTTTTCCATGAGATGAGCTACAAAAAATACCCTTCAATAAAATGAGCAAAGAGTTCATGATGGGATGCTCTTACTGAAAAGAGCCTCCAGCAACAACAACAAAAACTGGCTGTAGAGTCAGCAATGAATAGAAGCTCTTCAAAGGCCTAGAAAAATAAAATCATTCAAAGATTAATGGGTCATATGAACCTTAGCTGCTTGCCATGAACTTGCATTACATGTCTGAGGTTTTATAAAAAACTACTGCTGCTATTGCATTGATTCCATGGTTACAGATCTCTTCTTCCAGCTACACTCTGCAGAAATTAGATTTGTACCTATCTGATCCACCCATTGCCATTGCCTCACTTACTTCAAGGAAGAAAATTTGTAAATTCTACAATTTTTTCTCATTTTAGTCACAATTTTTAGACCAAAAATGCTACAAGAAGACTTGGGTGCTTTCTTGCAAGGTATCAGAGGTGGAGAAGGGACACATTTTCATGATGGCCTTGGCATTATTAGCAGCTGGAGATCTTAGTGGCCTTTTCCATTGATTTCCAATTGATTCTATGATTCTATGCATAAAATGTATGAATGCACACATAAATACATAATGTGGAAGGAAATGGCCTTGATCCTTGCTTTGAGGCCACCATTTTACCTACCACCTTGCAGTTGAAAGGGCAGGCATGACCAAATACAGAAGAAATACTTTTTCTGCTTCAAAATAAACTAGGGAGGAAACAACCCAGAGAGTTTATTTGCCCTCCCTGATTCTGCTTATTTTCCTTTGAGATACTATGAGAATCAAGTTAGAAGACAAAAAGGGAAAAGGAATATTTCATCTTTCATAACTGGTGAAAAATAGTGGGCTTTGAATGAAAGTTTTGCTGTGAGGGAGAATCTTTGTGGGATGGTTGTCCTCTATGAGATGACTTGTTGGGCTACTGCAGCTTGTTCTGGCAATGATCTACTCAATGAGGCTGGACCAGCAACTGGTCATTTCTGTGGTGCTTCTCTAGGGGAAGTCATGATGTGTTTAATGCTGTCCTTGATGGTAGAGTTTCTGAAAAAAATCCAAGGAGCTTATTTTAAAAGCAAATTTAATTTAGCATGAATGGAAAGGAAAAAATATCGAATGTCCCAGCTTATTCCTTTTGATCTGCCTGGCCATCAAAGGGCAGAAAATGTAGTTTCTGGTCATATGTTACACACATAGATTTCTGATGTTAGTGGTGCCTGTGACAGGGAAATGAGTTCATCTGGCTCCATGAAGGCTATCAGAGGTATTGTTGTGCAGATCTATTTTACCTGGAAACCACATTAGCACATGGGTGGAGATAGCTAGAACTTTTGGAATCAAATATGCAAACAGCTGAGTTTTATTCAGAACTCATTCTTGTTTTGCACATTGGAATATTTAAAGTTTTCTGAGCACATTGCCCAATTTTTCCAGCATATACTCAAACGCCCTGCATGAGATGGGAGCTGTCTTTGCATTGCTTTGCCTCTGTCATGAGCACTGGCTTCATGCACACTGGGTGAGAGCTCTGGCTGTGGTTCCTTAGATGCATATTGCTCCATTTTTGTTTGTCCTGGTTAGTTTTACATCTTCTGGTGTCTTTCTCTGCTCATCTGAAAAAGATGTTTCCAGCTCAAAACAAGCCCTGTTGTGCAACTCCTTGAGAGTTGATCTGTGGTAGTTTGGAGGGGACAGGGAGCAGTTTCACAACATTGACTAGAAAAAAACATGCACATCTTTTAGCTTTCTGACCCCTTTATTGGAAAAGTTAATCTCACCAGAAAAAATGCACAGTATCTTTTCAAAATAAAACAAATGTTCCTGAGCCTGTTGTTTGTTTTGTTTTTTGTTATTGGAAATGGGTGTTACACACAGTGTTACAGAACTGAAATGTCTTATGTGATGTCTGATGCTTTCAGAAGACAGGAGTTGAGGAGAACACATGTGCTTTGCATAGCAGACAGTTCACAAAATATTGTATTTATAGTTAGAGAAGTAAATAAACCTTCACCAACAGCTCCTCTGGATCTTGGTTATGGATTTCCAATAACCTCCAAGGCAGTGAATGATTCTGACTTCCTGCAGTGCCACTGAACTCTTGTCAATCCACTCCATCCTCCAGCAGATTTTATGAGTGCAGGAAGTCAGCAGTGGCTCCTCTTGAGCTTTTAATCATTAAATTTAGAGGGATACAGGAGTGCAGCAGGATTGAACTCTTGTGGCATTTTCCTTGACTTGTGCCACCTCTTGCTCAGTATTTGATAATCCTCAGTTTTTATCAGCTGCAAAAACTTCCTGTGGCACTGTCACAAATAAACCACAGCTCAGTGGTAACTGGCAGATGTGGAAAGTCTGTGCAGTCCTTAAGTACTCTTTCCTTTACTTTTCTTTAACATTTTGACTCGTAGACTTTTGTATACAGAGAAAGCTCCAGGTACTATAATCAACATTCTGTGAATATGGGTTTCTGAAACAGCTGTTTATGTGGAAAAAGTGTTTGATAAGTTACCAGGGACAGTTTATGGGTGGTGTTTGTGCTCTCTACACGTTGTGCTAAGTGCTGTTCAAACAGCCCTTGACTTCCAGCCAACAGATGGGGAAGTCATTAGCCATCAGATTTGAAAAACAGTTGCTTTCTGTGTTTACAAAGCCCTGTACACGATCTGTTTGTTGACAAATTGTAAACTGAATGGGAAATGTCTGATGTCTTCTCAACGAGACTTATGTAAAACATTGCAGGAGTCAGCCTGGGGTTAATTTAAAATGCTGCTGGTCTTGTCCAGCACAGAGCTGAGGGCTGCAGCAGCTGGCTGAGAGGGGGACAGAGATGTGGTGAGAGAACAGGAGCCATCTGGAACAACAGCACAGGCCACTTTGTGACTAGGACACAAAGTACATCCTCTAAAAGCACATTTCCGAAGTCAATAATCTTAATAGGTGTAAGAATAGCACCCCAGGTACATAACTCTTACTAATCTCTAGTCTAATTTATGCATCCATAACACATAATTTGTGCTCTGCTCAGACTTGGCAGAGTTGTTGGGATAATAATTTCTCAAAAGTAAACCATTGTGGACAATCTCTAGAAAGTGTTCTGATGTGTTATTGACACCAAGTTTGGCACTGCCCTCTTTTTTCTTTTCCCTTCCTCATTGCCTGGATTCCTCAGCACATAAACACATCATCAAATTAATCCAAGCATTAAGGGACTTACATTAGGAATGGTATTGGCTCATTATATTTAATTTATGGGTAAAGAGCCACCAACAGTTTGCAACATTTCCCTTTGCTGTGATAATGGATTCCACTTTCTGAACTACTGTCCAGAGGCAGAAGATGGTCATTGCAGAGCCAATGTTGTGTGAAGGTTTTTGGTGGGTTGATTTGGTACTGGTAAATCAGTTCAGGTAAGAATTTCTTAATCAGGTGCCATTAGTTATTTACATACTTTAACTTATTGAGTTATTTTTGTATTAAAACAAATTCCATGAGAGGGGGTAATTTTTTAAAGATTAAAATAGGTCAGGTACAGGCATTTCCAACGTGACTTAAACATCTTATTGTTCCACTATAATTTCTTTTGTAATACCCACAGCAGTGACTGTCTCAATGATTTCCCCTGCCAGGATCTCCAGAGCAGGTAATTATTTGTGAAATACATAACAGAATGGTTGGCTGAGGCAGGTAGAGTTGGGAGGCTCAAGTTTTAGATATCTTATGAAGGGGCATTTCAATGCTAAAGAGGTCACACATGGCTTTGAATCACCACCAAATAACAGAAGTGGAATTTCAGCCTGCTCAGCACAGCAACCATACAAACTACCAGGCAGAAAACAACCTGGAGTTTCTCAGAGTTTTAGAAATTTTATTTTGCAGACATTTCTGTACCTTCCTAGCAAAATGTACTATGAATGCATTGCTGTAAACATGGATTTACCTTCCTCAAATAAACTAGAAAAGACCATTCTTCTGCTTGTCATGGTGTTGCATGTTTATTAAAAGGAAAGTAAGTCACAGAAAAAACTCTTCCTTTTTCCATTGATTTTTTTTGGAGCAGGACCCTGCAACATCTTGGAAAATGTCACTGAACATTACATTCTGAGTACAGTCACATCAAAAGAAGTTGGTGGGCATGATAGTTCACTAAAAAAACAGAAAGAACTACAACACTACAGGCAGAGATGCATGTGTAAAATAATTTTCCATTTATTAAAACCCCCCCATTTTCTAAAAGAGATTGTCAGAAAGTTTGGTCCTGATACTTCACTGCTGAGGTCAATGAGCATTTTTCTATTTGACAGATGATCAAGTCCTCAGTCAGAAATAATCTGTCTTTTCTCTCTCCATAAATATGCATACACACACTTACTTACCTTCATGAAAGGGATTAAGAACACAGATATTTAATCATTGCCTTGGACTCTTAGTGAGATGACAAAACTTTGGATATCTGTTTTTCCAATCAGAAGAACAAAGCCAGATATGCACACCCCATTTTCCACTCAGTCATCAGCCATCAGTTACCTCTGAAAAGTGAGCACAAAATGCTACCAGCATGAGAAACAAATTTCTAATTTCTTCACATAGGCATGACATTATAAAGCATAAGGAAGTGGAAAAGCAAGCCCTCAGTGTGGACAGAATCAGGTCTCTACATGCTGTTCCCTCATGTGCCAAGTTTTTCTTGTTGTATTTCTCAGGTAATTAAGTTTGCTTATAGGAAACCTTGTTCCTTTTTCCTCCTGTCCCCTTTTTATAGTGATTGTGCCCTGAAATCCCACACTAAACAGAGACAGGTATCAGGACTGCTACACCTCCCTCACAAGTGAGTGAAAAATACAGATGTTTGATCTTTGTGTGAGTTGTATTTCTGGTTTCATGCTCATGACAGCCCCTTAACACAGAGCAAAGGACTTTCTCTGCCTGTGAGTAAATATGATCAATGTTGTAGAGGAATCCTACACTCATCAACATGAACCTGTGAGCTATCAAAAAATAAAGAATCTCAGAACTGGTAATAGGTATAAATAAGCACAGATAAATTATTGCTGGAACTCTGCTGTTTCTTTGGGTAAAACCATAATCATTTTTATGGATCTCCTACATTCATGCTAAAAATTAGGAATATGTGGTGGTTTCAGGGTTTTTCTGCTGTGAGATAGGATTAAGAGAAAAGCAAAGCAGGCTCAAACTTAAAAGATATGAAGATAGTTTATTCACACACACTAAAAGAAAAGAAGGAGGGGAAAAAAAACCAAATAAAAACCAAAGAATCAAAATGAAACTTTCAAAAACACTTTCCCCTTCCCCACCAGCTTTTTTCCCCCTTACAGACATTTATAAAGGTAAGAACTCAGACCTCAGGGTTTGTACTTCTTATAAAATAGTCTTTCATCAATCTCTCTAGAGAGAGAAGTTTCTTCTGGTTATGGTAACTCTCCACTAGGACAGAAACAGTCCACTCGTGGTTTTTAGCTCCCACAGAAGACAGCTGCCCAGAAACAAAATTCTGTCTCTGTGGTTCTCCCATAAAGTGCAGTTTTTCCCATCAGCTGCACT
>VWYE01022672.1:341911-431971 GCA_013398995.1 Alaudala cheleensis | reverse complement strand
AAATCATTGTAAAATATTCATTAGTTTCACATAAGCTGCTTCACATCAGCTGCTATGAGAGTGAATGATGAATTTATGAATAATTCTGTGCTGCTTACCTCTTCTAACTCCAGCAGGGAGGAGGCAGGTGTCTCCTGTTAAAGCAGGTAGGGCACTGATCTTTACCTCTTCCATCACCCATCCTCCCTCCAGAGGAAAGGCAAAGGCTGCCATTAATGGGCCATTTAAGGCTCACTGCATCCAACTGGGCTCCACCCAGCAGGAGGAGCCAAGCATTCCTACCTGGATAAAATCTGAGCCCCAGAACACCAGGGCAGTGTGTTTTCCAGTGGAAATCCTCTGGAATGCACTGGAAAGAAATGCTTTCATTTCTAAAAATAAGTAAAATTTTATGAAAAAAAAAATAGATAAATAAAGATAATAAAAAATAAATAAAAATGTAGATAGAAAAAATAAATTGAAAGGGTCCTTCCTTCTCTTTCCTTCCTTCTCATCAAAATTTTTAAGTAAAGGGTATTTATTTAATGAAAGTGAGTTACATGGGTATATTTCCAAACTAAACTTTTCACTTCATGAGTATTTCTATCCAAACTTTTGGAATTAACATTACTTTTCTTATACAGCTTAAACAAATATGCCCTAAAACTATGAGAGGTTTCTGATTTGGACCTATTACTAACTAGACACAATCAGCCAAAATGTCTTTTTTTCTTAAATAATTTAAAAATTCTTAACTCTGGAAAAATGCTGATCATGTTTCCTTCCTCATCCATTTCCTCTTAAACCTCCTGGTTCAAACAGCAGATCCTTTTGCTAATCCTTGTGTTGTTGTATAAAGGAATTAGGCTATTTTTTCTAGGCATCAAAAGTATAGGAAATTAGCCAGATCTTAGTCCCATGTAGTGCTGAGTGTTTCAGCCATTATCCAGCAAAGCACTTAAGAACATATTTAACTTTCAGCACCTCAGGAGGCTCTTTCTTATCAATGGGTTTACTCAAGAATTTGGGGGGTTTAGGGCAAGGACTCTCAGCATCCTGCTGAAGGAGGAGATCAGGATGTGAGAAACTAAGGGCGGACTAAGAGCAAAGACCTGCTTAACTCCTGATTTTAGAGGTATTCTGATGTTTTATGGGGAAAAGTGTGACAGCCATGAAGTATTAGCCTAAATAATTTGCTCCTTTTGATTAGGAGTTGTGCAAGGGCTAACGAGGATTATTACTGCTCCAAGGAGACACTGCTACACATGAAAAATGGCAACAAAGAGAAGCCTGTATTGGAATGGCATTGACTTGGAAATACAAAAGGAAAAACTGCAGCTCCACTGAGCAGGGTGGGGTAAAGAATTGAAAAGAATAAAAAAAGTCAACTTCTCTTGACGTGATATTCAACTATATTTTCCCAAGGAAAAATAAAACGTAATTTATACAGACTTTTGAACAAATTGAAACCATGCACCAAAAATTGACTTATGTTTTTATGGAAAGAACAGAACACATTTATCAAGCACTACCTAGAGCCAGCAGCCTTTCACTATATAACTTGCAGGGTGTTTTAGTTATACTGAGGTCAGAGTGTCTGTTTCCAGCTTTAATCAGCTAATTCAAGATTGTACTCAGTCTGAAAAAATCGAATAAGTCTTTTGTTCTTAGATGGCTTGTTGTTTTCCAAATATGAAATAAAAACAAACCACAATCTATCCCTGGATTTTTAAGAAGCTAGGTTTTATTTATGAAAAGATCCTTGAGTACATTAAAAGAAAAAAGATAAAACTACTTATTTGGGTAAAATGCATGTTTGAATTTTAGTGTTTTGCAAATTCCTTATTCATAACCACTGTATTTAAGCCAGATTTTATGCTGTATTTGGTTGGTTTGTATTACAAAGAGATGGTTGAAAAAGAAGGCAGCAGTCCCTTAAAAACATGTGTGGCCAGAGGGGGTTCCTCACTGCAGGACCTGAGCTATATTCTGCCAGTTTTAGTGGATATTTTTATTGTGCATTTTCATATATTGGCTCATTGATAGCAAAAGTGAGGGAATTAGATGGAGGTGACCTCTGTGGTTTTTTCCGTGCTGCTTCTACAAGTTGCTGTACTTGTGCCTGTTTCTTTATATGGAAAATGAATTAAACAAAACTGAATGGATTCTTTGTTTGTATGGTCAATGCAGTGTGAATTCATAATGGTAAATAGATTTTACTTGAAGCTGGCACTGGGTGAAATGCAGAAGCAGGGTTTGACACTGGGACTGAAACTGGAACCTGACAATGTTCCCTTCCTGTGTTGCACCAGGATGAAGAATCACTCCTAATTTTTTGCTTTTGCTATTCCAATGCATCTTGATTTGTTTGTTCATTCTTGAGCAATAGAGCATTTTCAGCCAGAAGAATGGAGAATGCAACTGGTTCATGAGTTACATGCCCTCCAGAGAAGCTGAAGGATTGGTTTGCAATGTCCTCAGACAGAGGGGACAATCTGAGCCAGTCTCTTCCATATCCAGGTCAAGAAGGGTCAGATTTGTACTGGGGGTTGCAGTGTGAGGTGAGGGAGGAGCCATGGTGGGGGTAATTTGGACAAAAGAAGAAAAGAATAATTCTGTTTGTCCCTTTGAAGGACATGTGGGTGTATCCCTTAATTCAGGGGGTGCTTTTCTGCAGGTTTGGAAAAGAGGAAAGGTTTAAGACATGTTCTTAGACACTCTTTTTCTTGCTCAGTTTTAGATGGTTCCCACTTCAGAAACTTCAGTTTTTTGAATCTCATTTTGAGATGTTTAATACTTCCCTGGCATTGAGACTCCAATCACATAATGCAGGGTTGTAAATGTGGCTTGGCCAAAAAATTTAGATATATGAAGCTTCATTACTGTAACTCATAAATCATTTTGTGGCTCTAGCTCAAATACACTTCTTTTTTCCTTTATGCATGGTGGTTCTCTGAGCTGAATGTCATTTAAGAGAAGCAGCATGGGCAAGATACCCCCTAAGAAATGCATTCAATCAAAGTAGCATTTGAGACTAATGAAGATGTCCAAGAGTATTTTATCTATTGTAATTAAGGTATGTGTTTGCTCAGGTTAGTCCCAAGGTATCAGAAGTATTGGCATACCTTCCAGTTGCTTCCTGCAGATCTGAATTTTCACCCAATGTTTGAGCTTTTATGCTGAAGACCCAACATTTTTAATTACCCACTCAGGTGTGGAGAGAATGTAACAGTCCTTGCATGTTTAGAACAACAGTAGCTGAAGCACACCTATAAATGTGTTCCCACTTTCTAAAAATACTGATTTTGCTGTAACTCAGGGGAGACTGGCCTCACAGAAGCCCCACAGCCATCACTTCATGTGTTTACATCCCAAAACTATTCATAATCATTTCCATCCTGTGACTGGGTGGCAGCCACTTGGCTGGATGTCATTCAGATGCAGGGAGACAATGCAGCTTGGGGAAGCTGGACTTGAGACAGCAAAACTGCCCAAAACACCCAAATATGTAACTGGAGCATCCAGTTATATTGGCAAATGATAATGGCTAGAGCTCAAGATGGTGGAAAATAAAATACAAACCCAATTTGCTGCCTTCTAAAATGACACTCTCCTCCTTCATGTGAGGTTTTCCCACCTTTTTCTTTTTTCCTTCCCTGTTTACTTCTCCAGGCAGTAAAGCCTTAAAAGGGTCATTGAAGTTAAGCATCATCTGTCTTCTCTTTTGTGCTATTGAGTGGCTGCAGTGTTGAGCCTCATCTCCACAGATAAAACCCTCCACTGCCACAGAGAGCATTTATTTTCATTTTTCTTCTGTCTGAAACAATTTTCTTCTGTGGGGTTATTCCCCACCTTTGGAACATGACCTAAGGTCCATAATACTTCAAATAAATAAAGCCTGGTTCAACATAAACTGTAAATTCTGGCCACCCAATAAAAAAGAAAAAAAATCCAATAAAACACAACAGTAACAACAACAACAACAACAATAACAACATCAAGAATAAAAAACTCCACACAGACAAAAAAACTATCAAATTGTTCACCCTACAAACAAGAAAATGCCATTATTGCCAGGTTTTATTATGTTACTGTGACTAGTATGATTCTCATTGTCCACGCTCCTAAAAGGAAGGAGATAGATAAACTTGTGTTAAAAGAGATTTATTTATAGTCTTCCTGTTTGCTCAAAAAGTCTCAAAATTTGACCTCAATATGCCCTAAAGACTTTAGCCCAGGAAATGAAGAGTCCTCATGTATATATATTTTTAGATTTCATGGTTTTCAGCTTCACTGCAGGACTTTTGGGGTTTTGCTCACAGTGTTTGAGTGCTTGAGGTCAGCAACACTACAATGACTAATAAAATCATGGGGTTTTCTAATCAGCAAAATATAAGATTACATTCAAACTAGAAATCCAAGTGTAAAGGATAGAGAACAGATGTATTTCACATACTGTTTTCTTTCCTTCTCACAAACCATATCTTAAAATATTTCACAGTATTAAAAACACAGGAGAAAGTCTCACCCCAGCACCATTTAACTGATAGCCCAGGGAAATAAATAGAAATTTAAAAGACAAGATATGTGATTGTCTCTGAGGTTAGAAATGTGATCAGGGATCACAGAGACATAAAAATAAAGATAATATGGGTGCAATGAAGTTATGTTAAATAACATGTTAGAAGATTTTCACATTCACTGTGCCTAGGCTCTATAAACAGGGAAAGACCACAGAACTGAGGTCAGAGAAGGTGACAGCTACATCTGTGAGGAAAGCTGCAGGCAGTCAGGGCAGCTGGTTTGAAAAAAAAAAGGAAAATGACAAAAAGGGATTGGCAATTGTTACTAGATCATGGGATGCCTCCTTGTGACTGGGGTGATGCAGTCACAGTCAGGCAAATGTGTCTAAAAACCACTTTGCTCTTGTGAGTGAGCACATGAACTGATACTGCTACAGCACAGGGATCCTGTTACTGCCATGGAGTTGTGCTCTGCAGGACCTCCCTGGGCATGTTACACACTCTCTTTACCCCAAGCAAAATATAGGAGACAATTCACAAGCTCCAGTCCTGCTGAGGCAGGGGGAGATGGCTTTCCTGCCCTCAGGAGCTGTGTCCAGGCAGGTAAAAGAACCATGGGAGGGGGTCAGCAGACTGCACAGCATCAGGGGCAACCAGGAAGGGGTTGATCAGACTTTCTCAGAGGTTCTGCAGAGAGAATAACCTGAACCCCCAGCAGGGACTGGCTGAATCTGAGTTCATCAGGCTGGGAACTGGAGAGTCTCATGATGCTGAAGGCTCTGTGCTGATGGCATCAGGTGGATAACTCAGGCCCTCTTGCAGATCTGAATATATTCAGTGCCAGAACTTCAGATGAGGGACCAGGAGAGCTCTTTCCAACAAAGCAGCCAAGGGTGGAGCAAGGAGGAAGCAGCAAGTGAGAGCAGTAGGCAACTCCTGCTCTAAGGAGGGGGAGGGAGGTCCCATCTGATGACCAGACTTGCTGCCTGGCATGTTTGCTTTATTGCTGGGAGTTCAGGTCTGGAACATTGAAGAGTGGCTGCCTAGGACTGAAGGGCCCTTGGATTGTTATTTCCTGCTCCAAAGGGGCACCAATGATTCTGCCAGGGGAGATCCTGACTGCTGCAAGCATGACTGACTAATCATCAGGAAAGCAGATTTGCAGAAACAGACCTTGGTAAGAGCTGCCTTAGGAAGATCATTGCCAGCAGGTTGAGGAAGGTGATCTTCCCTCTCTGCTCAGCACTGGTGAGGCACATCTGGAGTCCAGAGTCCAGCACCCTGCTCCCCTGTAAGGAGACATGGGCATACAGGAGTGAGTTCAGCACAGGTGAAAAGTTCATTGGGATTGGGACATCAGACACTCAAGGAGAAGCTGAGTGAGCTGGATTTGTTCAGCTGGAAGATGGGAAGGCTCACTGGGGGGTCATTTCAATGTGTATAAATACCTGATGGGATGATTTAAGGAAGGTGGAGCCAGAGTCTTTTCAGTTTTCAGTGCTGCACACTGAAAGGAAGGCAGGCCATGGGAACAAGTGAAAATATGGGAAATACCATATAATTCAAAAAATGTTCAGGGTTTTTTAGAAAGTGAGAGCAGTAAACTCTGGAAAATATTGTCCAGAGAGGTTGTGGAGTCTCCATCTTGGAGAAATTCAAGACCAAACTGGACATGGCTGTAAGAAATCTGCTTAATCTAACCCTCTTTGAGCACGTTGGACTAGAGGATCTCCAAAGGCTGTTTCCCATCTCACCTATTTTGTGCATCCCAGTCCCTGAAAATGACATGGATGACAGCAGAGAAAGATTTGTTCCTTTCTTAGTGTTCAAGGCCAGAAAATCGAGCACAATCTATAATCAGCTAATGGAAGTTCTTCAGGATCTGCAGGTACAAATAAGAGTTTTCTGGGGCAGATTCCCAATTTTTTAATTGGAGAAGGTGATAAAAAGACTTTTCCAGTATCTCACCTGACCACTGTGCTAAAAGAAACTGATGGGAAAATTGATCTTGATAGAGAGGAAAGGGAGGAGAAAAGGCTTCAGAGCCTTATGGGGTTATGGAGAATAAGAATTCTTTGTTTTTAATGTTTTCTCTAAATCAGAATTCAGGCCAGATGTGTGCAATGTGGACAGGATCACAGCCTCAGAGTGATCCATGTTTTTGTGTCACCAGTGTGGAGGGGCCCTGGCTACCCTGCCTTCCTCCCATTCTGTGAAATATGCACTATTTCAAGAAAGCCTGAAAAATCCTTCATTCAGTTGAGCTATTTTCCCACCACAGCCATTGTAACAGGACAAAGTGATTAGAGGAATATTTAACAGTCCTGATCCCCAGTTCTATGGTACCAGCTATGTCTCACCACAAATTTATTTTTCTTTTGTACACAATGGGCCACAGTTTGGCTGAAAATATCTTACACCAGAATATCTCTTGGATTTCTCATGAATGAGCTGAAGCATATGAACAGCAGAGTGTCTTTTGAGGCAAACATATTTTGTCAATTTTCAGCTGACATGTTGTCTCATTCCTTTGCACAGCACTGTCTCATGAAATCTGAAATGCTGTTGCTGATACTGCCATGAGAAAGAATCAGTGGATGGAAAAGCCATGTGGATATGGTGGCTATAGGGAAAAGAATTGCAAAGATCTTAGCAGTGTATTTAATTCAGTTAATGAGGTTGAGCTGAGAAAAAAACAAAAACAAAACTCCAACGGAGAAACCTCACACAGTACATAGAACATGTTTCAAAATAGTGATACTAGAAACAGACCTGTGCTTGATGAACTCCAGATGATACCACTGATGTTAATACAGTTTAAAAATCCTCCCTCCTCCATCTCCTTCTCCTGCCAGAGGTAATCCAGAGATTCTTGCACTGTTAAAGCCATCATGACATATTTTGGTACTAGCCAACACAAAAATTATTCATCTTCTCTTTCCTATGATGTTTACAGATGTATTTTGCAGTAGCTCTAAGTACAAGGCAGCTAGAAAACTTTCAGCAATTTATATAAATAAATTAGGAAAAGATCTTTGAAGTAGGAGATCACAAGTGAACACATCTGCTTAACAGAACTGAAAGCACAAAGGTTTGAGACCTTTCCCTCTGTTCCACTAAACAATTTTTTAAAGTGCTTTGTTTAATGTTTTACTCATCAGCTTTTTGCTTTTTTTTGGTATTTTAACACTAACATAGCAAAAGGAATGTGTAGATAAACAAATGTCTAATTTTTCTTGGTAGCTGATGTATCCTGGTTCTTATTTATTGATGTAGCATAAATGTTATCTTTGATACCAAGTGTTTCATTTACTTTTGACTAAATAAAGTCTTTAGGAGATAATGCTTAAAAAAAGATCTTTGGTTCTTTAGTTTCAGTAATGAGAAAAGCTTTTGAAGGTATTGTGGATTAAAAAGTTCAATACAATATCCAAGAATTTGACCTTGCTTTACAAAGAGTCTCTCTTGATCAAAAGGATGGAATACATGAATTAAGAAGTCTTTTCCATCTTAAAATACAAGGATTCTGCCATTCATTCTATTCATAGCACAGCCTGAAACCCTTTTCATTATTATCCAGTCAGTAATGCTGAAAAAAAACATCTTTAAGCTTAATGATCTTGCTCAAATATTTTTTTAGCCGAGGAAAGGATGAAATAGAAAAAAAATCAAAGAAGATTCAGACTTCAGTGAAGATTTTCCCCATAGGGGAAATAAAAGAACTATTTTATAATAACTTTTTCTCCTTTTTTTTTCAGACAACATGTAAGTGCCACAGTGTTATAGGGTCTTCTACATCACTGCCTGTGAGGGAGTCAGGGACCCTTACCCACAGAAAGATTTCTCTTCCAAAGTGACAATGGCCATGACCAAACATTGATGTTTCTGTGCAGAGAACTGGGTGAACTTCCTTTATCTTCTGAATGTTGTGTTGAATATGGAACTGTGGTGTGTTAGCCTGGCTTCAGAGAGTGCCACACTTGGAGAAATGAAAATTTACTGTGGGGCACATCAAAAAGACAAGCTTTAGCAACAGATAAAGTTTTAAAACATTTTAAATTTGCTTACTATAAAAAAAATAGGACAAAGTGAAAAATGTAAATGCAAGCAGATTAGAAGCAATTTTAACCCACTAATGGCAATGGTATGTCTTAGATATTTCAGCATCTCATCTAAGTTGTGAGATCAGCTGCCTTTTGCAATCAGTGTTAAATTTAACATGTGTTGGGGACTGGTGGTGCCACATTTTCCTTACCAGAATCACTGATGGTAACTGCTCTAGGCACTTCTGTAGTCCAAAATGGAATGTCTGCAAACTGCAAACAAAAAAAAAAAATTATTCAAGAAATTGCTCTTTTTGCAATTCTTGTGTTTGGTTGTTGGAAATCACACAATATTTCATTTCCTTGCCTTTTCCTCCCCTTCCTCAAGTGTTTCACAGAAAATATTTCTGCTATATCTCCTGATTAGATTACATTTTCAGCTTTAAGCTGCCTTTGTTGTGACAACAGCCTCTTTAGAACACTAAGGTCTAATGTTGCAAAATATGTGTCCAGAGAAATATGAAAGTTGCACTTTTTAAAAGATATGTAAAGTGAATTTTGGACTATATTGTTGAAACACAATTGACCAAGAACAAAGTTACCATGATTACATCAAGTTCCTTTTTCTGAGATGGTAAGATTAAGGAACCCTAGAAACTGTTAAATTCCTATTATCTTTTCATACCCATCCAAACTTTTAGGCTCTTACCAAACACATTAATAAGAGAGTTTTTTATTTTCTGGTCTTAAGTGTTAAGCATTAATAACAAGTATCTATAAATAATAATCTCATTTATATGTTTTCTCTGATAGTGCTGTACATCTTTTGGGTATATGTTACTTCCTATTGTGTTGTTATATTGACCCTCAAGCTCTCTGTATTTCCAACTTTTATGACCTCTTATTTTAGATGGAAAATTGCAGTCAAGAAAATTGTGTTAAGAACTTTTCCTTATGCCCACTAATACCACTATTCTATCAAAAGAGAGGTTAAGCTTAAATAATAAAAGATGTTGCCTCTTTGGAATATAAAAAAGACACATATTTTTATTCCAGTTGGGAAGATGAGTAATGATATAATGATACAGTGTATTTTGTTGCCCTGTGAAAAATACCATGCAAGATTTGTGTATAAATTTTAGCAATGTCTAGAACTAATATTTAGATGCTTTGAAATAATTTAGTTAGAACAAGAATAAGACTAAACTCTGCACCAGATCTCTGTTCATTATTTTTTCTATCCTCTTGATGAGCTGTAGCTCAACTTCAGCCTTCTTGAGTTGTTGCAGCCAAAGCTGAAAACAGTGCATGGTACTCTATTTCTTCAAGATTAGGTACAGAGGAATAAACTACTGATGTATCCACCAAGAACCAATGTGGCATGAGACATTTATCACAGATGTAATTTTGATGCAGAAATCAGTGGGATTTAGTGTGCCTTTATTATGCATAAAACTTGTTTCTTTTACAGCTGACTCAACTGTTCCTGAATTTTTGCAGTTTCCAACTTTCTTTTATTTTGAATTTGGAACAGTGCAATGCCCTGAAAAAAAGGGTAAATTGAAACTGAGGTTGTTTTGGAAATTCAGAAATTTAATTCAGAAAGCTCCAAGTCCAAGAAGGATATATTCTCCTTGCTTTATTGAAAAGAGCTATGGTTAAGAAACTTGCACTAAGTCTGTCAGGCACTTGTCCAATTTTCTGCTCCAATAAACACTTGTTTATGTGGAAGAGCTGCAGTCAGGAGAAAGAAGAATCCCACTTTACATAATCATGGTTTTGGTGGAAGAATGTCCACTTCAAATAGGTCCCTAACTGAAATTATGTAAGGTTTGATTGGATGCACCACAGGTGAAGTGACTCATCTGACAACAACTCTTCTATTATCAATCTCATTCTCTACCCCAGAGATGGACCCCAATAAAAAGTTAATTGATTAAACTTACACATTTCCATAAAAGTTCTGTTTAAAAAAATCTACAATTAATTGTAAAAGAACTTTTGCAATGACAAAAGTATTCCTGCTGAACTGTTGGGATTGAAGGGAGGTGTGAAAGGAATTGAGTAAGCATTCAGAAGATTGGGAGAGCTGTAAACCTCCTCAAAGAGTGACAGAGGATCACAGAATCACAGGATGGTTAAGGTTAGAAAGGACCTTCAAAGATCCAGTCCAACCCCTCTGCCATGGGCAGGGACACCTTAAACTAAACCAGGTTGCTCAAAGCCCCTTCCACTGTCTCCATTTCTGCCTTATATCCAGTAAATCTGTCCTCTGTCAGTATGAAACCATTGACCCTCATCCTGCCACTACAGAGCCTGGTAAAAAAGGTTTTCTCCTCTTTTCTTATAAGCCCCTTTTTATTTTAAAAGGTCAGTCTGGAGTCTCCTCCAGATCGAACAGCTCCAGAACCTGTTCATGCCCTCTGACCATTTTCATGGCCCTCCTCTTCAACCCCTTTAACAGATCCTTGTATTTCTTAAACTGGGGACTCCAGAAGTGGAGACAATATTCCATGTGGGGACTCATGAGGGTGGAACAGAGGGGGATCACCTCCCTCCTGTGACCTGCTGGGCTCAGTTCTTTTTATGCAGCCCTGGATAGGAAAAGTTTTAATGGAAGAGGTGATGGTACTCACAGATTTTATGAGATTTTAGTGCTTCTAATTAAAATAGAACAGGAAAAACAAATCTCTAAGACCAATATATGGTAAGAATAAGAAAAATATCCAAGGGCCAGTGCCAAAGTGGTCCTGATTGCATTTGTTGTAGCTTAAAGATGAGTTGATAGTTTAGATGCAAATAATCTCACTCATCTTTAGCTACCTACATTCCAGGCTGATTTTTCATTTTACAAGGGTTTTACTCTGTTCATGCTACTCACCAGCAAGTGACTCGCTAGTAAGTCAGTGAAGCACTGTGACAGTGCCCAATCTAGCAAAAGCATCACCAAACAGAAAAACGTTGTAAATGGAAACAAATCAGCACTGGAAACAAAGGTATGAGGTATCATGGAAAGTGTCAGATGCCAGGGAATTATGAAGTTCTAGCTAAAATCCTACTTCTACAAGCATGAAATCAATGAGAAAGCAGAACTGGTGCCTGTCTGGTGCAAAGTCAGTGAGGGATGAAGACAGGAAAATGATGGAAAATACAAAAAGGGTAAGTCAGCAATGTGCCATTAATTGGGAACACACCTAAAAGGCCAGAAAAGACATTTCTATAGGACTTTATTTCAGTTATCTATGTCCATATACATCTGTACTGCAGCTAAAGGGATTTCCCAAAGCTGTTCTCAAGTCTAGGCTCCATGTCCACATCAGTGAATTTTGAAATTTGGTTCCCAGTGTGGATGCACAGGGGAATCTGCAGGCCCACTCATCTGATACTCTGTTGGTGCAGTATCAGGTAATTCATATCTCTGCCAGGAATTAGCTGTAAAGTCCCTCATCTTTATTGGATGTGGATCTAAGACAGTACCATTTAACAATCCATACCTAAAAAGAGTATAAAGGAATACTGGCCTCACACCCACAACTGAGGAGCAAAAAAATAAAGTATTTATCATTGCTGAAAAGTGCAAAATACACATGTAACATCAAATATATTAAAAACACTTAGCTAGGGGTGGGACTGTACACAAGATGTGGCATTCCAGACAATATGACATTAAAAACAAGCCAACATAGAAGGATCAAGACAAGAAATTAATCCAAAATGAAAATTATTACCAACAAAATTGCATAGATAATAAAGTCAAAATACACAAGGTTCAAACCATGAGAATCAAGAAGGGAAGCAGGTGACCTGAAATACAAGCATGCCTGTCATGGTGCACATTATGTGGAAAACAATCTGCAGAAAGAAAAACTGCTTATTTTCAGGCAATAAAGCACAATGTGTAGGAAAGAGAATAATTTTATCTTATAAAGTTGTGCTATCTCAAGAGGAAAGAAGAAACAGTCAACAAGGCTGCAAAGATTTCTAGAAAAGGGAAAGAGAACTTCAGTGTAACTTTGGAAGATGAGGAGATACCGAGGATGAAGTTTTGCAGAAAAATGCCAATGATTTTATTTCTATGATTGCAGCTATTCTGTTAAACCAATAACTAAATTCAATTGCTACTGGTTTAGGGAGCCAGGCAGAATTTAATGTCAAGTAAACAGCAACACTGGACTGGAGAAGTGAGGCCAAGTCTTGCTCATCTACAATTAACTGAGGAGCCAGTGGACAAATGCAGAGTCCTTTTGAGAAGCCCATGAACCAACAGAGAAGGAAACCAAGGAAATGGCACACACAGAGGCAAGATGAAGCTGGAAATATTTCCTCACAGTCTGCAAACCTACAAGAACACAGAATATCTTCAGTGTTAGAAAGATACAAAAAAGATGGATGTAGCTGCCTACAATGGAGGCATCATTTCAACCCTTGAAATTTTCAGCACAACTGCCTAGAACTGGTGAGAAATTGTCCAGAAAAATAGTGAAGTGCTTAACCCCCAAATTTTTTAAGGAAAAAAAGAAACCTGTATCATGACTAAAATGCTACTCAATTCCTGCAAAATTATTAGATCAAAGGTGTGACTTTCAATGGCAAATTTGAAAAAAAAACTCATCTAAAACTAGGAGGCCAAAGCTATTGCTAGTAGATACTTAATATGCTCAGAAAATGCACCTGGAATAGCTGTATGATTTGAGCTACAGTCCTAAATCAAAGTCATTAGAAAATGGCTATAAAAAAGCACTACAAGAGTGTGCCTGAATGGTTACAGGACACGCTTTTGAAATGTCTGTGCTGTGAGGTAAGATTGAAAGTTACTCAGAAAAATTCACTTTTGGTGGAAATACAGCATAGGGCAAAATTTCCAGGACATGGAGAATGCAATGAATGCTGAGATAATGTTATCACCACTCTGTAATGTCTCTGCAAGGCTGAAAACCACAGCAGAGTAGTGGCAACCAGTCAGAGGGCCTCAAAAAAGACCAAGAACAGTCTTTGTGCAGGAGAAATGTAAAAGTTAATGTCTATGAAGAGCTACTATGATCCCACCAGACACTGAAGATGTGAATAATTGTGAGACTCTCACTAATTCCATCACAGACATGAAACCCTTTGAGGATCATCAGGTGGGAAGGGCTGTGAAAGCACATGAAGTGTCAATGGGGTTTGCACCATCCACATTCCAGTAACTTGTAATCCCAATAGCTTATCAAAAACATGTGAAAAAAGAAAAACAAAAAGCAGTATTTAAAAGGCAATAAAAGAAACCATGAGGAGCCTGGATGCACATCAAGAAGTCTTAGTCTGCAGGAGGCAGCTGGAAGACAACCTTAATTTTACTGGATTAATAGCTAAGTAACCCTGTTGCAAATAAAACTTTTATTTAGGTCTTCAATCATTAGTCTTCATGTGATATTTATCAGTCCATTGCCCATAAATTAGGTTGGATTTTTTTTTCCCTATCTCCTTTTGTAGAAATTATGATCTATCTTTATTCTAGCAGGAAAAACAGCTGACAGGGCCAGGGAGATTTGTTTGTTGTTTGGTTTTCTTGTAAGCCATATTTTCAAAGACTTGAGAAATTTTCCAGAACCTGCTCCAGGATATTCTATTGATATTTCCAATTCCTCAGAGGTTGTAAGAAGAGATTAACTGTTGGATGATATCCATGTGAGAGACCATGAACACTGGAAGTTGACAGCTTTGCAGCACAATAATCCATGGAAATGTCATCTGAAAAGCTGAGATAATGTCTGAAATTTGCCAATGGGCAAGAATAGTGTATCTGGGGATGTAAAAAAGATAGGCTTGAGCTTGATTGTAAGAATTCAAGAAGGATGGAATTGAATCTGAATAGAGAGACTTGTGGCTCTTTGGATTAAGTCTCACAGGAGATAAGCACTTGCTGACCTTCAGTTCCTCAATGTTCTTCTGCCCAGACTTCTAGTGTGCTTGAATGTTTGTTTCTTGACCTTCAGCCCTAGCAAAGCAAAGAGGTTTAGAAATACTTGAATTGGATCAGTTGTTATGATGATCTTTTCATGAATAATTTTTTGGCGAGGTTAGTGTAAATTTGGATGCTATTCATGAGCTGTTAGCATTGCAAGGTACAGAGGAAAAATCACTGATTCTTTGAGAGGAGCAAATGGCAATGAGCTGTTCTTCTCTGCAGGATGATTTTAATGAGCTGCACATCAGATATCTTACAAGTCAAGAGCTGCAGGGGGATATCAAGGAAAACATTATCTAGAATTTCTGTTCCTTGTAATCAATTAGAGATAATTGTGTCTAGAAGACAATTCACACATGCAGTATATTAGCTGTGCTTTCTTGGGTGTTGGCAACTGAGTCTTTAAAAACATGTCAGTGTAGCTCTGTGTCCAGTCAAAGGACAAACAGCTCTGTCAGGAATTAGAAGTAATGTGGTATCAAGATATGCAGGCTTGCTGATCTGTAGCTTTCTTGAACTAAGTCTGGGATGGGATGCAGTGAGGAATTCTCAGAGTGGTGAGGCATAGGACAGATAATCTTTTATGACTCTATATATGTTCTAACATAATGATTGCTATTATTTTGTGCTGGTGTATCACAGATTTCAGTATGCTTTGTGCTTTGTATTAACTGGTTGGAATCTCTGCAGAGCTGCTACCTAACCAGTTCCTCTTCCTCTTGCATTTGCTCAGACAACATTTTCTTCTATGGAATACTTTGCTCATATCCCTACTACCTTTTGCAAGCAGAGGTTTCCTCTATTTCCAGTGCCAACATTTTTCTCTTCCAACTCTGTCTATGTGTTGAGACAATTTTTGGCTCATCTGAAAAGCAGTACCTTCAGTAGTGTTGGGCACTCAGTCACTCTTAAATAGCTGTATGCAGGACAATGTACCTTGCAGATCAAGATATTCAGAGGTTTTGGGTCCTTTTGATATGAATTTATGCAGTCTGTACTATTTTCTCTCTTTTGTCTTAATGTTTCTGAAAAAGAATCTAAAGCAGAACAAGCAATGAAATTTTTCATTCTTTTTGCTTTGGTAATGATGCATTCAGTTATGTTCCCAATGATTCATGAGGTTTCTAGTGGTGACTATTATTTATCCTGCACAGCCTCCTCAGGAGGCTGTAAGTTTGTGTTCAAGGGAACACAGGGTGCCCAAAACTTTGAGTAAGATTGGTTAAATGCCATATGTTCCAGTCAGTTAGTTATGTTTGTAGGAAAATCTTGCATTACTTCTGAGCAGTCTGGGGTCTGCTCACAATGGCAGGAAGATCCTCCTATTCCTCTCAGTCTTCCAGGCTACAGCCTCCCAGTTTCCTCTGTCTCTTCCTACCTTCATTCCAAAGTATCCCCCAGCCTCAGTGTGATCATTTTTCTTCAGGGATTTAGAAATCTGCTTCTCCTTTCTGTGACCTCTTCCCAGTCCAGTGTGTTTAGGTGGGATAAGACAAACAGGTCATTACCCTTCCTGCTCACCACATCCTCTCTAATACTGTGCACAATTTACTGTACACACAGCAAACTGTGGTCAAAGAAACCAGTCAGCAGCATCTCTCACTCAGAGCCTGATGAAGTGCATGTTTCAACATTGCATCTGGGGGACTCAGAACCTGGGGGGTTATTTTTCATCCAAGCAATAAATTTGTCTTAGAGAGCACTGGCAGCAAGGTGTCAGATGCTCCATCTGACTTAACTGATTCTGTAGGAAGAACAAAGAAATACTCTGCCCTCCAGAGGCTTGCCAAATTTTGTCTGTGTTTTGTCAGCACTGCCTGGCAGCAAAAATAATTCAGAAAATGTTTAGGTCATCAGTGCCACCACACCACAGATATAGGGCAGGTACAGAGACATCTCAGCTCTCTTAAATTCTGAGCACTTCAGCACAAACCTGGCAGCTGGAATTCCATTAAAAACCAGACCTGTCTAGGGAATGTCCATACTGCCAGGGGAAAAACCAAACCAAACCAACCAACCAACCCAGAAATAAGTTACCTGAAATTTACAGTGATGGCATTTTCCAGTTTCCTAAATTATTCCCTTTACTAAGTTCTTCCTTCCAGTTATAACTTGGCCAGCCAGCACAGTTCTGAAAGTACCAAATTGCATACAAAAAAGCTGCTAAGAAGTTTCAATTAATTTTATGACACTTGAACAACCCCCAAATTTTATAGTGTTGTGATGCCGGGATCTTAGAGAAATTTTTATTGTTTGTGCAGAAGAGGAAGAACCACTTTCATTTTTTTTTCTTCTCTAGGAAGATTTAAATTAATTATCTACCCACAAACTTTCTATTGAGGTGAGCAAAGTGTAACTGCAACATTTCTCCAGGGGAATGAGTTAAGATTTTCAAACTGTGTTGTCATTCTCAAATATAATTATAAAATTAATTTTTTTAGAATTATATGTCCAATATTGAACATATAAATCAAAGTGTGTTGTTGCTTGTAACAGAAAGCTTTAATATACCCTCTCCTAGTAATTTGTATGTGTTGTGCACCAGGTGCTGACAGTGAAGATTTGAAGTATTTTGAGACTGCATTTACTTTTCATGCTGGCTTTCTCAATTATCTTTGTTCTTCAGGGCTGATACAGGGCATTGTAAAATGTTTTAGAGTGATACACATTTCAGACAAACATCAATTGTCATAAAAATTTTGTGGGTTGATGTTTGAAGACTTTAGCAAAAGCTGGGGGAAAATGTATTTTCAGGTCACTGGATGCAGTCAATGGTGCTGAGCGTCATTTCAAGTGACTGAGACATTACTTACAAATCCTAGAGCAGAAGATCCTACTCTATTCAATCTAAATAAGTTCATTAATGGACTATACCAATTTTTGAGCACACAGAGATGAAAAGGCTCAATTTGGAGAGATTTGTGCTGCTAAAGATGCTTTTGGTGCCCAGCTCAAAGTTTTGAGTTGCAGTCTTGTGTTTCACGCTTAAAGTTTGAACTCTGGTTAGGAAAAATGATAACAAATATTTTTAAGGACAAGGAAAAGTTTCTATTCAGGTGATCTTTAATGCTTAAAGTCTTCATTTTTCTGGCAGAATTTTGCTTTTTCAGTTTTTCTACTACCTAATGAATTTTTAAAATTATTCCACACAAACAGGACCCTGGGGACACCAGTAGAGTTAATGGTCCTCAGCAGTCTCCTGGGACTTGGGACCTCACCCGTGCCCCATCCAAGGGCTCAGGACTCCTCTCCCCATGGGGACCCTTCCCTGCTCCCAGTGCTCAGCCCAAAGGAGTGACTGGCCCTGCTGCACCCCGGCACCCATCATCACATAACTAAAATCAGGGGAGAAGATGCTAATTTTGGCCAAACAAATATTCACCCACTCATTACAGTTATGGGCTGCTGTGGATCTTAGTACCTGTCTGCAAAGGATTTCTAAGCTGAATTTTTAAAGATATAAACAATGGAGTAGACTGATAAGAAAAATGTAGCTTTGAAATATCTTGAGAAAATAAATGCTGTACTGGTCTTATATTTAAATTCTTTCCATGAAGCATTACCCTGATCATTTTTGTAAGAGATTTCTGAAATAAATCTTATTGTATAGTTGCTCTTCAAACAAATAAGCAAAAACGTCTCTGCTTTGGCTAAGTGAAAAGGTTTCATTTTATAAAACCTTTCTGATTATTTATACAGGCTTCATTTAATCATCTGAAGGCATCATTTTTACTATTAAGATACAGAAAAATGAATTTCTATTAAACTTATAAAAATTGTTATTGCTTTCAGAAACAATCTGTGGTGCAATTCTATATTACTGACACTCTTTAGAGTGCTGTTATCCTTTAGTGAAAAGAACAGAGCATTTTATTTATGGTTTCTTTCAAGCCTGGAATCAAATGAAGCCCCGACTTTTCAATGCCCATGGAAGAAGGGGTGCTGACCACTCCACAATTAATAATCCTCCAACACTGAATCTTCCAGGGAGGAGAGAATTTCCATTTGTGTTGTTTAGAATCTGTATTTGGATTTGTTTCTTGATACCTTTGGAAAGCAGGAATACATAGGATGCTGTGAGTATAGGGGGGGAATGTTCAATGGGTAAACAAATAGCTTTGGTTTTATGCCCATTCACAGCCTCACTATTTTCTGCATTAAGGCCTGGTATTAATCCTTTCACTGTTCATCCTGAAGCTACTGTGAAGTCCACCCTGTCCAGAGCAGACCCTGGAAAAGTGGGGACCCTGGCATGTAGCATGTATCCATACAGTCCCAGGGACTTTCAGGGGTTGGATTCAGTATTGGGACAACCAAGACCCTCCTTTCAACCCTCTTTTCAACCCTCCTTGAAGCCACACTGCCAAGGCTTTCATTGAAGGCAATGCAATAAATCAACAACATGTTGCCAGCTGCCAGAGGATTATCGTTTCCTTTTGGGAATTCTGGAAATTTTGAGATGCAAAAATTTTGAAATTTTTGCACCATCAAAGTATTTTTGCACTTACGGAATCCAACGTTTCTCCTCAGAGGATCTCAGTGTGACTTGAAGACACTAATTGAACACAGTTGTATAATGAGTTTGAACCAAACACAGTTGAATTTTTGACTTTAGTCCTGTTATAGAATGATATCAGGCTTCTTTCACATCATGTATTTTTCATTAAATATATTGAACAGTATTAACAATATTTTCAGTCTTTCTGGAAGTAATCTAATACACTGCATATTGCTTATTTTTCTGTCTATATAGGCCACCTTCTAGGAAATTATCTCAAATTTGGAAAAGCACAGGCTCCAAAAATATAATTGAATATGGTTTACTGAATATGAGTAAGTGCTACTTGACAAAAATACAACATATTCTTTGATACAGAGGGATTTTGTGCAGCTGGAAGTCTTCAGTTTATTGCATGATTAGTGCTTGAAAATGTTACTGATGTGTTACCAGAAGGTTTCTACATATATATATATATATATAATCGAAGAAGGTCTACATAAAATATGCAGTAGCTTGTTGCCAAGCTCAGTGAAGTTCAAATCTTTGAATTTATGGTGGAAGTTACTGCTTTCCAGGTGAGCATGGAACACTCAAATACGTCACCATGCAGAAACACTAAGCCCTATGTGTGCCAGTTGCAGGACCAGATGTTTTCTGATGGAGTGGAATAGTTTGCATTGCAGTTCATGCCATTATAAATGGGTTATTGAAAGCTTGTATTTATTTATGCTGCAAGGAAGACACATAACACAATCACAGTTTTAAAACTGTCAGGGTAGAATTGTTTTTGGAGAGCTTCAGACACCCAGAAGTCAGATATTAAGTCTCAGCTGGTTCCCTTTGTAGTCAATAGGTAGAATCAGAAGTGAGCTGTGAGAGACTTGGTTTTATATATCCAATTTAAAATAAATTGAAACAAAGCCTGCTTTTCAAAAACATCAGGGTGGAAGGGATGCTTTTGGTGATTAACTGAGAGTTTTGATCCTAACTCTAAAATTATTACACTAGGATATATGACTAGATTTCTGACTCTCTTGATTTTTATACACTTTCAAAAATTAGTTCTTATCACTATCTTATTAAAATAGTTTATGCATATCTTGAAGAAACTGTTTTCTTAGTTCATCAGGTTCTGCTGTTTGGAGTTTGTTTTTCTTTGTTCATTTCTGCTTAAAAATTATCATACAACATATAAAATTTTGCAAATGGTTTCTCTTACTGTAGCACCAAATGTCATTACCCATGTCTAGCACTTCAGTAATTGCTTGGCTATTTGGCAAAAAGATAAAAACTTATCCACTAATTTATAAAATGTACTGTATAAATTAGATAGAAGCTATGGGGGATATTAGACACTTATTCATGTTTTTGGAGCAGGCTCCAGAAGCTAAAGATTTGGCAAGCATCAGAGTAATTTGAAAAGAGGAAATCACACAATGTTATCTTGTTTTTCTCTTTTCTAGTTTCACCCAATCCAAGACACAAGGCTCTTTTTACCAACTGCAAGTCCCATTATATGAAATTTACTTAGTGTTTTGTTTTAAAATAAACTTGCAGCCTTGTAGCATGGATTTGCCTTTCACTTTTTTCCTTTTTATGCTAATAATATTTATGTGTGATCTTCTAAATTGATCAAAGCTTCAGTTTATTATACAGTCAGCTTGAAGAGCAGAACACTTTTATATCAAATAGAATACATTCATATTAAGCTGGAAAAATAGATATTGCTCTGCAGCTCTTTTTTAATAGCCTTGTTCTAGAATATATCAAGAATATATTGCTTGTGGATACGTGGGTATTTCTCAGGTATTATTGGTTTGTGGAAAAAAACCACTTTTATCCTAAACTTCTGTTTCCTCCTTGCCACAGTCATATATGGCAGACAATTCTTGATACAGTAAATTTGCTTGGAGCAATCTGGAATAGTGGAAGGTGTCCCAGCTGGTCTTAAAGGTTCCTTCCAACCCAAACCATTCTGTGATTCCATAATGTGAACTTTTCACTCCAGCACCACCCCTAACAAATTATTCTAACATTTTGTCACAATGAAATAACTGTAGGAGTTAAAAGGTACTGCAGTTTTTAATGTATTTAATAATTGTCAGTGTTCCCTCATTGCAACCAGATATGAGCACTACATATCCATGTAAGTTATAAATATAGGTAAATGCACACACATAACCCCTGTTTTTATGAATGTGCATATGAAATACAAGCTTCATAACAGATTTAGTATTGTTTCCTACCTAATTTCAATGAAGCACATTTCAATGTGTTTAATCACCATCTTTTCAGCAACCCCTAAGTATAAGGGAAAATTTTTTGGTAATCTGATCAAAATTAAAGAAACTTTTACTTTCTGGCATAAAAAAATAATTTAGATATGAGGAAGGTATATGAAAACCCCCAAAATTTATTTCACTTAATGCCAGCTTGACTGTAACAGCAGGGAATTTTCTCTGAAAGAAACTTGTGCTTTTTATATTTTATGTCCCTTTAAAGTTCTTCACATTACCTTTAGCTTTGATTAACCTAAATTGTTATATCCCATGTGTGCTTTTTGCCTCCCTGTTGCTCATTCATTTTCCCTACAGATAGATAATGAACAAAAAATTAATTCTAATACAGACTGAACACATTAACAGCCTTATTGGGCTTTTGTATTAAGATGAAAAAGCTTTAAAATATGTTTTTAAGGCAGAGAACAATACAATAATGAATTTCAATGGGCATAACTTGCTTATTCAAAATATTTCTAAAAAAAAATTTATAAAAATCTTTACTGCTGTAGTGTGAAGCCATAAACTTCTACATTTTCCAACAGTTAAAAGTCAGTGCAAATGAAGAAATCCATGATTAACATTATTTAAAGAAGGTCCTTCTTTTTGTGCATGTGAATATCCTTGCTGTGTAGGAGCACTGGGAGTTCTGAAAGGACTGCAAATCTTAATTCTATTATTTTTGCTTTTCCCATTTTTTCCTTAATAATCTTGTATTGAAATGCTTATCTGTGTTCACTTCTCCTAGTGAATAAGATTGCAAACTTTTCCTAAAGGTCCAATACCTTCTCCTCTACCCCATAAATTACAACTCCATTGTAATGAGTTACTGTTATAACAAAGACTCACTGGCAATGCAGTGTATTTTAATAGACAAATTACTCTAAATTAAGCTCCAACCATCTGCTCCATTCTCATTTATGGCTCTAAAATGAACGTATTTTAAAATTATATCATTTAAAAATAATGCAAATGATTGAAGTCTGCAGTAAGGCTTCTGCATATTTGTTCATTCAGTGTAGCATAGTTATGGTAATAGTGATGTTTCTTCCTTGCTCCAGGCATGTATGAAGGAGAAAGTGGTTAATGCTTGATACAATAAATTTGCAGTTATTATGACGCATTGAGTATGTCAAAAAAGATATTTTACTCCTAGAGAGTTGCACTGAATGTAAATCTCTGTATTGGAGCATCCTGATGGGATACCTGGAGGCAAAGCTTTAGCTAATTCTACAACTTGTAGGGGGTTAAGGATATCAGAGACATTAAATGCTGACAACTGTAGTTTTAATATGCTGGGGAAATGAAGCCATTCCATATCACTTTCTGTATTTGTTAACTGTTATGCCACCACCAGGGATCTCACTAGGATTTATTGAGAAAGAACATGCTGATAGCCATTTAGAGGGAAAACAGTAATTTTTTTTCTCCAGTAGTAAATTGTGGTACAGATTGATAGAGAAGCAAGGGGGAGAAAAGACATGATATTCTCAAAGGTTGTAGCTGGAAGTCCAAGTAAATCCCATTTCCTCTCATTGCCTCTCTGCTTTGTTTGTGTCTCCTCCATATTTTAAAAATATTGCATTAAATGCTTATGTAGATCTCTTAAGTGAGATAACTGTATTATTATTTTTGACTTCAAAATAAGCATCAGCAGTCTAAGAATATTTATCTCTGGCTTCATGTGACTGTAGCACTTGCCTGGGAGACCACTTGTGGAAGGTGCTAAATGTTACTCACCATGCAGAGACACCTTTTCTCCTGCCAGACTGGGCAGGCTTCTCATCTTATTGAAACCTAAAACAAGATCAGCTGAAATGAAGAAGACACTCTGACCTGCAGATTGTAACCACATTCAGCTACATCAGTTTTACCAGTTTGCATTTCAAAGGTAGCAATTTTGACTGGGCTAAATAACTGCAGAGACAGAGAGAGGAGTGTGACAGGGCTGTTTCCTCCCTGTGTTTTTGAACAGGGTGAATTTCCTGTTGGAAGTGCTACTCTCAGTGCAGAGAGCCTGTTTGAGTGAGGCAGGCCAGATGCTTCCCTGTTCCCCAGCTAAAGTTTGACAAGAACACCAAAGTTACCATTCACTCATGGCACTCCAGCAAACGTCTCCTTTTCAATCATTTAGGGAATGACATCAATGATTATAAAGGAACATCTGCTGATGGCTTTAGGAGGTATTAAGTTTGGAATGACTAATTTAGTCATATAATTAACAGAAATACGGTTTGTTGGGCAGAATAGGAAAAACACACTACAGAGATACTGATGATAATTGTGAGGGCCAGTAATAGAAATCAAAATGTATCACTTTGTGTATTACATCTCTGGGTCTGTCATTCCAAAGTAAGTGCCTCTTAAAACCAGATGCTCCCCCTGCAACATTTGATGTGTGTTTATAATGGATGAACAAAGGAGGCATTATATCTTTTGTTATCACTGAGCACCAAGGTCAAATTTGGTAAGTAAGCAATGATTTCAGAGTTTTAATTATATATGAAATAATTCTGTTTCATTCCTGCAGAAATGTGTCTGCCTTTGGGAGATGTTCTGGAAGGGAGTATTTTAAAATTGGCCATCTTTTTTGATCTTTCAGAATATATAAATTTTAGTGTATGCTTTCTTTTCTTAACTTTGTAAATATTAGGAACATAATTCAGATCTTCCCTGTTTGATTGAGGGTGTACTGGAAGCATAATGTATGGGACTTATCTTCACACTGTAACATAATAAAATGAACAAAAATGTATCTTCTCTAGAATATTAATCACTGGATTTACAAGATATATTAATACAGGATAAAATGTAATTTTACTCTATCTAAATAAAACTTACTGACATTTATTTATTTAAGCTATTAAAATTTTTGTTTCCAGAGTCATCAGAATTTATTATTTTTCAGTGGTTCTTTTATTATTTAACATATGTTTTCATTCTATTCCATTCAAATTTATAAACTAAACTTGTAACATGGAGCATTTTCCAATACACAGCTAAGAGCTGTGATTAAGGCTGTTTATCTCTGTTCATACTTTTCCATTCTCCACCCTATTGTTTGTTGTATTTTGTTTTGCCAGGCTTTTAAAATTTATTTTACTACATGTGTTCTAATTAGGCAAAAATGTTAAATGAATCTTGCATTTGGAAAAAGAAAAGCAGGAGTCTTCCCTTCCCTTACTTTTCAAAACTTCGCCATAGATTTTTTATTTGCCAGTTACTTTCCCTTTGGAAATCAACTTTTTTTTTCAGTCTCACAGAATTCCTGTTTTTGGCAGATTTCTGAGAGTCTGGTACTGTTCCACTCATCCCAGGAGGAATGGATTCATCAGCAGGGCAAAGGTGAGGAGTTGAGAGTTCACAATAAATGAACATTCTTATATTATTCCATAATTCATACTGTGGATGTTCCTGCTATCTAGATGGAACCATTTGGTACACATGTGTGTACATGTTCAAAAGAATTACATTTTTTTCCTCTGTAGGAGCTGAATTTCTGCTTGTACAGTTCTTTATCAGACAGCTTTTCCTGGTGAACAGGACAAGAGTGTGTTACAAGGGGGAAAAGAGAAAATTCAACACCCCCAAAATTACTGAAAAGTAGTTATTTTCTTTTCTAGAATTTGGTTCACTGACACTGGTCTAACTATATAAGTTAATGTCTTGGGGTTGGGGGGTTTGATGTTGTTTTGGGGTTTCTTGGGTGTTTTTTTTTTAGTGAAAATTTTTTTACTAGAAGAGAAACCAAGTTTAATTTTCCTCCTGTCTAAATTTTCCATTTGTATTTAGGAGGTGATAAGTTTGGGGCCATAGTGGCTATTACTATTCTTTCTATGCCCTTTGAGAATTCTAACTATGAAATGAAGCCAAAGCTGCAGCTGCAGCAGCAAACATGCACTTTTTAATGAGAAACATCTTGCTGTTTTTCCCTTCCCCACTGTAGAATTCTGCATAAGATGAAAAATTAAACATCATGTTACAATTAGGCCACGATCTATTAACACTTAATTTGGTAAAGATAAAATTAAATACAGGAATAGCAGATATTTTAATAGATTTTTGGTTTTGCACATATTGTCACACATTTGCCATTGTATGTATTACTATGTATTCAGGAAAAAAATCTTCTTTTTCAGTAATTTAACTTCTTATTCTTAAGTTTTATACGAATATTCTCAATTGAAAGCAATTTTATACACTAACATCATCCTGATATGAAATTTTGGTTCTATTTCATGCAATACTTTATGTAAACAAAGATTAGATGCAGTGAGCTGAATCTAAGCATTTTTCAGTGTGTGATGTCAGCTTCATGTACTTTTAAATTTCATTAATTCCAACATTCCTCTTTTGAAGGGGCAATGATTTTTTTGTGTGTGGAAATTCCACAATGCCCTATTTTGCCTTGACAGCTGTATTTATTCCAGTGAGCTAATTAATGGGAATCACAGTTGTTAAGATGGTTTTCTGATGCGTCGACAAAACCCAAAGAAGCAGCTGACAACAACACACTTTGGTTTAAAGAAGGAAAAATCACTTCTTTCCTTTCCTTGCCTGCTCTTCAGGTATAGAATTCAGGGATTGTCCATGGGAAAGCTAAATTAATCCAGGCAAGTCTTTCACTTCCACTTTAAAATGCATTTTTGTAATAGTTGCTTTTCAGGATTTGCCTGTAATATTGCTAAATGAAAGAGAAAACCAAAACAGTTGAAGTGAAAATAATTCTATTATTTCTTTAGCTATCAGAACCATGTCCCACAGTGACTTAAGCAATGTGATTAAAGTGACTATTTTTCTTTCATAGTCTGCTTTGTACAGCAATCTATGATCTGAGATGTAGGAATGTTTAATCTAGCAGCTAAAGGCCTAGCAAGATGTTACTGAGGCTGAAAGCAGAAGTCAGAAACATATAAACTGCCAATTAAACGCAACTTTTGAAAACATAATGAATCTGACCTTATTTTTGAGCATCTTGCTGGATGGAGGGCAATGAATGACTGACATTTCTTCTCATGGAAAGTGACAAACTCATCATCGTTTGGAATCTGGAAGTCAAAATTATGCATCTTTGAAAAGAACATTCCACAGCCCAGTAAAAAAATTAAGAATGATAATTTATGGTAAGAAAAAGTAAAAAAAAAAATCCACTATGAAATATCAAAAAAAAAAATTTTGGTCCACGTTATTTAGTAGCTTGAAAGTTTGATTATAATGTATTCTACTGGTCTTAAGAGTCTGAGGATCTACAAAAAGCTGCTGAAATAAAACATGATATGAGTACAAGGAGGAGATAAAACATTTTGCAATGAAGGATGACATTGGGGAGGCACTCTGGTTTAGCAATTAGTGCACGGATTCACAAGTCAGAAATTCTACATTCTATTCCCATACCTGACATTGATTAGCAAGTCACATTAGGACTTATTATCAGAAGTCAGATATGCAGCTGATCATCTAATTAAAATCATCATGCTATTAGCATAACTGCATTTGCAAATCATGTATGCAGAGCTTTAGCCTTTGTTTAACCTTGATCTCTGATGTGAAAGCAATCTATGATTCAACCCTCTCATTCCATAATTTGAGCAGCTCACAATTTTTGATGTATTTATCCTCATCAGATCCTGTCAAACCGGGTATTATTATTTATCCTTATTTTTAGAAAGTGGAAGTGCATCACAGAAATAGAAGGTTGTGAATTTTGAAGATACTTAGGCATTTAAAGATGCAGATAACCAATTAATGAAATTTTTGTGAGTACCAAAGATGATCACACCTCTAAGTCCTAGATACATTTTAATGACATTTTAAGTGCCTAAATCATACTTGAATTTGGTTCTACATCTTGTGAGGGTCTATGAAATCAAAGTCCAGTTAAAAACAGTGTCCACACTTGCACGTAGCACTGACCAATATAAGCAAATTAATAAAATAAAACAGTTTATAGGAAGGATCTGGCTGTCCCACATATCAGGGGGCTTTACTGCTGGTCTGGTTCTACTCAAGCTTGCCAAAGATCACCTCCTACAAACTTTCATTCCAAAATCCAGTTTGTGTGGGGATCCAAGACCAGTCAGTAAACATGACAGAAATCATTATTAAATGGGAATAATCAGGGAATTTGCTTCAAAAGATGACAACCATGCTAAAATGTCGATGTAGGGTCACCCTGTGATTCTCAGAAACAAAATGATCTAAGAAGTGTAAAAGTAATGGAATTTCACTATGAAAACGTGAGACAATATTGATGTTCTTACTTGAAAATTTTGTATTAGTAAGCAGATTTGGTCATCAGAAAAGTATGGTAGGATTGCTTTGGAGTAGCTCACTGAAAACCTGGACAGAAACTGTTAAAACCTTGGAAGAGATATGCTTGATTTATGGAAGGTTAGCCAACTTAACAAAACAAAATACTTAGCACCAGTCCAGTCTGAAAATATTGCTGCATTTGGGGACTATTTGAGTAAGCATTCTTCATTTCTTGGCCCAGTTTATGAGAGAAAGCAATAATTTTCCATCCACTGCATTGCTCTCACGTTTTCATGAATTTTCCATATTATGAGAAAATGGAGGAAGAAATGCCTCATTTCAATGTTATTAAGTATATCAGTAAAACCAAATTAAATAAACTTTCATGCAATAAGGTGAAAGAGCTTAAAATTTCAAAGAACAAACATGATTGAGAGTTTCAGTCATTCTTTTGAATAAATCAATGTTGTTACTCTTACACTTTCCAGAGGAATATCATGGACATATGAGAGGTGTTCTGTAAGCTGATATTTTTAACTTAATTTTTTAAAAATTTTTCCAAAATATGAAATGTTATACCTGTATATACAAAAAAACCCCACCCCATAACAAACAGTTCTTTTGACAACTGCATATGAACAGATTTTCCTAAGCTCTCCTCCTTTCTTGTGCTTTGGTGTTGCTGACATACTTAAATAATACACACACATGAGCATTACTCAAGAGAGGTCAGCAAAAATATGCTGGAAAAGAAGGAAGGTTCATTGTTACCATAATAACCTTTTCATGCTCTGAAATACTACATCAGAGTTAAAAATGCAGGATGTAAACAACAGTTATTGAAAACACCCAAATGAACTGAACAGGGTCAGAGGTTAGTAACTCAATATAAAAATCTATAAGATAATAAAAATTACTTCATTTTAACTGAATTTTATGTATTTATGTATTTTATTTTTTTTTAACTTTTAGGACTTCAGTTGTGAGGTAACTACAATAAGTTTCCAGGGTTTTCTTGGCATGTTCCCAAGTGAAAAGATGTTTTAATCCACATCCTTTCCCTACCTCAATGTTTGAGTGAAAAAGAGCCTTCAGGACTTGTATCAAAAACTGTGGGTGGCTCAAGAGAATATTTTTTACTCTAGAAAATCAAGCTCTTTTCTAGAGATTTTCCAGATGTCACTGCCAAAAGGATTTGTGATATCCTAATGTGTCTCTTCACACTCTTCTAGTCTGATGGATAAATTGAAGGAGGTAGGCTTATAGAAGAATACTATTCTCCTTTCAATATTGTATATGCAGATACCTTGGCTGTCTTTTTAGTGTTCTGCATATAATGTATTTTAATTTACATTGCAGTATAGCTTGGTAGGTAATTTACAAGGTCCAAACCTTAAATTCCACATTACCCTGTCTTAAAAAATATTTTGAAAAAATGTATCTGTAGTTTTCCTTTATAACTAGTGAGAATACTCACAGTTTAATTAGATAATTTTATAAGATTTCCTAGAAATTTTTCTCATGGGTCTCTTTTCTTCCAGTTTTAAATCTGTGAGGGCTTTGAGACTTGGGGGCAAGTCTGAAATTAATATATTTTTAATCACAGTAGTTGGATTTCTTAGCCACATTGCCTCTGATGCTATGCAGAAAAGAGGATCTCTAGATATTTTGGAAATAGAAGGTTACTTATAAAGAAAAAAGGCTTCCTTGTATGCTGATCTACATACTTGCTATCTTGGAGGCTACTTAAAAATTTAAAAGAGAAAATACATTTTTTGTGTTCTTTTACCACAGGCCTCTATTGTAATTTCTCTAGAGAAATCCTGTCTCCCTTTATTGAATACTAACAGGTGGCACATATTCTATGCTCTCCAGTTTGATCTCTGAAGCCTCTGTCTTGGATTTCCCTTGAGAAATGAGAAGACTGGGAAGTGAAACAAACATGTCTACAGACCCTGGAAACATCTGCCTATGGGGATTTAATTTTATTTTTTGATAAATGGTCCTTATCCCCTCAGAAATTTATGAAGTTTATGAGTGGCTGTTAAAAAGCAAAGGTTGAAGTTGGAAATCTGTTTCATTAGAGGCTGATAGAAGCTGATAAATATCCTAAATGCTATCAATGGCTTCATAATGGCAGTGCCACAGTGGGTTTTAGTGAAAAATCACATATGTGGCATATGGAAATTCTCTGTAGAAAAATGCAGGGATCTCTGACATTTTGGGCACGGATGACTTGGTGTCTGCCAAGGTATTTGCTACAACGGATAAAAAATACTAGGTCACAATGGATTTTAAAGGTCACTTCTGAAAGAATTCACAATGTATCTGAAGGAAACATGAGCAAAAAAAAAGCCTTTCCACCAGAAAGGCTGTAAAGACATGATGTATCTACTTTGAGTGTGTAAGATAACAAGAAACAGACGGAAAGCTGAAGCAGTGAGGAGCAGGGTATGGACCAGCACCACACAGGCCACAGTGAATCCCAGCAGAGGTAAGGTCTCTTGTGCTAATCAAAGTTGAAGCTGATAAACTACAGAAAATGGGATTTGAAATTCCTCACTTTTGTGCAGATTATCCTAACTGATACCGTTTCTGAAATCTGACAGAGAAGACGAAGGCTTCTGAGCTTACAAAAGAGATAAGGGATGGTTATGGGAGGGCCATTCTTATTACCAAAAGGGTTAAACTCTTGCTTCTTGTATATTTTCTCTCCCAATATCCAACAGACTCTTTTCACACATCCCAGAGACTGTTCCTGCTTCAGGGGAGAACTTTAACTCATACACATTCCTACAAAATGCTACATTTAAGTAACAGCCAACTCTTTCATTGAGTTTTTCTGAAGTAGAAACTTTCTGAAGTTATGCTTTGTTTTCCATGTGCACAGATTAGAATCAATCTTGGATTTCATTATTTTAGGAGGCAGTCAGATGTCAAGACAACAGGTAGCAGTGCCATGAGCTGGACAGGCAATCAATAGCTGTGAGAGGTGACTAAAAGATCAGACAAGAGGAAGACATATTTTAATTATTTTGGAAGATTGATCCATCTGGTTTTTTTCTGTACTGCCTAATACAAATTGTCATATCATGCTTATTCTGGACTATGATAGTGTAATCCACACTCTGAAAGATGAGGATGTGCAGAAGCCTGAGCCACTCTGGCTCCATATTTGCATCCTGTCTCCCCAGAAAATGGGGCCTAGGGAGAGTTGAGGAATCCAGGTCTCACCTCAGGTCTTACTCGAGGTAGGAAAATGAAAAGGGTGGGCCAGAAAACCAGGACAGGCTTTGCAGTTTGGATGGAGGCACTACAGGCTGCCTCCAATTTTGACTGCTTTTTTTGCCTGACAGATGACAAAACTGGGATTTTTCATCTTGGCTTAGTCCCTATTTTGTGGTTGCTGGGTTTTTTTTCTTCTTGCTTTGTTTGAAAGGGTGTGACAGAACAGCAGAAGGCTGCCTCTGCTTTTCCTGGCTGTGGCAATTTGGGTCAGGTGGACTGTGGGGAGGAAAAGGAGGAGATCACAACGTCTGCCTGCACATGGAAAGACTCCTGACAAAGCACATGTCCTGCTTGTTGCAAAGGAGCAGATCCAGGGCCAAGCCTGGGAGGTCAAGGAGAGGATGCATTCCTAGAGACCCAAGCGAGACTGTGAAGGTTGCTGCAACCCAGGAAGCAGAGCAAGCTGCTGGAGAGCATCTGGAGGGAGAGCTCATTCTGAAAGGAAATGGAACACAGGGGGGAGATTTGTTTTCCAAACTTTTGTTTATCTGCATCATGTAGAAGCATTTGCTGTGCTTTAATGGGATGTCTGTGCTGTAACAAAACATAGAGGTTGGAATTAATTTTGTGGTTTGGGGGGGCTCATTCTGCAGATAAAATTGATCCTACCTCAGACCTCCTCAGAGTCCCATCAAAACCCCCATAAAGGCAAAAGTTTTTATATAAGCTTTCTGGGACTGAGGGCCTCTCTTCCTAATTCAAAAAAGACTAAAGAAACATTAGTAAATTATGGCTGGTGTAATTTATTTGGCCAGTCCTGCTGTTAGAAGGAGACAAATAGCTATTATAATGGACTAGACACCATGGAAAAATAAGCTTGGTGTTTAATCTTTTGAAGCTGATCTAATTAGTGATGACAACTTGTCTTAGTTAGTACAAGAGATTTAAGAGCTGTGTGTAATGCTGGTTTTGTTTCCCTCAATTTTTGACTGGTTTTCTATCTCTAGATGCTAAATTCAAACATTTCTGTTTTCTAAGAAAGCATTTATCACATAATCCACACTGTAAACATTTTCTATTCTGTAATATTCTGTAATTTTCTATTTCGTAATATTTTCTATTCTGTTTAAAATGTAATTTACCAATAAAATATGTAGTTCAAAATTCCAAATTCAAGGGTGTGTGGGCTCCCATACAGTTAACCAATTTCTCTGCTGTCCTATATATCCTCAAGCTATCCTAGTGCAATCCACAAAGATAAATGCATAAATTATAGGACCAAACTATCATCAAAAAATATTGATCCCCTTGTCAACTGAGCATAAAAAATTATGGTTATTTTTTACCCTCTTCTTTTCCTGTTTTGGTATAATTGCTAGTGCCACTGAACACAAGGAAAAATATCTACATTTTTTCTGTGGATGATCAAAGTCTTCAAAATAGTGAACATGAAAATAAGGAGGTGGGACAGAAAAGAAACATGTTAAACAGAGTATTGGTAACAATCAAAGTCTGGTTGAAAGAAATCCCAGAGAAAGGTTTCAGGACTTTGGAAAATGGCAGAGGATTCACATTTGAAAAAAGATGAAAGCCTTTTCTTTATGTCATACTACAGTGTGCTATAAACATATCACACTTGATGACACAGGGTGTTGTTGGCAAATTTCGGGCTACATTTAATCAGTGGAGGGGCCAACAAGGCGAACAAGGAGTCTGCTCTCCCCTCACTCTTGGCAGATGATGCAGGAGGGGGACAACAGCCATAGATGCAGCTTGGGAGGTTCAGTCAGCCGAGGATGAACAGTCCCACATGGAATGGGGTGGAAATCTCCACCCTTGGTGCTTTCCATGAACTGCAAAGCACTGACCCAGCCAGGCACAGGCAGAGCTGTCTGTCTGTAGGGTGACAGCCCTGCTTTGAATGAGAGGCTGGGCAAGAGATCTCCCTACCAACAGGTGTTTCTACAATTCTAGAAAACAAATTGATCTATATTATTGAATATGTATTGAATGGAATTAAAATATTCACAAAATATTTAGGTATCAATTCATTCATTACAGAGTATTGGGTCTATTATTTAGATGAGTAAATCAATGCTTTTAGATTTCTGGTTTTGATTCTTCTGGCTTTTTCTATTTCAGCAATTCTAGAGACAGTTAGGAATGTCAAAACTATTGTATTAGGGCCATTACTACATATATGGAGAACTAAATGTGGGGACTAAGAAAGAAAAGCGTGTAGATGATTGATGAAGTCCTTCCCCAGTTCTGCACTTATTTACAATTAGTTTTAAGGGTNTCAAACATTTCTGTTTTCTAAGAATGCATTTATCATATAATCCACACTGTGAACATTTCCTATTCTGTCATAGTTGGTAATTTTTCTATTTAATAATATTTTCTATTCTATTTAAAATGTAACNAACTGTAACATTTTAATGTATTTTTCCTTTTTTCCTGGTCATGCATTTTATTCATATTTATGAAATGTTGTCCAAACAACTCCTAGAACAGTTCCTAAGAATACATAACTGATAATAGATCAGTAAACTGCACTGTCACTTTGAAGGACAGGTTAGGACAAGAAGTGAAGAATAATATCTTTCCTTAATTGAATCTGCAAAGGGAATTCAGGGTGGTTAATTAAAATGTGGTCTGGGCACTGACATATCTGTTGACAAAAGGAATTACAATATAAGCTTTACATCTTTTAAAAGAACAGGTCAGATCCAGATTATGTTCACATTGACATAATTGTAGAGTGTTTCTATTGATGCTAATTCATATTTATCCCAGTGCTTCAGAATTAAAAATCCATTCAAGCATTTCTAGCAATACAGTGTGTCCTGGAAGTGTGCTTGACACTGATTTAGTTTTAGAAGCAAAAGAAGTTAATGAGCAGCAAAGCTTCCTGAGATATAAATTGATATCAATTTATCCCTAATTTGTAGTTAAAGCAGAATACAATGGAGAAAACTTAAATTTGTCATCCTGTTGTAGAGTTCACTGTAATAATTAATAAATAAAATTCACACTTAGGCACTTACAATTATTCATAATTCAGAGATCTGAAACAGCAGTAAAAATTGCAAGAAATCATATAACCCGCCATTTAACCAGATGCTTTCTTCTGTTTCAAAACAGCAAACTCTTTTTTTTTTTTCTTTTAATATAATTTCACTTTCTTCAATGCTGGCAAAAACACTGATTTAGAAAATATTTGTTCTTACAGTTTACATTCCCCTGAGTTTTGTTGAGAACCGAAGGGCGAATAGAGCAATTTATTTTGTTCAATATTTCTGGGGAAGAGCAAGTTTTTGGTTGTAGACAAGTGATATTGGCCTGTGGTCAGAAACAATAATGTCTTACAGTTAACAGTCTTGCTTCTTCTGCTCTATAATACTTTAAAAACTTTTTGTGCTCTTGGGTATGTAACCCTTGAAAGCTACTTCTTTTCTGCAGTCAGAGTTGATAATTCTTTTGAAAGTTTCTTTCTGTTCATTGGGGCAAATGCATAGCCAAGTCAAAAACCTAATTATTTCTATATGCAACACAATGTATCTGTGATAACTTCCCATATCAAAGGGTTTAAATGAGGATGGCTGGCAGCATAATGATAGGAGTATTGTTAATTAAGAACATTCATTTGATATGAGTTGGTTTCACAACATTTATAAAAGACTGTAAAACCAGCCTGGTTACTTATTGTGAGGAGGTCACAAAAGAATTGAAGTTTCACATAATAAAGTGTGTTTTGGCTCTCTACAGTTGTATTTGTGTTTCAGCCAGAGACCCTCCACAAGCACATCATCACCTCTATGGAAGCTGCTGCCATAGAACAATGTGCATATAAAGGGGTTTTCCCCAGAACCCAAAAGAAACATAACTGTGTTTTATAACCCTCTTTCTGAATGCAAAGATACCACCTTTCAGTCAATTAATTCACTCCATATTCTCCACGCTCATTTAACTTTAGTACATTGAGTTTTGGAGAGAGGTTGGTTCATTCTAGCTCAGGGAATTCTGCACTGAATTCCATTCTATGGCATAGATATATTCCCATCATCAGCCTTACATCCTCCTCCTCTACAAACCTTAGTTTTACAATTACAACCCCTTTATTAGGAAAGATAAATCTCAGATGTGGAGAGAACCTTCGAAATTATTGGAGAGGTGAGAATTTCTTGCCATTACCTGAAGCATTGAAGTAATATCAGAAACAATTGCTCTTCATAATAGAAGATCACAGGCTATAAGGTTACAAGGGACTTCAGGAGGTGTCTCATCCAATCTCCTGCTCAAAGCAGGGCCAGCTTTGAGAATCAATCAGGCTGCTCATGGCTTTGTCCTGTCTCATCTTAAAGCCCCCAAGGAGGGAGACTGCCCTTCATCATTGGGCCAACTGCTCCTCCACTTGACCGTGTGATGTTACGATGGTGAAAACATTTTTCCTTATATCCAGTTTGAGCCTCTCTTGCCTCAATAAATGCCCATTGTCCCTTAGCCTCCAATGTCCACCACTGTGAAGCATCCAGGCAGCAACGGACAGAATGAGAGGACACAGTCTTAAGCTGTGCCAAGGGATATTTAGGTTGGGTGTGACAAAAAAGTTTTTCACTGAAACAGTGATAAAGTACTGGAATCACCTCCCTGGGGAAGTGGTGGAATCACCATCCCTGGATGTTTTTAAGAAAAGATTGGGTGTGGCACTCAGTGCCATGGTTTAGTTGAGGTGTTAGGGCATGGGCTGGACTCGATGATCTTAAAGATCTCTTCCAACCTCATGATTCTGTGATTCTGTGATCTTGATGACCTCCTTAGAGGCACTGGGAGGCTACTATCAGGCTGCCATGATCACCTTCCCTTCTCTGGGCTGAACAAAACTTCCCATGAGCTGACTCAAGCTGATCAATGTTTGCCTTCTTTGAAGGTTAAGTGAGGTCAGAAAACTAGATAAAACATTCTGGATGAGGTTTAACGAATGCAACACTGCAAGTGCTTGCTGCCTCTACTATAAGATCTTCTTATGCCCTTGAATGACATAACCTGTTATATATCAGCTGTCATTAAATTGCAAATTCCTAGTTTTTCTTAGTGTGATTAGATCTTATTCATAACCAAGCTAAGGAATTATGACAGAATTACACATGTAAACAGAAAAGTTTCACTGTTTTTCCTATACAAGTTCTGTTGCAGAAGGTAAATAATTACACCTTGGTCCCAAAAATGGGGTATCAACTCTGACAGTGGATACAACTCCTCCTTCCAATGCAACCCTTATTCTGCATGGACTCCTCACAAGTCTTGGGGTGGGAAAAAGATTCTGTGCTGTGGTGGCAATTAATGGACCTTTTACTGAACTATGAGCTATGTGCAAACTGTGATGTATGGATGAGTTCCCAGAAAAGACCAACTCATTTTTTTCAGTAGTCCATTATTCATATGAATTAAAGATGTAACTCTAGTAACTCCACAGCTATCATTCACTAGATTAAAGACCTTTGGAAAAAATACAAGATAAATGTGAAGCAGGACATAATATAAGCAAAGAGTGGCATTGATGGTGACTACTTTAGAAATATAATTTGGTGGCCTTCCACAAATTGCATTGCCAGAGAGATAAAGGACTGACATTTCTACAAGGCAAAGAAAGTATCAAATTGGTCTTAGAAAGTCAATACCTCAAAAAGTATCTTTGTAGTGTTTAAATCTTTTTTTCAGTGGAGATTCAATAGCAAACAAGAAATACTACAAATGTTAATGGCACAAGCTCATTTCACTTTAGAAATGAATTTAAAATTATAATAGAATTGGACTTGCTGGAAGATGCAATTTATATTTTTCACTAAATGAGAATTAATTTTTATTCTTTTGATTATGTTGCTGTAATTTTGCCCTGTTCTCCATAGCCTGTTTTCAGCTCTCCTCTTAAACCTTTGCATAGACAAATGCATTAAACATTCTCTATTATATAAGAGAAAACCATCAATTTTACTAACAAGCAAGGTTTAGAAATAATGGCAATTCTACTAGCAATAAAAGCATGTGAAAAGAATGAAGTCCAACAAAAAAATCCCAAGCTCCTTTACATTGGAAAGAGTGGAACAAGTATCAAAAGCTGGCAAAATACCACACTAAAATGACCACAGGGATTTCTACACAGGCTGTCTATTCAGTCTTACTGAAGAATGACTGAATGAATTAATATGGTTATCAAAAAACCTCTCTTTTTCATTTATATTGTGTGTGTGTCTACAATTCCACAAAAACACCCTGTCTTCTACTCCAATGAAACTGTAGTGCAATACACATTAGATTCCCTTCAGAGCAATTTTAATTTCAGTTACAGGTTTTCCTGCAGATAATTGAAGTAAATTTAAAAGCAGGGATTCCTGCAAGATTGAACACTCAGGTGTGCAAGATTTACCTTCAGAATTTCCTAAACATTTTGCATGTTCCAGACATTGTTCTGCTGAGTCATGCAGGCTATACTGTCCAGGGAGCTGAAGCTGCTGCTGTAGGTATGTCACAGGTTAGCACAGTGCTCTGAAAGCTGACCCTCATCCACAGTTCACAATGGCTGATGAACATTTCAAAGAAGCTGAATTTTTTTCCTCAGATCCGGGGGTTTTTTGTGGATAAAAAGGTAGCATGAACTCCCTCTCCCATATCCTGCTGCAAAGGCCTCTGGAAACACAAACAGGAAGTGGCACTACCAGATGGCAGGAGCGCAGTGATGATGATGAAGTCCAGGATAAAGGAGCTCCTGGATGTGTAATCCCTGTGAATCTGCTTCATTCCTATCATAAGCAGTAGCCCCAGCATAGGAAAGAGGCTCTCAATTTGTGATTTAGCTGCTGAGATGGCAGGGAGGATTTAAATTATTTGTTTCCAACTGAGTTCATTGCTGCCAAGATAACTCCTCTTTGCCCATAAAGCAGATGACAAGATTGCATGGTCTGTGCTGCAGATGAATTGGGTAGATAACCTTGGTGGTTAGGGCATCAGGAAGAATTTGTGAGAGCCAAGAATGACCAACTTTACATGTTATGCTGAAGGACTGTTGTGAAACAGGAGAGTATGTCTCTGACCTTACAGTGCAAGACAACTTCTGAGTTCATATGATAAATGATAGATCAGGAAATCAAAACTGCTGGTGAAGGTGACTACTGAGAAAAGTCATACACATTGGGTACTAGAGAGTACAAAAGAGAAACATAACTTCTGGTCAATTGTCATGGAGGACCTCGATTTGATTAGCTAACACATTTTAGGTGTTTCAGTACTAAGGAAGTATTTTTACTACAAATGACAGAAGAATGCAGAAGATGACAGAAAAGGCTTTTGATGCTCAAGAGTGTTATAGTGGTCAAGAAGACTGGTGTTTTTCCTTTTCCTTATTTTGGCTTGAATTCTCAGTGAGCCCTGAATAAAGATAGAGATGCCTGGATCTGATGGTTCCATGGGAGGTAGGATCAATGGAGAACTTATCAATAAAGTTAGTGGAGACCAGAGAGCTGCTCATCAGTTATTAATTTGGTCAAATATTAGTATTTGGTCTAATATTAGGATTAAAGGGTGAGCTAAACAGTTCTATAGATTCTATAAGCTAAAATAACTAGACCTCCATTATATATAGTGGCAGTATATATATTTAGTTTGTATGTTTGTACTTACTTTAAGTACCTTAATCTGCGAAGTAGATTTTTCTCCCAAAAGATTAATAAAGATTAAAGCTGCCTTCACTACTGTTGTACCATCCAATATCAAGAATTTGACATTTACTTTACTCTCCTATGTAAACACTTTCTTTTGTAAAAGCTCCCAAACCAACACCACAATTTCTGCATCATAAAACATTCTGCTGCTTGCCACTCTGGTCCTGAGATTTTACAGCTTGGAGGGTTTTGAGTGAATGCAAACCTTTGGCATTGCTGAGTGTCCATAACTATATGTGTCTCCATGGAAACCACAGGAGAGAAAGTATGGCTGTATAATGCTTCTTAAGTAATACAATGTAATGTTTTTCTTGGTAGACAAAGAGATTCTAGCAAGTCATAAGCATGTCAAGCAGCCTGTGAATATCAAAGTTGCACATGTACTCCTTATCAGCAGAATGGAAATTGTTTTAGCAAAATTGAAATGTGTGTTGATACCTCAGGAATATAAATACAGAATTTTTGGAGCTTCTGTTTTGACTAAATCTGGGCAAGCTAACTTCAGATTAATCATTGTGGTAAATTTTCCTATCTCTTAATCTTATGGTTTAATAGAAAAGTCATAACTAATCATGGCAATCTGTCTGCTTGCCAGAAAAAGGGCTAAGTTATTCCCTAACTAATCAAAATGGAATTTACATGATTTTAATGTGCTATATTCCTGTGTGATAGCCTGAACTTGTTGATTTAAATGTTTTAGTACAGTGCAAATGATTCCAGAGCCTGCATGAAATTGATGATACTACTGTATTCTTAAGTATTTTTTCTTGTTTTCTCATTTCTTTAATTATTATTGGTTAGAAAAATACAGGCCACTTTAGACAAAGTTATGACTGACATTTAAAAACCAAAAGTATCTGGACATCATTTTTGCTTTATACTTTCCAGCTTTCGTTCTCTGAATCTTGGTAAAGACTGCAGGAACTGTGAAACTGTTGTTGTATTGACAAAAAACAGCAGAAGTTGCCCATTTCTGCAAGCAAAATTTAACACTTTGGCACTGATGCTTAAATAAAACAAGCTTTGTATGACTAATCCCCAGCATTCAGAGTCTGTAGAGGTACATATAGAAAATAGGTGTACCAGAAGAGAAACAAACTTGAAGAATAAAAGCTATTTTGCTGAAAAAGAGAAAGAAAAAACCACATTTATAATACAGGCAAATTTGTTTCTAAAGGGAAATTCTTCTCCCCAGTTTTTTAGGAGTTCTCAGCAGCTTCCTAATGGGACATAAAAAACTGCAGAAGGAATGCAAGCATAGGTTCTGATCCCACAGCATTTTTTTTTTCTCCTACTGCTGGCCCACAGAAATTTGGCATCTGTAGTTCCCAGCCATGAAAGTAATCCATTGAGTGGAAATTTGCTTTTTTTTCTTTTCTTTCTTTTCCTTCCCATCCACGAGACACATTTGGTGTTCTGATGCCCTTCACAATGTCAGAGACTGATTATGCTTAACACAGTTTCTATTTAAAGAAATAGGACAGTGAGTCTTCAAGTTAGGATTTTCTGACATTACTCTGCATGGTTTTTTCTTTCTTTTTTTCTCTCTTCACTCAGCCTTAGGGGGAAGGGGGGTAGTGAGACAAGATAATTAAATAAATTTACAGTAATTTGCCCAATGATTTCATTATGAATTCAACAAAGATAAGAATGAGGCTCTAGGTCCTGAAGAATTTAATCATGAGAAATCTGTCATGGTAAAACCCTCACTGTAAACAGGGAGAGGTCCAGTGCCAAGTTATGCAGCCTGTGTGTATTGTCCCATCCCTGGGTACATTCACAACACGTAGCCATGGAACCAGAATAATCTGGTCTGGTGATGTGCCTTTTGCCAGCACTTTATCTTCGAAAGGAAAGGGCTATGCTGATAAATGAAATATTTCTGTGCCAGACACAAAGCTAGTTGCTTTGCTCTCATCCAACATCCTGGCAGTGCCACAGTGGGCTTCAGAATGTGAAGTTCACTGGCTCAGTAATTGTGATGACAGACAACAAAACCTACAGAAGCTTAAGGCTATTTAATAATAAATATGCAAGCCTTAAGTAGTTTTACCAATACACTTAGCAAAATACTTTTAAATTTGTGGGACCTTTGTGTAGTTCTAGTGGACTGCATGGGCTGGATGTTATGAAATTAAATTCTCTAAGAAACCTGTGGATCTGGAATTCTGTGTGTAGGAGGGAGTGAGCTGGATGCAATTCAAGTATCATCCTTCAACAAACACTCCAAGAACTTGTATAAAAGTATCCATGAAGGCTCTTTGCTCTTTTTCTTAGTGGAGTCTGGCTCCTGGAAGAGAAATCAATGATGGAAAACATACCATTACCATAGGATGGAGGAAGACACCTTGGAAATAAAGGGTATGTCCATGCCCAGATGCCTTAACCTGTTGCAGGATTCCCACATCTACCCAGATACAGAAGAATTGTGCCTATAGGTGCTGTAACCAGCTATGTTGAAACTTGCAATAGATTCCATTTTGTCAGCAGAATAATTGATGGAAATTCCATCCAGACATCCCAGTTTATTCAGCTCCTGGCTTGCAGTTACCAGGGGGTGGGAGGGAAGTTTCCAGTTCAAATGCCACAAAGCTCAGATAGGTTGTTTGGTGGACAACAGTGTGTCACTAAAGCTGTGTGGTGTGTGCTAAACCTGTGATGGCCTGGGAACTGTGTCTGGAAAATAACTGGGTTTGTTTGGGTCTTTTCCCACATGCTGCACCATCATGATCTGGGGAAGTACTTAAGTGCCATTCCTCACAATTTCTAAGGAAAACTCTATGAAATATTATTTTCATGGTTCTGTAAAATTTTGAATTGCTGATTAGCCACTATAGCATTTGTTAACCCTACAGGTTTGGCACAAAGCCTTTTGTTTTCCCTTATTTGAAAGGGGAAAAGAACTTAAAATAAAGATTAAACATTATTTTTTAATTGGGTCACTCTATAATGCTTATTTTTTCATAAACAATGTAAATGTTTTTAGTGTTGTAGGTATATGCACTATGCTATAGAAGATCTATGATTTAACCGTAATAATGAGATTTTTATTTGGGGATTTTTACTCTGAAGACAGCTAAGAAAAATCTCTGAACTTCCCAAAACCACTCTTTCCAAAGAAACCACAATGTTACAGAGCCCTTTCATCATCCAGCATACAGTACTGTACACACAAAAATATACACTCCACTACTTGAAATTAATTCATATTTGCAGGAGACACAGTCTGTGTGAGTATGTGCAATTATGAAATGTAACTTTTTTTTCCTCTTGACATTTTTAGCTGCCTCACCCCTTTTATTTGAACACATACATATGGTGTGTGAGAGTGAGCAAGCTCTCTGTAAATGTTTGGAAGGAGCATCTGTCAGACAATAAAACTTACAAGAAAACATGTTTCTCATTTAAAGAGTATTCACTAGAACTATTTCAGTGTTGGAATCAGTTCATTTGTATAGCTTGGAGGCATTAATAAGAGCAGAGAACTGTAAAGGCACCAGAAAACTCAAACTGTTACTAAGAATCCAAGGTATTTTTAAAAAGCATTTTGTCTTCTTGGCATCTCGGTCCTCTGATAAGGAATCTGAACCAGCTGACAGACAGGAAACCTCTGCTAGTCCATCCAGAGAGACTGCAAACAAGAAGATGGCATGATTTCTGCAAACCTGGAAAGTCTAAAGATTGCAATAATTGTTGGACCAAAGCGACCCTCTTCAGGCATAAATAGCAAGACTCCTACTGTCTTCTCTTGCAGAGCAACTCAGCTGCCAGCAAAAGCAGGTGCTCTCCCCCTGCCACTGCTCCAGAGGAATATTTAGTGAGTATTCATAGCTATTTCTGCAAACTAATTTATTACTGGTGATTTTCTAAACTTTGTATGGTTTTCTCAAAGGACAAAGACATTTAAAAATCAGTTTTTAAGGCTGTTATTTTAAACAATTGGTGGAATTCAACAGTCTCTGCAATTACCATGTTAATTTAAAAACAAAGTTTGCACAACCTATGACAGTAACTTTAAAAAACATTGATTTTTAAAAACTGTGTAGTTTAAACAATCTCAATGAGTTACAATGTTTTAAATTCACATTATGACAGCAAAGTAATTAATATAAATATGAAATGTATTTGACTTTAAATGTTATGCTATAAAACAGCCTTTGTAGAACATAAATTTAAAATAAATCATTTCTTTTGGCAAAGTAACCTGCAATTTAATCTTTAGAAGAATAAATATACCACTAATGTTTTCCACAGAAACAGTTGCTACTCTAATTAAATCAAGATGTGGCTCTAATCAGATTTCAAAAGAAAATCAGAAACAGATTTTTCTCTGAGTTAGTACTATGGACAAGGATAAGATATTTTTATTTTCATTTTCATTTTCATTAGAAACACTTGTCTCAGGTGAAGTTACAGATTTGTGGTACATAGCATGGAAATAACAAATCTGAAAGCATTATAGTAATGTTTTCAGAAGCACAGCAGTTTCAGTGTTTCAGATATCTGCTTTCTCTTTGGTTATAACTTATGCTACATTACATTTTATTATGTAATTGTTATTATTTATTTTTTTTTTTTTAGTTTGGAGTGACTAACATGGCTAACTCTTCTTTTTCTTCCTTTTCATGTGGAAGGGAATGGAAAACTTGATGTTTCTCTACTGCTCCTGTAAAGTTCTCTGGACAGTACTTGTAACAATGCTGGGCTGTGCCAGCAGCCTGCCCGTGGGGGAGGATGCTCTTTGCACAGCAGAGGACATTGCTAAGTACAGGATCATCTTCACAGGGAAATGGAGTCAAACTGCTTTCCCTAAGCAGTACCCACTCTATAGGCCCCCAGCACAGTGGTCATCCTTGCTAGGTAAGTGAATTATGCACAGTTTTAAGACCTCTGTGATATTTTTTTCCCTTAATAGTTATGTAAGATAAGTAATGAAAAAGGAAAAAAATAACCCAAAGTTATTAAAAATGAAATGCAGATATTGAAGTATCCAGAATGTTTTCAAAAATCTGCAACTGTTTTCAATTCACTTCTGTTTTCAATTGGCTGCAGCTGAAAGAAGCAGAGATAAGCCAAATGTTTTAGTGTTCACTCAATTTTATACGCATTTTTTTTTAACCTCAGAAATAAAACAGAGAAAATGAAGAAATAGGGACATTCTAAATCGGACTTTTATGTCATGCCATGTATTCACTCAAATAGGTGTTACTCATAGTTCTGACTACAGCATGTGGAAAAAAAATGAATATGCCAGCAATGGTGTACGTGATTTTGCTGAAAAGGGTGAAGCATGGGCACTAATGAAAGAAATAGAAGAAGCTGGAGAGAAAATTCAGAGTGTGCATGGAATCTTCTCTGCTCCTGCAATTTCCAGTGGTACAGGACAAACCTCTACTGAATTAGAAGCACATCCAAGACATCCCTTAGTAAGTAAATGTACATATTAATTTAGAAAGTTTACTTTATGTTACCAGCAACCAAAATTAAATATTTGAGTTCTCACTTGTAGGAATAATATTATGAAAAAGAGTTACTAAAAAGCATGTCAGATAGCAGGGAATACTGTACAGCTTCTATAAAGTAGAAGAGCATTTTTACATTAGTTTAAAAACTTAGAGTGAAAATTACTTTTAGCAGGACTGAAGCATTCCAAAGCAAGTGATGCAGTTCCTGATGGATCATTTTGTTTCCTTAGGTTTCATTTGTTGTACGAATTGTTCCAAGTCCAGACTGGTTTGTGGGTATTGACAGCCTAAATCTCTGTGAAGGAGGTCACTGGATGGATGAAGTATCTGTAGATCTATTTCCATATGATGCTGGAACTGATAGTGGATTCACATTTTCCTCCCCAAACTTTGCCACTATTCCACAGGACACAGTTACAGAGGTAGGTGCATGGACACAGTTTAGCTCTTCATACTGATATGGTTTGAGTCTTCCCTTTAAAAGATAACTATTCTAAAATTGTAACACTGATTTCAGTATTTGAGAGTGCTGATGTTCTCTAGAAATGGATTTATTATACAGCTGATAAACCTACTGGTTTTGTTTATCTTCTGTATCTTTGAAATTTGGCAAATGTAACTGGATCATGAGAATCTGCATCTACATTTTCTGGAAGAGCTGACAATTTTTTAGATGATATTTAACAATCCTTAAAGGAAAATGAAAATACTCACAAAATTCCTGACATCAGCAAATGTGAATCTAACCAGGAAAATTCTTAGCAGTGAATACTGGCTGTGAGGAGGAGTTTTCAGTTGAAAGCTCAGCTGAAACCTGAAACTGTTACATTTGAGGGAAAGGACCTGAAGGAAAGCAGAGAACTTCACTGTGGTGACACTGTTTTCAATCTCTTTTGCTCATTTCATCCTCTCTATGCCTCATACTTTGCTTTTGCCATTTAAGAGTGGTGGCAAATGAAGGATTTCAATGCAAATGTTTTGAATACTGTAAGTATTCACTTAATCCTTAATGGTGAGTCTTTCCAACAACAAATGCTGTGCTAATGAGTAAAGAGGAAAGGAAGAGAGAAGCATTTGGCCTCTCACATCCATATGACAGCTCCTATAGCATAGCTAATATTATTGTTTCATACTCATGTATTCTTCTTGCAATAACACCCAGTTCTTCCTGTCAAATCATTTCATACATTACTGTGTTCACAGGACCTCCTACCACACTCCTGTTCCCAGTCAAGTATCCTGCATTAAAAATTCTGGGATGACCAGCATAGTTAACTGAGGTTCACAGAAACTGGTTGTATGCAAATTATTTGCCAAAAAGTATTAGAATTATTTACAAACATGATTTTACAGTTACCTTCTTAGTTTTTTTTAATAATCTCCTTTTTATTTCACAGATTACTTGTTCCTCTCCAAGTCACCCAGCAAACTCATTTTATTATCCCGAACTCAAAATTTTGCCACCAATTGCTCAAGTAACAATGGTGAAAATGAAGAAAACCCAGCTAGGTCTTTCTGCACCTTTTATTAATCTTCCAGCTAAAAGCAATGAAATAATAGACACTGTCTCAGGTAAGTGTTTATTAGATGTTCTCAATTCTGTTATTTCCATTCACTCAGAAATATGTGGAAATCTGGCAGGTGATGTGGATGAAACAGGTGATCAGGCAGAATAGGGAAATAAAACAAGCCAGTCCACAAAAAAAAGAGAATTCCTGAAAGAGTAAGGGATTGCATATTTCAGCAGAGGTTCAAAGGACTGGGCTATATCCACAGTAAGAGCTACCCAAGCCTTTGTATCAGTGTAGCTCAGTGAGTTTTAGAAGAAACAAATGACACTCAATTAGAATCAGCATTCCCAAACTCTGCAACTTTGAAGTAAATATTCAACCTTAATGTTTTACATGACAATGAAGCCAAGAACCATTATTGTTGTTTCTTTCTGGGTCAGAGCTTGGCAGTTCTGTGCAATAAAAGTTTATATAATTCAATTGATCTGCACATATTTTCAATAGAAGCATAAATCCTGATAACAAAAATAAAGTTCTCTCTCATTTTCTCAAAAATATCAGCTAATAATCTTGAATAGGTAGGAAGACATGCAAACTACTAACTCAAGTCAGTCATAAGGGTGATTTTCAAATCTCTGAATTACCAAATACATAATTAACACAATATATGCTCCAAGGGAGCAATGAACTCCCAAAAGAGTTGCCATGTTCCAGGAGCTTCTCCAGAATGTCTGGAGATTGCATGTCTCTTGCACTGTGCTGGTCACCTTACAACCACTAAAATACAGCTCATTCTCCATAGAGTTAATGTGTTATTTATAATTTAATAAATGTATTCACCAATTTATAGTGGTTCAATGTATTAGTAAACAAGACATATCCAAGGTGAGTGTTACACATCTCATTTATAATTATGTCTTTCCCATAAGATTTGAAAGGAACAGTTGGCCCATAAATTTAAAACAGCATTTCAAGTATGGTATTTCAAAAATCATTTTTAATCACAAATCTTCACTTTCTTGTATATAAACCAGTAAATAAGTCTGTTTAAAAACTTATTCTGGAATCAAAAGGGCAGATTTAATTACCAGAGGTTAAGCAGCATCCCTCATTCCCTCTAGAAACATAGGAATGAGTGATGACAACAGCAGTGGTGAGCTCAGTGTAATACCAGAAATTTATACCAGGTGTCACATGTTTAGTGTGGCATTTAAGGATGGGCTTGTGCACAACTCTTTTACCCATAAATGCTGTAAGAGGCAGTTTTCATGCAACTTCCTGTGACAAGCAGTATTTTCATTTAACCTGCTAAGCATACCCAAGCATACATTATGTATAGTACTTCAGAGTTTCTAAATTCTTTTCTTGCACTGAAAGAAAACTGTAGTGAAATTTCTTTCAGCATTACAGAGCTTCTAGTGACAGAACATCCTTATTGACAAAGGGAAGAGTAGTGTACACACCAAAAAATAGCAAGGTGGTTTAAAGGTAAAAAATGGGACTTTATTTCTGAAGCAAACTGGAACAAAAGTAAAATGGAATTCAATATGAACAGCTCTAGGAGCAATAGCTGCCTGCAAAGAAACATAAATATACCCAAAAAAACCAGAGAAAAGCTTTAATCCCAGTGTTCTAGTAAGCCATGCAAAGGAAAATGAGTTATAAAAATTGACAGTAAACGCTTTTAAATTCAATCTTTTCAGTACAATCATTTTCAGCATAGTTTTCCTTAAAGGAATTCTGTATTTTCATTCAAGACATAATATGCTGCAGTACTGATACAATACCTCAGACAGGCTCTAGACTGCAATAACAATAATACCAATGAGTTTAGGAGCTGAAACAGGACTCTTTTTTTTAGATTTATGAGACAACATACAGATTTGATGAATATCACATGCATTTTGTGTAAGAAAGGATGCTGTTTGATGATCATTCCTTAAATGCTTTTCCAACTGTGTATTTGACTTAAGTACAGCTTGATGTAAAGTTACCTCTTTGCTGTGTGTATTGCAGAAACACCCCTGGACTGTGAGGTTTCTCAGTGGTCTTCCTGGGGTCTCTGCAGAGGGGTTTGCAGAGAAACAGGGACCAAGATCAGAACTCGTTTTGTACTTCTTCAGCCTGCCAATAATGGAATGCCTTGTCCACACCTGGATGAAGAAACAGGATGTGAACCTGAAAATTGTGTCTGAAATCAAGAAAAGATAATAATTAAGATAATTTAAAAGTAGGATAAGTTTAAATCCAAACTGCATCAATCAATGCTCTTTATAATTTGGATACACTGCACTATTTTGCTGAAAAGCTGTATTAGAGTGGTTTTGAAAGTTTTTATTTAATATCAAGATATTGGGGGGTTAAATTCTGAAGGTTTAGTAGGACAACAGTACTGGATAATTTACAGACCCAAAACCCCCAAATAAATCCTTCCTCCAAATACACTGTAAGTTCTTCGAGTACCCTCTAGTGGCAGAAAAGAAGACATTTGGAAAGATTGTACTTCACATTTTTACTTCACAGTAAAAATCTTTCAGTCACAAAATCTAATAACCTCCTTAAATATTGTAATTTGTTTATCTACATCTATTTATAACTAGAAAATAGTTTTTTTTCCATCTAAATTATGTTTTTATAATTTATTGGCATTTTTGTCGTCTTTCTAACCTTGCTTGATGTGCATTTCTTCAGAAACTACTTACAAAAGTCAGAGTGACCAGACGTTTGCAGTGTGGTTAAGGCAATAATGGAACTGAGTAAACTTGTCTTGAGACTTTGGATATATGAAAATGTCTTTTTCTTTCTCAAAAGTGAGAAGAATAACTGCCATGAGGACACTCAGCCAACAAATTTACTAGAAAAAAAAATCAGAAGTGTGGATAGTAGTAGAAAAATCTGAGCTGAATTAAAAGTGCTAGCTGAGATTCAAAAACTGATTATTGGTGTGTGTCCCTCATGAGACAACTTTAATCTCAAAGTTAACTTAGTTGCCCATAACATAAATTATACCATTAACCTTATATATGCAGTAAATGTGTCCATGTTTCTTTATATGTGTTTGCTGCTATTTGTGTTTATATGATCTAAAATTAAGGTATGTACAACTCTAACAAAACACATCAGAAACTGTTCCTGAGTGCAAGTTTTAATGGTCAAATAACTGTTATAAAATGAATGTACCATATGGCTTATGAAGAGCTGTGGCTACCAACTTGGAAAAGAATTTTGGAATAATATTTATTCAATAGCACAAGTTTAAAGTCAGCTCACAAAATTTTCACAGCCCACTGCAATTGTACAAAAATACAGCACAGGTATTGAACAGGAGAGTTGATTTGAGTAGGTTCTTTGCAGAATATACCGAACACAAGATGATTTCTCTTGTCCTTAAAGGAGCACACTGTATTCTCCATAGGGCTGAAACATTTAAACATTTCTCTGTATTTTTTGTTCCAGGAGAGATATCTTGCAAAGACAAAAATAAATTTGAAATTTTATCAGAATAGACTTCACTGGTCCTGCAAATGCTGATAAATACACAGTTGTTAGAACTAAGTGTAGGGATTTCTGCTCTTCTCTCATTCTTCAGACTCCCACTGTTGTCTGTTGTTCCAAATAGTTTCACTTACTCCTGTTTCATACCTATTTTTTAAGTTCCCCCTATTTCCACTCTATAATGGGATTCGTTTTACTACACTATTCTGTGTTTAGTTAATGTTAGTATTTTTCCTTCTTCTTTTTATATTAGTTTTAACAATTCTGTGTTTTCTGTTACACTTATTTACTACACGTTTACACGTTTATCATCCTATCAGAAATCAAGCATATACTGATATATATATATATATTCTCAGAGGGTAGGAGCTTATTTCAAATTGATTGTCAAGAACAAATTAAGCCCAGTAAAGTTTTTGGGCAGATATCAGATGCAATTCTAAATTATGCCTTAGGAAAAACAAACTCAAAACCCACAAGGTATCCTTTGAGGTACTTTCCTGAAAGTTCTCTAAACACTACAGTTTTGCTTCTTCACATGCCCAGAATAAATAAAGGTCCAGGCCCAGTAAAAGAATACCTGCATTTGTAACAGCATACATGACCTGAAACTGGGATTTCAGTCCTACAAGATATAATTTGAGTAGAGGAGTCCCAGTGTTTGCTCAGCTCCTGGAGACAAAAGTTTTGCAAAGGACACTAAAGGAGAAAGGATGAGATAAGGACGTGGAGTAAAAAGAGAAAAAATGTGTAACAGACAAACACACCTCAGAAGACTCCAGTCAGTGATAGGTAAATTTGCTGGGTTGGGGTGTTCACATACATGAATATTCACTGCAGCTTCCTTCAAAAACAGAGTTTCAGCCAGTTACCTGGATATGGGGTTTTTCATAAGCTGTAACTTCAGGAGACCTTGGTAATATATTTACTATTTAAGGATACCCCTGAGGCTGTGTATTGCTTGGCCATAAATATAATTCCAGGTATTCCCTTTGCAAACCACAGAGATGGAGCCATTACTTGGCAAGACTGTGGACACAGTGAATGAAATGCATTCTAGTGATGGAGCACATTTCTCATAGTATTTATCTATTAAACTCAGTAGTGAGGTACATGATCACTGCATGGATATTCTAGGACTTTGTAGTTTCAGCAGCCTTGGAATTCCCTTAAAAATCTTGGGACCAAGAAAAAACACGGAGAAACTCTTCCTTCCTTTTTTCTTGCATCTCATGTTACAGATGATTGGCAGCCAAGATGCTGAGGTCCTAAATACATGAGATTTAGGGAAGGAAATAGGAAAATTAATTCCTGGGTTAAGCTAATCTCAGAAAGCACTTTGGAAAGAAGCTTGAAATGGATTTGTAAAGACAATTCTTTCAAGAATATTTTAAAGAAAGAATCAGCTTTGATGCCTTGGCAGATATTCTTGCAGAATGGAAGATGTGGTTAATCATCAAGGGTAGCAACAAAAAAGTCCCCACAGAATTAAACTGTGGTCCTACAAAAATAATCAACACCAAATTAAATTCCTAGAATGGAATAAGTGTGCAAACAAAAGAACTGAGAGTATCTGATGCTATTCAAGGCAAAAAGCTTCGTTTCATTATATTCCCAGTCCCAGGTAATTGAACAATATTCATGACATTGATCTGTCATGGATGATCCAACATAATAAAGTAATTCAGACTATTCCATGACAATATTTGACACTCTGATCCAACATAATAAAGTAACTCAGACTATTCCATGGTCATATTTAACACTCTCAAGAAATAAATCTAACACTCAATGCAGCAATTCTGGTGTCAGCCAGATCTTGTTCAAGGGGATTTTTGCAGTCTGCAGAAGTTGTGTCCATGATAATTTACAGGAACTCTGAATGCCTGAGACAAAAGAGAGCTCTCAGTGTGCTGCACAACAGCCTCATGACCTGGAGACTTGAAGTCCTTGAAGCCCAGTAGCCCTACTATGGCAGCATTTGCTAACCAGAAGTACAGAAGGAATGTGTCTGTTCCATCAGGTCTGGGCAGCGTGAAGGATAAAGTGGTGTCACCTTCTATACATTGTGTTCTACCACTGGAACTCAAAACTTTGGAAGCCACAAGTGGTCAACAAAAAGCTAAAAAAAGATGATTGGTCAAGCAGCTCACAACCTGCAGACAAACCTGTATTTCCTGCAGGTACGAGTATGGCATGAGAATTTATGCAGGTGCATAATTTATGCTGTGGTAGAGGGGCAAAAGTCCAATGATATGATGAGATCCTGTATAATCTAAAATTATTTCTCATGGAAAAGTGCTGAAGTAGAAAAGGAGTCCTAACATCCCCCTTGATATTCCTAAAGATTCAACAGCCATGAGATGCAATTTTTAATCCTTCTATCCTTAACCATATGGAGTCAAAGAACTGATGTGTAAGGAATAAGTTCCCTTTGTCTGAAGAGCTCCCAATTTGGGGATACTGATGGGTAATTTTTGGAGGTGAACTAAGAATTGTGCTATAACTTCCATGAGGACAGTCCATGCTGTGCAATGGACTGAACCCATGATGGTCCTAAGCCTGTGCCAGTTTCACAGACATTCCTTTATTGAGATCACTTCAAAGATGGCAATAAGCACAAATCAGTTCTTCATTTGCAGATGTGAAATATTCCGTTACCATCCCAAAATTTTTATTTAGGCTGAGTTTATTGAAGATGAAGGGCTGTCCACCCTTCTTCCTTGATACAAGAAAAATACGTGTTCTTGTGCAATTGGGATAACAAATTTTATGAGGAAAGATGGGTCCTCCCAACTGGAAATGATCCCTCAGGTGGGTCCTCCCTGCTGGAAATGACCATTCAGGCCAACCTTTCAGACAGAGTGATCTCCATTTATAGGACAAAGAGTATTTTAGTGATAAATGAGTTTGTCATCAGACATACACATTGCTATATTAGTAAAAAGAATAAAAATAAGAACCTCAATCACTGATTTACACAGTAACTTTCTTCAGAGAATGTATTAGGAAGGATCTAAGAAATAGATATTCCTATATAAAAAATATCTTATTCTGAAAGTGCTAATGTTATTTTTCCTTGCAATATCATATTCACTGATGTTATTTGATTATTTAATGGGCTATTTGATTATTCAAGTTTTTTTGACTTTGTAGTTCTTTTATGTAGTGCCTGTGGGTTTTATACATTTGCACAATGATTTAGGATGGAAATTAAAAGTTTGCTTAATAAAAGAGGAGTGCAGCTCTGGAATAATCACCCAGAATAAATGGGAAATAACTTCATTTAAGCTGAAAATTGAGCAGTTTATGGAAAGAGATAGCCAATGTAGCTGCCTATAATAATCTAGGGAACTGATCTCAGCACCTGAGAGACCCTTTCAGTTTCATGCTCTTCCAAGTGTATAAAATAAATTTTAATCTAGATGCTGGGAAAGAAGAAAGAATTTAAAAGGTGTCTTTTCCATGTTATCTCATTCTCCAGAACATGCTGTGGTTATTTATAAATGTGTAACCACCAGCTGCCTTTTCTCACAGCTTTTTTTTCTCTCTCAAAAATACTCTGATAAGCAGCAAACAAGGAACAACCACAGGACTACAGGCATTTGTATGTAACTATTTATCTTCAAAAGCAGTACAGCAAGAAAAAAAAAACAAACTATGAAAAGCAAATTAATAGGCTTTCTTATGAACTTTTGGATTTCTTTTTCACTCGCTTTGTATTTTCACATTGGAGAAAGAGAAGAGAAATGCATAATTGAAGACATTCCCAGCGACACCTTGGTAGTGGGTAGGTACCTGTCAGTGCTTTATGATGATCTAACCCATGCAATAACAAAGGGAACTGCAAATGTAACAGCAATTTCTGTGACTGATGAATATGGTAAAAAAACAGAAAAGGGCACTCTGAAAATAACTCCCTGCAGCAGGGATTAGGTTTAAAGTCCTCAAACATTGTGTGCATCCATCACACAAAGAAGTTCAGGTTTTCAGAGTGCTTTACTGACTAAACAGAGAAAAAGAATGTTTTTTAATTCCCCAGCTGTGGAACTGCTGCTTCCATGTGTGCTTCTGCACATTCTGACTGATTTACTCATTCATATCAGAATTTCTGTAACACAGTTTTCCCTGTATGAATGGGAGAGTTACTTTTTTGATAAACGCTGGTCTGAAAGAGTCAATTCACGATGTACTAAAGTTTCATTTCACCTCTGATATCAGAAGCACATTTAATTAATCTACAAGACTATAAATGTAAGATGTCAAGGGGATAGTAAAAAATAATACAATTAATATTTTTTTAATAATATGATAAGTGTGAGAGACAATCCATAAAATGCAATTTGAGTACAGCACATTATGCTTTTGGAGGTCTCAGTGTGCCTTCTAGAGGCTAATCTTCCCAGAGCATTAGGAGGAATCAGAAAGTTTTTCCTATTAACCCTTTGGTGTAGTACTTTAGAACATTTTCTAATGTAGTAAAACATTATTGCATTTCCCTCTGTTATGAAGTGCTCCTGAGCAATATTAATCATAAACACATGAAATACATATATATATATTTGTATTTTTCCTGACAAAGTGATGAAGATGTTTAACGTTAAGATATGTTTTATTTAACAGATTTATCTGTGTTTTTATTCAGGGAATTACAAAGTACAACGTTGGAATATACATAGACATGACTTTCTTGAATCTGCCCCTGGTTTGGGAATGTTTGTGACTGTCACAAGTCCTTCTGGTGAGGTAAAAATGCTTTATGAATGTTTCTTTAGGATTTATGACTTGACTTCTGGCACTGGCAGGCAGCACTGTCTAAAAATAAAAAACACTTTTGGGGAAGAAGTAAATCTACAACCTACCAGCCAGTTGAGCATTTTGATGCTGAAAGATGAAAGCAAAAGGAAATTATGATATTTGATAATTATATGTATGGACAATTGTTGCATTACTCGAAGATTTGGGAAACTGTTAATAAGAAGAATAAGTGACATCTGAGAAAACAAGTCAAATTAGAAATAAAACCTCAAAATTCACCAATTAAGTAAAATGGTATGGAATGTACTTGAGCAGCAGAAAGGAGTGCTGATTAACAAAACCTAAAGTCAAGGTCACCATGAGGCTGCTCACAGCCCTCATGCAGAGCAGCTGCCTGAGGTCCTGAGCTTTTCCAGCAATTTACTTCCCTGCCTAGACAAGGTCTCAGTTTTCAAACTTTGAATGCTTTAGAGAGCACTGGCTTTTGTATATTGCAAAATTCTGCAGCATTTTAATGCTCACAGTGAGCTAAAATGCTTTAGTTTTCTCTAAATCTGTTCTGAGATTTGGATAAATTTAATGATGTCAGCAGCTTAATTGATTCCTTTTTGCATCCAATTCACAGTACTGTTTTTTGATTTTTTTATTTGTAGTTACAAATTACAAACCCAATGGATATATCTAAATTGCAGGTACTGTTGTCAAAACTGTATGGGCCACAAGGGACCTTTTCTTTTACATCCTACCTCTCTGGGGAGCACATCATCTGTTTCCAGTCTAACTCCACAAGATTTGCAGTGACTGCAGGAAGTAAACTGGTAGGTGTATCTCCTAAATATTCTTTGTTGTAACAGTATAAATCATTTACCAACAGCAGAGATTTCAAACTGGATTAGAAGTTGGTATAACTTCTAGCAGATAATTGAATGTTTTTTAGGGATTAAAGAAAGCAAACATAGAATTATGCAGATGAAGAGATAAAAAGACTATTTTTATATTTAAAACGTTAGCATTCAAGAGGCAAGACTAGGGATAGAGATTTACTGTGCTTTGAATGTGAAGAATTCTGGTCAATAAGAACAAGAAATTTGGATCAAAAAGACAAATATGTAAGACTGACTAGCACAGAAACTTGTCATAAAGCTATTCCATGTATTCATTAACTTAGACTGGATTCCTAATCAAAATGCAACATTTTCGTTTCTGAAATGATATTCAAATGAAGAATATGTCAGCATACTTGTTCTTGTCTACTACCAGCAAAGTTGGTTTTAGTGCAGATTTGGGGGGAAAAAAAGGCCATCAGAGGTGATATCATGGCTCTACTAACTGCAGCAAAAAAATTACAAATACTGTTTTGAAATTTTATCTATTTGCTGCTTCTCAAAAACAGGAGAGAATTACTCTCTAGAGTGGTTTGGGATTTTTTCTCCTCAGCTGATGGCAAAAGAGTTAAATAACCAGATAAATATAAACATCTTCTAAAAGTGTTAAGGTGGGCTAAATCTCATCCTAGCTGTGCACTTTGGAAACATGTAGATAACACAGAAAGATTGGAGTAGGATTATTATACTGGAATAACAAGGTATTCTTACAGGCTGATTGATAGAAAATGATGGAAATTTAATCATGTACTTCGTAAAAGCAATTAGGTCTAATCATAAAAAAAGAAAAATTGTGGAGTTTATCTATTAGAGAGAGTAAGGGGGATAAAGCTTTGGTTGGTACAGTTACCTTTGCACCATGAATGTGATTCTGAGGATGTGCAGGTGATTTTTATCTGGTATAGATGGGGGTGCATTACCATTATTTTCACATGATGTATGCACCATGTAGAATTCTGACCATGCTATATAAAAGAAGCCAAGAGATGCAGGGAAGAACATTAATATCACAAATATTAAATGATGTTATTTGAGAACGCAGGAATAAAAAAAGGAAAATATTGTTCTTTTTAATTATATCTGGAGGAATAAAGATCACAAAAGAAAAAACATTCTTTAATGAAGGTAAATCTTTAACTGTTCTTAGTAAGAACCAGATGGTTATCTGAGCTCTTTCAAACAAAAATAAATAAATTAATGGACCACAAGGTTGTGAGATGGATTTCTACCTATAGTTAGGTAACTTCAAGAGAGCTGAAAGAAGATTCACTCTCCATTTGTGGCTGATCTCTGATCAGACCTAACTTCTATTATGGTAATATCACCTTCTAGGATTTTGAAGATTATTTGTTTGGCTAAAACATTTTTATTTTCTCTTAGGTACTAAGGAGCTTCTAGAAGTTTCTCCTGCTAGTTTTAGTAGAGGATCTCATTCATGCCAAAATAAGTTGCACAACATTGCAAGTTCCATTCTTCTCTCTTCTTTCTATGGTTCTGTTGCTTGCTGGCTTTAGGTATTTTTGCTATAGATCATACAACAGCCTGGAGGATATTTAGGGCATATTCCAACTTGGATAAACAATGTGAAGAAAACACATTGTTATGTGAGGGAACCTAGAAGTGTATTTGCAAAAAGCCTCCAACAGTACTAATAAAAATAGTAATTTCTGCAATATTAGGATGAAATGTGAAATATAAGGAGCAGTCCCTTTTTTTCTTTAAATATTTTGGACAAAGGCAACATTTTAATGATGGTTGAATCAATACTAGCATAAAATAATGCCCTAACATTAGTGAAAATTTTAAATTTGTATTACAAATTTTACAATAAAATTAAGAAACCCTTCAAATTTTCCACTTGATTCTAATTTTAGGAGGGATCTTTAGAAGCAATTAAAACTATTTTCCTGTAATGATCTTAAGGGGAAATTATCCACTGTTTCAGTTTAATTCTAACAAATTTTGAAAAAGCAGAAGTACAGTGTACACTCTTAAGTTTACTATAAAGACCAGCTAGAACTTTCAAACTTATATCTCATTACAGTAATGTGAACATTTCTTTGTGTTTGCAGCGTATCCACTTGGACATCAGAGTTGGGGAACATTTTTTGGATGAATCTGCAATTCAAGCCAAAGACAAAGTGAATGAAGTTAATGTCAGGCTAGAGCATCTAATTGAGCAAATTCATCATGTAACCAGAGAACAGGAGTATGAAAGAGTATGTATGTCCCCTTATGGAAACATTAAAATATTGTACATAGGCTTATTGATTTTTAAAGTATTATGGGGTTTATTATCCAATTGCAATGGTATTTTTAACTAACTCATAAAAAAACTATAGATATTTTACCAAAATAGTCTCCATTACCTTACAAAATATTTTTGAGCAGTTACATCAAATTAATCAATCACTGTGGACTCATGCTTGTAGCAACAGGTGTTATTTTACAGCAGCAGGTATTGTTTTAAAGCAGTAGAGTTTTCCAAGTAGAGTTTTCTTGGTCAGATCAGCCACAGCAGCCAGGCAGGTGGCATTGTGTGTGATGCTGCCAGCTGCTGTTTCCACACTGCCCTGCACACACAAACTTCATTGAATGGGGAAGGGAATGACTGAGTGTACATTTGTACAACCCCAAGAAGACAGACATAAAGCCCTTCTTCAAACAAGTGTACACCCAGTCACTTTTCTATATGCATGCAGTTAAGACTGTGTTTGAAATATATCGACTAGTTACCCAAAACCAGAAATTTGGCTGCAAAAGTGCTCTTGACAGCAATATGGAAGTGAATCCTGTAAACCTAAACAGCTTAAAATCTGTACTAATGGGGCATGGTTAGAACAATACATCTGTTGTGAACAAGGGAAGCTCTGTTTGCCTTCCTGCTTCAGGATGCAGTGTGCCTGCTCCTCTGTTTTGATTTGTGAAGATATCCACCATACAGATAAGTACAAACCTTCGTTTTTATCCACAAGGAAAAATGTTTCTATTTACCACTATGCAGAAGAAGGACCCATTTCTAGTTACCATGAAACACACAGATGCCAAAAGGTAATAATTACGTTTTTCCTTTATTCTTTAGGAGCGTGAAGAAAAATTTCGGAAAACCAGTGAAGAAACCAACAGCAATATTTTGTGGTGGGCTATAGTACAAACACTAATCCTCATCTCTGTTGGAATCTGGCAAATCAAATCTCTCAGAGATTTCTTTATATCTAAAAAGCTGGTTTAAGTTCTATAAAGTCAATGCACAGATTCAAATATCACACACCATGTAACTCTGAACATCCAAAGAAACCCTGCACCTATAAGAAAATATCCTGTATAGAACTCTCAACCTTCTCTCATCTTCTGCTCTGATTCTAAATCTGCTTTCTCCAGCTAGGTCACAACCTCTGTCATCCCCTTATGTTTTACTCCTTGAATCCCATCTTATATCATTTTGTTTTCCTATTCTATGGATGTAAAGCTAAATATAGAAGGAATCAGTGACTAAGGCAGCATTTAAGTTCAGCACTTAATGAAGAACATTTAATTTAGGTTAAATCTAAAATAGAAATCTAAAATAACATTTCCTAAGATTTTAGATTACTCTGCTTGCTGAGTAATCTTATTTGGCACTACCATGAACAGTTCAGCACTTCAGACTGACTAGGATTCAGATAGTAAACAGAGAAATAATAACAATCCCCTGCAGTGTTTAATTGGGTGAGAGTGTCTTGAACTCAATCTATATATGTGTAACACCTAAATATAATTGTGAATGCTTTCTTGTAAAATATTCAGAGTTTGAACTGATCAGTGGTGGCAGCAATTACCATGGAAGAGAGAGACCCAGACAAGCAATTTGGTATTTATACTTACTTTTTACTTCCAGAAAAGCCCTAAACATTAGGCTATAAAATTGATGATGATCAGATGCCTCCCACTGTTATATATGCAAATTTTGGTCTTTATGAAGTATGCCAAAGTAATCCAAATTACAGGTATCTTGGTAAACAATGCCAATTTTATTTTAATTCATTCCTGCCCTAAATGTTTCTGCGTTGAGAATTTTTATAATTTTAATTATTTACCAACTTCAATATGACTGCTTACAGAAATAACCAGGTTTTGACCTAATTTTCCATTTCACGTATTGCAGCTTGGTTGCAGATATCCTAATGCCCTAATTTAGCTATTTATGTATTGTAGCAGTGTAATAAATAAATAAATAGCAGTGTAACTACAGTATCATACAAGGACAAGTCACAGGCTGTGGTTAAAAATCCAGATAATTAGCTTGAAAAAGCACCAGCAGTAGTAGGAAGGAGCTGGAGGTGATTACATACAAAAACATGGAAGTCCAAGTTTCTAGAACACTGTGATAGCAGAATACTGTGGTTTGTTTTCCTACCCATCTTTTCACACCCTCTGCTAGTTTAAAAGGCAGTGAAAAGTGAAATATCTGTAGACCAATTATTGTTCTAAAGGCATTGCTTTCTTTCTTTTTTTCTATCTTCCCACCTGTTGTTTTTTTAGCAAGGAAATGACATTTCCCTTTAAGTCTACTTACATTTCCAGCATGGGAATTAAAATAGAGCTGGTAGTATGTGAGAATCAATAAAATTGATACAAAATAGAGACAAAAAGCAGTGTTCCAGGGACCAAATCAATCCAAATAAAATCTCATAAAGCTACTCACTACCTTGTGTCCCATATTTAAAAATTCAGATACTTCAGAGGTGCCACTTGCAATGACCAGTAAGTAAGAGTTATTAAATTAACTTTTATCGAGCACTCACAACATATCTTGTAATAACATATTTGGTGGTGGGTAAGAAGGAAATATGTGCTAAAACCATATGGTACATGAAGTCCAAGAAGAAAGTAGTAAGTGTTGCGACAAGGCTCTCATTCAGACTTTAGCTGATATTTAGTGTAAGGCTCCTAACCACATCCCAATGACAAACATAACTAATTTCACTTACAATATACTCTAGCTGGTAATCCAGGACAAGCAACATTTGAAAATTTATAAAAGAGCTAATCATGTTCCACTATATTAATCAGGTCTATACTCAGAGTATAGACTCAGCACTGAGACTTGGGAGTCTTGAAGATAACTTGTGATTGCTTCATTCTTTACTACTACTACTGGTACTACTATTATTAATAACAGTAATCATCATCATCATATCATCATCATCTTCTTTTATGCAATGTTTTCAGTCTCCTTCAAGATTTTTAATTAACTCCATAAAGCAGAAGCTGACTCACAGCTCCTTTGGGAAGCACTTTGGGGGCAGAAGCCTTTGTCAAGTTAAAAGCTTCCTCTGCAGCTTCTGGCTCTGTCATACGCAGAGCTACAGCCTGCACTGCAACGAGGTCTTTTAGGGTCTTTCTCCCTGAAATGTTCAGCAAGGGCCGCTAGCAAGCAATAGGTTTTTTTGTTTGTTTGCCTTTTTTTTTTTTTTTGTGTCTCAGAAATGAACATCAAATCTCCTTGCTTACTCGTGATAGCGAATTAAGAAACTTCCTGGATTCTTGCACAATTATTTTATCTGGATTTTTTTGGTTTTGTTTGTTTGTTTTTCTCATTTTTTGTTTTTGTTTTGGGGGTTTTGTTTGTTTATTTGTTTTTGGTTTTTTCCTCATCTGCTGACCCGGGAGGAGTGAGCAGGGCGGGGCTCCTGCTGAAGCCTCTGCCCGGAGACCTGTGGGCGCAGCTTCACATCCCCTCGTTTGGGGACGGGAGAGGGGGGTTTTTTCAGAGCACCGTCTGTGTCGGCACCGCTCCGGTTTGGTAGTGAGAGGCCAAAAAACCAAATTATTTTGGGGTGTGCCTGAGGAGGGAGCTCTGCCGGCCCGAGGCCCCGCGGCGGGAGGGGCGCGGGGCGCTGCCCTCAGGGCCGCCTCAGCGGGCGGGACGTGGCCGGGACGCACCCGCGGGGCTCGGCTTGAGGACGAGCGGCTCTGCTCCAGCCCCAGGCCGCCTCCGGGCCTTCCTGACCTTCCTGCCCCGCTGCCCCATGGCCGTCCCCGCCTTCTGCAACTCGTGCCTGTGCGAGCCCCGCAACCCCACGCCGCGGTTCTGCCTCACCAGCTGCGGCCACGTTTTCTGTGAGGTTTGCCTGCAGAAAGGTAATGGCTGCTGGGGCGTGCCCGGCGGGGCGGGCTGTGCTGGCATCCGCCCCAAACATCGGTATTTCTGAGCCGCTGTGGGAAAAAAGAAAGCCCCGAGCACTTTTTCGAATGTTACTGATAAGCCTTTCCAATCTTTGCTGTTGGTTTGGTTTGAACAGTAAAACCCGTCTGTGTCCGCCTCCAGGTGGATGTGGCTTTGAGAGCAAGCCTTGGGCACAGGCAATGGAGGCTTTAATAAAACTGCATTCTGGATGCTTATGATCCATAATATTGTGAAAAATCCCCACCAACAGATTGCGTTCTGTCTCTCCAATGGGATAAGCAATGTTTTTTTCTTCGTGAAAGAGCAATTTAAAAACCGTAGGATTTGTTTAGGGTAGGTTTTGGAAGTAGTCTTAATAAATTTTAAGGCTCAGTATTGTTCTTGAAACCTTTCATCAGCGTGAGGGAAGATTGGAGGTGATGTTTTGAAGCTCTCATGTTATGTACAATTACTGAGTCGTATTCTGGGACTCCTGTGATGTTTCTGGACAAAGATAATGTAGGAAAGACAGAGAAAAAATGAAGCTGTTTTTCAAAAGAAAAAAAATGCTGCAGACAAATGTCAATGTTTTTTCCGTTTCACATCATGTTAAATGCCCTGGGTTTTGTGAGGGCACGCAGAAGAAATGATCAATGTGTATTTCAGAACTAAAGACTTTTGACTAGACGTTTTCAGAGAATTGCTGTTGAGGACAGAGGATCATAAAATGCAGCCTCTACAGCTTGCAGGCTCCTAGAATATGAACATCTTTCCTCTTAATACTGTTTGGCAGAAAAATGTGTGAGAAATTACGTATCTGCTGTGAATTCAATAGCAATGACAGTAGAAGGTTTAAAACGTATTTAAAGATGTTTATAAACATTGATCCTTAGAATCTTCAGACAAGCAGTAGGTAGTAAAATTATCAATAATAAATAGTGAAATAATGTGCATTTGCTATAGATATTTTCTAATATGTTTGCAGATAATCAAAGAATTTAAAACTAATAAAGTTTAAAAAGTGGTTTTATTGTTTTCTCGCTGGAGGAATTCAAAAGGTAAAATTACTAATTCCTTGACATTTTGGTTTCATATATTTTCTTGGTAGAACCCAACTGTGCCCCAGTCTAAAAAGCAGTATATCAGATTGACTGTAAGTCGTTATTTCACTTAAGCATACATTTAATTAAGCCAGGCAAGTAGCCCTGTTTAAATCAAGGGAACTAAAAGTCACCTGCATTCTGTGACACTAATGATATTCATAAAATCATTTACATGAATGCTTATTTACAGCAGTAAGACCTGATGACATTCACACCCATTTTTCCTGCTCAGCTCTGTGTAGTGGTTATAGAATCAAGTTCTTTATTCATGTTTATTCATACTTCTTGTATAACTTGCAGATTTCTTCCACAAGCTCCAGAGTTTCAGGCATCACTTTCTATTTACCATGTATTCAACACATATTCAGTTTGATCTATATTTTAAATGTGTCTTTACCTTACAGGCAAAAAAGATGAATGTTTGGTCTGTAGAAGTGCTTGTCGTACCTTAGTCCTTTCAAAAGAGGTAAATCAAGCTTTAGTTTTGTTGCATTACATTAATGTGTGGTTTGCTTAACAGCTAAAATATTTGCATTAAAAAATGCTCCTTTTCTGTTTTTGCCAACTGTGACATGAATATTTACTGTTAATATGTTGCTAAACTTAGATACTTAGGCACTAGACAGCTCAGAATTTGGTTGTATTTATTCCTTCAGATTGAAGCCCATGGACACTTTTTAGGTTTTCAGGTACTGCTAGACTGTAAATAATTCTAAACTTTTCAAGAAATATGGCTGGTTACTGTGTAACATCAGTGACTACTTTCAAAATGTGGAAGAATGTTTATTGATTTTGGCACTTGTGCATCACAGAAAATGAACTATAGTGAATTATTTCATATAATTGATTGAATTGAAAACCTGCATTATGGCTCAGCATTGTTTTCAAGTGGATTAAGGGTTTTTTTCCCTGTTTTCTCTTAACTCTTTTCCTTGTGGCTGTGTGATTAAGAAAGGGTTTGAAATATTGTTGGGAATTCTCATTATTCACTGGAGAATTAAGAGCTTTTAATTCCCTGTCTTGATTAAGCATTAGGAATATTTAATTTTGCTATTTCTCTGAGGAGCAATCTTCTCTTTAGCTGATTTCATAAATAGATTGTGAAAAGATTCATATTTTTGTGGACTGATGCCTACTTAAGAGATAATGTCTTATAAGGATAAAAGAGAAACACTAAAAACATTTAATGAAATTCAATACAGCTGAACATAAAGGCCTGCTTGGAATCTTGCACATTGAAGAAGACAATGCTACTGAAAAAAATTGCAACAAAACAACAAAATGCAGTTATGATACAAAGAGACAATGTACACAATAATCAAATATGAAAAAAAATCAAAAAGCCCTTCATAGAAATTCTAAAGGGCATATTTTAACATGCTTTCAAGATCAACCTATTGCTGCTCCAAACTTTGCTAATAATTTCAGTCAAAGAATATTGACTGAAAATTTAAGTTGCCAGGGACCTCTGGAGATCATCTTGTCCAACACCTTGCTCAAAATAATGTTAAGTTTAAAGTTACATCAGTCTTAAATTGCACCATTTCAGCAGAACTTGATAATTTACTTTAAAAACGTAGTAGGAATTGGCAAATGCAATGATTTGGATACTAACAAAAATATTAGATGTTTCATTAGAACCTGCCACTGCTTTGGAGGGCTGGAAGGAAGCAAATTACCATATTCTTTAAAAAAGACATTAATGATGATTGCTTATCCTTGATTAAGAACAGATAAAATGATTGGAATGATGATTAAAGATGCATATAAAAAAGGCATGGCTCTATAATTCAGGAACCTGAGTGGAAATATACCTGGTAAGCTTTATGAGCTTGATGCTATGGAAGAATTCCCAATGAGGAGGAGGTCCTATAAATGTGTTAGAGCTCCTAATTAAATTGTATGTTGGGGTAATCAACATGTACACATTAAATATTCCCATCTTTACAGAAATGCATTCTTGTCACCTTTATGTCTTCCTTCTGTGTCTCATGATCCCCACTTGCTTTTCCCCAGAGGATGGTGAAGTGTTCTGACAAATCAGGATCTGGCTATTCAGTGTTTCAGAATATCATAGGAACATCTGCTCCTCCTCCATGCAGCAGATAAAATACAAACAGTGTTATACAGATCTTTATTTGAAAGAGTTTTTACATCAGCATGAAGCTGGTTGGGTTTTTTTTTTTTAATCTGATAGGTACTTAAACCAAGATCATGGCTTTGATAGAACCCTAAATAGTTTGTAATAGATTAGTTCCCTTTGGCCCCTGTGAGTACATTTCTTTTAAAGAAGCTGAATGTATGTTTATGAATATCTTAAGATTTCAGGATGGAATTTCATTGTCTTGTTTGTATTTTCTTTACTGAAACACCACAGGTAGGTTAACTGTGCTGTCTGTCTGCATTCCTCCATCTGTCAGCTGGACATTTTTAATGCTTTGGCTAATGTCAACCAAATGCAAAATTGCAGAAGTCATCTCAAATACAATTAATTACCTCCTATGAGTTCTGTAAAAATTAGTAGCTGGGGAAAGCAAGAGAAAACAGTTTTCCTAAAGCATGCACAGCTCTGCAGTGAGCAAACAGTGGAGACCATCATCAGCTGCTGCACAGGACATCCCAGTAGCTGATGTCACAAAATGGGAAAGAGGAGGTACAAATCTGTTGCAAATCCAAGGTGTTAATTTAGCTCCTTGCACAATTAGTTTTCCTATAGAAGAGACTCAATTTTCCTTTATTGTTAAAAAGATACAATCTAGGCACACATTGAAAATCAGTTTGGCTGTTGTTTAATCTTAGATATTTGACTTTATGTTAGAGTTAAGGTATTTTTGGTGTAGATAAAAATACTATTTTTCTAGATGTTTGTGTATTTCAAAGTGGTGCAAAGCCTAACCCTTTCTGATTTCAATGCACTATTCATAATTTAAGTAACTGCTCTTAACCTGCTTTCTTAGTATCCCAGAAAACTTATGCTTCATTCACAGGTGGCCTAGTTCATATTACTTTTAATAATTCACTTTTTAAAACCTTTCCATTTTTAAAAGCTTTTTTGAGATTTTTAATACTTCTGGGAGTAATTTAGATTTTTCTTACAGCAGTTTCAGTTCTTTTTTACTGGATTTTGAAAGGTGGTTCCTTACATGAAGGCTGCCTTCTTTGTGGGAAAGCCTTCTCCTGTTGTCTTAAGGAGAAGCATTATTTTTGGTCTTTTTATTCAAATTTGGGGTAGTTGTAAGCCTTCCTTCTCTTATACAATCACAATCCATCAAAGAGAGCCATCCAGTTTACAGGTAGATTTTTTTCCTAGATTTGTTGGTAAGCTGTTTAACTTTGTACTACAACTAATATAACTATTTTGGAGTTGTATTTTCTTTGTTTTTCCTATGAACAGATTAGAAATNTTCATTTAAAGAAGCTGAATGTATGTTTATGAATATCTTAAGATTTCAGGATGGAATTTCATTATCTTGTTTGTATTTTCTTTACTGAAACACCACAGGTAGGTTAACTGTGCTGTCTGTCTGCATTCCTCCATCTGTCAGCTGGACATTTTTAATGCTTTGGCTAATGTCAACCAAATGCAAAATGCAGAGGAAGTATCAAATACAATTAATTATCTCCTGTGAATTCTGTAAAAATGAGTATCTGAGGAAAGCAAAGGAAAGCAGTTTTCCTAAAGCATGGACAGCTCTGCAGTGAGCAAACAGTTCAGGCCATCATCAGCTGCTGCACAGGACATCCCAGCAGCTGATGTCACAAAATGGGAAAGAGGAGGTACAAATCTGTTGCAAATCCAAGGTGTTAATTTAGCTCCTTGCACAATTAGTTTTCCTATAGAAGAGACTCAATTTTCCTTTATTGTTAAAAAGATACAATCTAGGCACACATTGAAAATCAGTTTGGCTGTTGTTTAATCTTAGATATTTGACTTTATGTTAGAGTTAAGGTATTTTTGGTGTAGATAAAAATACTATTTTTCTAGATGTTTGTGTATTTCAAAGTGGTGCAAAGCCTAACCCTTTCTGATTTCAATGCACTATTCATAATTTAAGTAACTGCTCTTAACCTGCTTTCTTAGTATCCCAGAAAACTTATGCTTCATTCACAGGTGGCCTAGTTCATATTACTTTTAATAATTCACTTTTTAAAACCTTTCCATTTTTAAAAGCCTTTTTGAGATTTTTAATACTTCTGGGAGTAATTTAGATTTTTCTTACAGCAGTTTCAGTTCTTTTTTACTGGATTTTGAAAGGTGGTTCCTTACATGAAGGCTGCCTTCTTTGTGGGAAAGCCTTCTCCTGTTGTCTTAAGGAGAAGCATTATTTTTGGTCTTTTTATTCAAATTTGGGGTAGTTGTAAGCCTTCCTTCTCTTATACAATCACAATCCATCAAAGAGAGCCATCCAGTTTACAGGTAGATTTTTTTCCTAGATTTGTTGGTAAGCTGTTTAACTTTGTACTACAACTAATATAACTATTTTGGAGTTGTATTTTCTTTGTTTTTCCTATGAACAGATTAGAAATGTGTATATTCTGGATTAAAGTAATTTACTTAAGTTATCTACACTGCTTTGTAGATGTCCAAATGTTATTATTCTGAAATTCTCTTTATATTTTGAAGCATTTTTTTCCTCACCATGAGTAACAAATACATTTTTATTACAATGATGGCTTAGGTATAGAGCACTTACTCAACACTCTTTAAAAGCACAGGTGGCCATTTGTGAGGACACATCATGATCTCTGATTAAAAGACACAAGTCATAAAATACTTCAGAAATTCAACAATTACTATAGGGTAATTCCCTTATTTTAGGATAATATTCTGCTGCTCCCAGTGGGCAGGTAGAGACAGAGGGATCCCAGTCAGCATTGGAACTATTCTGGAAAAGGACTTTGGAACAAAATTCATTGTAGGATGTGTCCATGTGGCTGGGAATGGTGAGAACCAAAAAGCCTGAAAAAGGGGCTGCCAGAAGCCTGGCTGTTGGTGTGGATGCAGTGCCTCTTCCAGGGGCCACAGCATCCTCCTTGAATGTCCTCTGGAAACTGGTACTATCATAAGCACAATAACTATTTATGTGGGTAATATATTTAAACAAAAGCCCAGTGCTTTCCAGATGGTTGATAAGGCCATTAAAGAAAGCTAGGCTTATTTTCCATTTCTTCATTATCCTTATCTGATCTGTCAATTTTTTTTTTTTTATTTATATACATCAGTCAAGTTAAGGAACATTTTATAAAGGACTTCATGTAACATGACTTGCTAATGAAAATGCTAACCTTGGTATATTTTCATTTCTTCATAGATCAGTCCAGATATTCAATCACTGTTCATGCGAGTAGATGTGTTAAACAAGAAATATTCCAAAGACCTCTCACAGGTGAATCTGCCTTGAAACTTTTAAACTTTATAAAATAATCAGCAGCTCCTACTGATTTTTATGTGAATGGAAAAAGTGTAGGAGTGAATGCTTGAAAATGAATGTGTGCCCATTACTATCTTTACTTCTTTAATTCCACAGTATCTAAGTTCTTAAGGAGACATAAATTATTCATTATGGTCGCCGCTTATGTTTTCAAACTTTCTCTAAGGACCACTAGTCTGGTTATTTTAACGGTGTAAAATCACTTTCAATACCATGCAATGAAAAATTAGATCTGCCAGAAGCTTAAACGTGCCCAGATAGTGTGCCTTAATTATAGCAATAAAAAGTTACACACTGAAAACCTGAGCTGGCTACAATCCTGAGCTGACTCTGCTCTCTCTCTTATTAATTTTTTTTTCCTTTTTTAATCAAAACACACCACTTTTTTTTTTTTTTTCCCAGATAGATGCAGTAAATTATTCCAAGGTCATTTTCTTCCTGCTTTCTCTGAATTCCAGATAGGATTCCTTTCTTCAGGCTTAGTTTCCAATCAAGAACCTCACTAGCTGTCTGGGTTAAATGAGTACATACAAACTCCCATTTCCTCCTCATTTTCTGCATCTCTTCAGCTTCGCTTTGTGACTTTGTGTCCTTGTCCCTCTTCCTGTGCATTTCAGCAGCAGTTCCAACCACTCCAGCAGTACATTGTCCCTGGGCCCAGCTGTAGCCTTCAGTGTCTGTTCTCATCTCCTTGGGCTGGAACTTGCTGATCTTTGGGTGAGCTTCCTGATCCAGCAAAACAATAACCCAGGGAATATCACCTGTTTTCTCCAGCAATGCTCATGGATTCACATTTGATCTACCCCAGGCTTCATAGCCTTTTCCAAAGCTGAGCTTGGCCCCTTTCCTGAGCAGTGCTCTTCCTCAGATGCAGAAGTGACACAAGCTAAATATGAAACCTTCCTCTTCCTCTATGTGAGGAAGTCCTTCCATCCCCACTTTTTACCAGCAGGAGCAGCAGTTACTCCATAAACTGAACAAATGCAGAGAACCACACCTCCAATCACATGGGAATACAAACTTCCATAATGTGCCAAAGGAAGGAAAAAAGAGGGCTTGATCTCTCAAGGCTGAGGTAGGTTTTCTGTAGCCTGGGATAACCTGTTGGGAATGTGCTGAAGTGCAGTGAAGGCACTGAGGTATGTTCAGAACTTGTCCCAGCATCAAAAGACATCAGAGCATCTTATTAGATCAGGTAAGAGATTAGATATTTTGTCACATTGGTGGGTGCTTAGGAAAGTGTGAGAGCAGAGCTGGATGTGATGATAGATCTTCAGAAGAGCCTCCCAGCTTTCAGTAGGGATTTCTCAAGGTGGGGTTGGCCCTCTGCATTCAGAAGCTTGTGGTGGATATTTTTCCCCACATAATTGTCAGGTTGTTTCCTGAATTTTAGCATCTGTCTCATATTGTGGAAAGGAAGTCCTCAGGTTGTTCACTGATGATGATGATTTCATTTTTCAGGTTTTAACCTGTTATTTTCATTTCTTACTCTTAATCTGACTCTGGAGGGAAAAGTATCTGTTCTCTTGCACTACATCTGTCCTAACCATTAGTTTTAGACTGTTGATGCATCCCTTCTTCAGCTGTCCTTTTTTCAGCCATGAAGATTCATATTCTATGTGGTCATTCTTTTAGTGAAGTTCTTGCATACTTGTGATTCATGTGAACTGTTTACAGACCTGCTCTATCCTTTCTGCAGTGTTAAGCAGACTCAGGATATAGGAACATGCATTTTTTGAAGGGGACTGATGATGTCCCCTATTCCATTTTAAACCACTGGTAAGATCTCATTTACTTTTTGACTAGTACTGAGCACTAAACTGCCAAATTCAGGTTTCTCCTAGACCCAAGGACTCATTTCTGAGTGAGTGCAGGCATCTCAGAGCCATTGCTTTCTAACTGGATATTTCTTCCATCAGCTGTTCCAAAGACACACCTGATCCTTTGATGGGTATTTAGTGGGAACCTCCCTGGTTCTTCCACAGGGAATAAAAAGTAACCTTTTAAGCTGGATACTCCTCTATGGGTTTATACTCTCTGAGTGTTTCTTCTTGGTTGTCTCTATTCCTACAGATTTTCTGGCAGTTTTCTTACATGTGAGAAGGAAGATTTATTGGAAGTTACTGCCTGTAGTAATTTGTTCCTCAAGCTCTTGTCTTTCCTACCTTGTCATTTTTACTTCTAACTTGTCGTGGTTTATGATCCTCATTTGGACACAAGAAGTGCTTACACATCACCAGACAGTGTGTCTAACAATTATTTTTTAATTAACAGGGTATTTTTACAAGACACATTATAATTGCCAGTAAGACAGATTACTTTTTATGTTGCCATTAATTTTATGTGTTTGCTTAGCACTGATGAATAAGAAACACTGCAGCTAAACTGGCTTTCTAATGTCTTTACCTTTTTATTGAACATAGTGTTAAAACATCACTTCAGTGAAATAAATCTACCAGCTCCACTGTAGGTCACATTGGATTAAATTAACTTTATAAGACTCTGTCTATCTGTGAGGATAACTTAAAATAGTTTGGGATTTTTTTAAAGAGGATTTAAAGAAGATATGTTAACGGCCTATTAAAAGACAGAAAACTTTGCATACTGTGAAGCAGCTCTTTTCCATCACTTCTTTGCTGAGGTGCATAAAAGTAATTATGTGAAGCTTGATATAACTGTATTTATTTTTAGATTTCAGAATTTCAAGAAAAATATCGTAAGCGTTTTTTAACATGGCACAAACAAAAGGTAACTCTAATTGTGATTTTCTAGGGTTTTGTTTCTGTTTGCCTTGTTACTTTGGTTTATTTTTAGAAACTATATTAATCTTTTATTGGAATACTTAGAATGATTTATCAGGATTGACTCATTACTGTAATTATAAATACCAGTTTTTAATTGTTTAAAGTCTGTGAGGACTCTTAATTCTGGTGACTATTTTTAATAAAATATTCTAGTTATGAAGTGGTTAAGATTAAATGGAGAATCAAAGGACAGGGAGGGAAGAAACCAGTTCACTGTATGGAGGGGAAAGTGGAAGAGGTGGGGAGAGATGGGTGCTAGAGGATAAGCCCAGAGGAAAAGAAGACTAGAGTTGACAAAATAAATGAGAAGCTTGAGCAACGGGAAACAAGACTAAGGGCTGATACCCTGAATTTGGGATAGCTCAGTGTGAAGGACAGAACTAATTATTCTGTGGGGAATATTTGTGACTGCTTCTTCCTTTGTAGGTTGGAAGGCAGATTTCTTTTTCATTTTTCAGCTACTTCTAAATATGTGATTAAATAGTTGGATGTTTCTTTTATTTCTAAGGACATGGGATGTTGATTAAAGCTACTTGGCAGTGTTGGTGACTTGAACCATGAGTGTGTCCCATGTATGAAATGACAGAGGAAAGCTCATGTAGCTGCCCAGTTGGCCATTTCATGTGTGAGGAGAGTTTCTGGTATGATTGTCATGGATAGAAAGCTTGGAAAATTGGGTGCTCTGGGGCCCATTCTTCCCTCTTCTCCATGGATGCATTTTGGGATCACTCATAGTGTACTGTGATGTGTGTAGTTCTTTTAGAGTCCTGTCCTTCTGCTTTCAAAGCCAGGCCATAGAGGAATCCTGATTTCATCCCCCTTCTAATCTCTTGTACCAACTCCAGATGGTAAAACTGAAACCTGTAAACAAAGTAAAACAAATACCTTACTAGAATTCATTCAGTAAGTAAAGATATCTCCAAAGAATCTGTGGAGAGTTTTGATGCTTTGTAATGGTAATTTTTAAGTTGTTACTGTTGAGACATTCACTCAACAGTGTTTGTAAAGTACAAACCATCAGGGATGGTGCTTGACCTGAGGAAGGTGTTCAGGTGACAGTACCAAAACAGTTGAAAGTAAAGTTGGTTGGTGCTTCAATGGCACACTCTTCTGGGTGGGTTTGTTATTGTTTTTGCCCATTTCTGTGTATTGTTAAAACACAGAATGTTAAAATATATGTTAAAACTATGTTAAAACTGCTTTCACTGGATCAGGGTCAGGAGAGATTGGTTGTGTTAAACACCATTCTGGTTTCTCAAGCTTGGCTGTCTTGTTTCAGGTCCACTTCCTTATTTCTAGTTTGTCGTGACTGTCACTTCCAATCACCAAGGTCTCATAGACTTCATTAAACTGCTTTGTTGCTGTTTTTATGAGTTGTGCAGATATTGGGGTGCAGCTGGTGGTGGGCACTTGCTGTCCCATATTCCTGGCAGGTCTCTGTGACCTGTTACTCTAGGATCCCAAAATACTGAAAATCAAATAGTTACTCACCTTCCTTAAGGTACTTCAGTCTTAAAATTATCCAGTCCTACAGAGCAACAGTGTAAAGTACATTCTTCCTGACTGGTCCCCTTCTTAATCAAACCCAGCTCTCATTAGGAAGAAGAAAACAGAATACACCAGATATTACATAAATTACATTTTTTCTTCAACCTGTTTTGCAGAGTTTTGCATCTGCAAAAAGAGCATAGTATCTCCCACAAACAATATGATTTAATAAATCAGGTAATTTTATTAAAGGACTCAGATAATAGTTTGAGAAGCATGAAAAGTTAGCAAGCAAATCCATGGTTTGCCTTCAAATCAAAATCTGAACAGTGTGAAGGATTAAGGTCACATGGTGGAAATTAAGGATAAAATATAGATGCAGTATTGAAGCTATTGAGTAAATTTTTACATCTTCATAAATTATAATATCTGTTCACATAATGAAAGGCTGTAAAAAATACACATACCAGGGAGCTGACCTAGTGTTCTTGACCTTAATATTCTTCAATTTTGTCAGCTCATAACATTCTTTAATGGAGATATTTTTGGTTGTGTCTCTAACACAGTAGGAAATACTTTTCACTTAAGATTATTACAAATAGATACTGCAGTGAACTGAACACATTTTGAATCTGAAATGAGAAATATGGAAATATTGTATTTTGTACATTTATTAGTAGCTTTTTCAGATAACTCCATATTAATCATAACAAAGCTTTTATATCAGATATGGAAAATAGGAAGCCAAAGAAAAGAAAACTATTTTTAAGCACTTTTCCTAGTATTCATTTATCCAATATTATCAGCACACTTAAGAAAAGGTAATCAAACTAAGTCTTTAACTGCCAGAAAGAAGCATATCTCTTCCAGACTGACTGTTTAATGGGTCCATAACACAGCCATAAAAGCTCCAATAAATCTGGAATAGCAATGATGTTTTAAGATTAAAACCAATAGAGAGCAGCCTTTCAAAACTTTACAATACTAGTTGGATGAAAATGAAGCTGTTTATCACACAAATAGACTTTGTTTAAATCTGATTATCTCACAGATAGCAAAGCTGGAGGAGTCTCTCAAGAAACTGACACAACAAATAGAACAGATGCAATGGTAAGAGGCCTAATGCAGCAAAAGTAAATGTAATCAGACAACAGTAAGTTTAATTGATAAAACAATAAAAATTTCATGTTTTGTTTGCCTTCCCCATATGTTTTTACAGAAACAAATGTATAGTGATTTCTAACATCAGATCCATTTTATTCACAATAATCAATCCTGTCAGGAAGAAATGCTTTTATTTTAAAAGACACCTCAGTAGTTAAATCTAAAAATTAACTTTTAATAAAGTCTATCACATAGATACTAAGTTTAAAATTTTTATTTGCAGTTACATAACCATGTTTGTGTATTTTGCAGTGGACTTTATAGCATCAGCCTGGAAAGGCTGTAAATCTATCTATGTGTCTACTTGGGTGTATAGATATCTGGATAACTGGAAAGGCTATATCTATCTATAAATCTATAAAACTATGATGCCTTTCCTGGTATCTTAGCCCATTTACAAAGTTACAGAGTTTTGTAACATGGTTCTCATAGTTTCTACTAAAAATTAAATTCTTGTCTCATCTTGACTTAGTCTTTTTTCTCAGTTGTTTCAAAGTGGTAGCCAAGAGGTTGCTCTTCCTTATCCCCCTGCTCACTGTCTGATACACCTTCATCTTTGCAACTTGTTTCCAACATAAAGCCATAAGTGTTATTCAAATAATCTTAATAAGCCAGTTCATGAAACCATCATTTTAATGGCACTGATTTGATCTTTAATTTATCTTTCTTCCTTTTCTGTGGTATTGTGTTTTTTTTGTTTTTTTTTTAGTACAGACTTTCCCTTGACTCTTAAATCCACATAATACCGTGTTTTGATCTCTCAGGCTGCTTGGTGTAATGTAACAGAAAAAAAAAACAGAATAAAGGTACTCTGTATGTGCTGGATTATTGCAATTTATATATTTTTATTCACTGCCTCCATTTGCTTGCCTGCATCTCAAATAAATAATATCTTGCTTATAGCAAATACAGAGCTCCTGTTGAATTTTAGATTTCTTTTTTTGAGTTCTACTAAGAGAGTAGTGTCCTAGGGCCTTTCCTTGCTTGCCTGGTAAACATATTCCTCCTATTTATGTCCTTGTCAGTTTTATGAAGTTATTGTTGAATAGCATGAAAATGCCAACATTTCATTTGACAACTAGATTTCTTAAAGTTTGGTAAATGTATAATTTCCTGAAATGAAATGAATTTTGCACTTAGCTAGAGTTAATCATTGTATTTTAACATCTTTTGTTCTCTAAAGTACTTTGCCATAATGTTGTGCTAAATTTGATATTGTGGGGTGTGTAATGAGCACTGCAGATATTATGATGTAAAGAGCAAGTTCATAGCTTTACCACATCATACTTTGCTTCATGGCAAAGGATGTTATGTTAAAATCTGCTGCTGATGGATAAAATGCTTTGATTTTATACTTTATTGACCAATTAGACATGTAAACTAATCAAACCAACTTTTAATTTAAATCTTTTTGTTTCTTCTTTCCCCTTTAGTATGAAACCTCCTGAAAAAACCACACCTCTGCAGTTTTCCAATACGAGCAGAAATCCATTTTCCAGTAAGAAGTGTTGGTTTAAAATATTAACTGTGGAATACCTGTCACTGGACATAGCTGTGTTCTAATATTAAATTTCTTAATGACTTCAGTTCCTTCAAGAAAACAGAATGTTTATTCTTCATATTCTCTTCATTCCAGTCGTCCTTCCACTTCTGAAATGTGGGTACAAGTTCGTTAATTTTCAATTAAAATTTTAACTAATATTTTATACAGAAAGTAACCTTTTTGTAGTGAGCTTAAATGTTTTCTGATTTTGAGTGTTCTTTTTGGCAAACTGTTCAAATATGAAAGAACTGGGGACAGTCTTATCTATCTGAGTGTACATTACAGTTGTACAGATGGTGGTTACAGCAGAGAAATCTAAAACATGATGCACTTTATTCCAAAGAACTTTTGGATGAATAGATAGATAGACAGACAGACAGCTAGATTAGTGAGACACTCTCCATTTAAGATAGAGAAGAACTCAATTTATTGTACAGACACCTATATGGACACTGTAATTGTCTCAGGTTGGATGAGATGAGCCAGTCCAGTAAGGCTCATTTAATTTTAAGTAAAATGAATATGCAGCTTGCTCAAGCTCAAATGTTTCTATACCTTTGACTGTGACTTTTTTTTCTACAAAAACCCAGAGATTCAGAGTGCCCTTGTTGCACATACAAATGACAAATACATAAATATGCATATTTACTCAGACAAATAGAAGAATAACAGTGCTAATGATAAAATAACTTTCTCTGTAAATGTCTGAACCAAAACTCAGAATCTATGAATAGATTTTTCTTACTGCTAGTGAGTTTTGGAATAAGCCCTAAATACTTATGTGTCTCATGCATTATGTATTATGCTTTTCCATTGCTAGTCAAATCTAACATTAGAATCTAATACCATTTTAGTCTTTATAATGAAAATGTTACTTTTATTACAATGTCATCCTTACTTTGACCTTTCTTGCAAGGATGGAGACAATGGAGATTGATCCTATACCTTCACCAATGAGGAAAGTAAGTGGGGTTTTTTTTAAATATTTCTAATGTGTAGTTACACACATATATCCTTTTGATTTCTTCTACTCTGTTAATGCTGCAAAAAATAGGATTCTTCCCCCATCCCATTCAAAAACCATTCTGATGTGCATGATGATTTCAGATCTGCTTGGTGCAGGGTAGAAGTCAGATGCTTCCCAAAAGAAACCAAAAGCAAATAAATCACCATATGAATTTCTGAAATTATATTCTCCACATGCCATGTAGAGGCTTTTAAACTTATGATGCCAAAGTAAATAGCAAATTCTTAAAATCCCAATATTACAAAAATGTCAGTGGCCTGAAAGCCCCATTTAGACTCTGATACCTGAGTAGGGAATTGCAGGTCTTGATATTGCTGACTTGGGAATGAAGGCAGGAGCTTTTCAGTGTTGGTATCCTGGTCAGGAGAGGTAACATCTGGGAACAGCTGCTAGCTTGCAAATGGAATTTCAGCTCAGAAAACAGTGAGTGTGTCTCATAACACTTCTTATCTGAATGTGATAGGGTATAATAAAGTTAAAATACATTAATTTCCCACCTGCCCATTGATCTTTAAAAATAGTAACTTCATTCTGTGCCTTTTAGTGCTATGAACAAAACTGACAACAGAGAGTTCTGGAAACCTGCAGGCTCTGTAGACCTTGAAAATACAAGATTATTGCTTAAAATGTCTTAATAACTAATATGCTTATTACACTGTGGTTAATGACTTGCTGTTTATTTAGCTGCAGACACCAACTGGTCCAACANGTCTTGATATTGCTGACTTGGGAATGAAGGCAGGAGCTTTTCAGTGTTGGTATCCTGGTCAGGAGAGGTAACATCTGGGAACAGCTGCTAGCTTGCAAATGGAATTTCAGCTCAGAAAACAGTGAGTGTGTCTCATAACACTTCTTATCTGAATGTGATAGGGTATAATAAAGTTAAAATACATTAATTTCCCACCTGCCCATTGATCTTTAAAAATAGTAACTTCATTCTGTGCCTTTTAGTGCTATGAACAAAACTGACAACAGAGAGTTCTGGAAACCTGCAGGCTCTGTAGACCTTGAAAATACAAGATTATTGCTTAAAATGTCTTAATAACTAATATGCTTATTACACTGTGGTTAATGACTTGCTGTTTATTTAGCTGCAGACACCAACTGGTCCAACAAGATTGTCAGTGATAACTCCACCGCAGGATGGACGTATGGGTGAGTAAAAGTAAACTTTGTCACTGAATAACATTTCTGTTACATTAGGAGGATGAATAAATTAAAATCCATACATAAGCAATTTTCTAAAAAAAATTTGAATTGTGTTGAGGTGTGCGGAATTTACCACTTCAGTCCAGAAGCTGGGAAATGGTTAAAATGAAGTATGAATTTTTTTTAGTTTTCCTAGTACTTATGTCTTCTGTTCAGTAAATGGTTACTTGTAACCAAACCAATTTTTGCCAACCAAAAGTTGCAAAGAAAATACTGTAACTATGTGTGTGATTGAACAGACCAGGAATACCTGCAATATACATTGTTGACCCTCTGTTAAGCTTCATAATTTTATCTATTTGTGGTTAACAGAGAGTAAAATTTTCCACCATATGATATTATATATAACATGAAGAAAAGGGGGGAAATTAAATGGAAGTTAAAAAAATACTTAATAACAGAAGTGAGGTAGTTGAGATCAAGAATTTCTTAAAAAAGGTGATTTTTTTTCCCCAACCTTATCACTGTTATAAGACATTTTACCTACCACTACTTTCTTTCATTCCTTCATACCCTGAGCTTGGGTAACACTCAGATGTAAAGAAAACATGAGTAACAGCCTGCTGGGATTGGTGCAGTCTCTTGAGAACTGTTTACTTGTGAGGAGTTTCCCAGAATTCCTGATACTTTGCAGGCCTACTATTTGTGTGTCTTTCCCATTCTTGGTTTTACATTCAGCATGTTTCTGTCCATGCTCAGGCAGGCTTTCACCTGGCTGCAGCAGTTCATAGAATCCACCTGCAGCCACATAAAGAACTTCTAGTTTTTTCACATGGTGTAAGTGTCCCAAAACAAAGACAAAAGCAATTGCAATGCAATTTCAGTGAAGGAGGAAAAATGGTTTTTTCTGTTACATCTGATTTATATGCTCAGATCCTTCCTAAATGTATGGTTGTCTATACATTTAGGCATGACAAGAGAGCTTAACTGTTCTGTTTTATTGGTCTAAATATAAATAGATATTTTTAAACAGTAACATTTTATGTAGAACAGTTACGTGTTCAGCAGATTTCAGAACCTTCACATAGTTTTGCAGTGGACAGTGCTGAGGGAATCAAAGTTTTTGTCCAAAGGTAAGGGTAAGTGGAAACAATGGTTTAATGATGCACTAAGGAAAATTTCCTTCTCAGAGGTGGATGGGGCAAAAAAAGATCAGCTGAAGAACTGGAGCACCTCAGCACAGCTGTCTTGATAGTCTAATAATAGTCTCATAAATGCAAGAAGATGAAAGAAACCAACATCTGTTTAACTGGAACAAGATTTGCAATATGTTTTTGTGACAGCTGAACTCTCTCACTGACCATTGTAATTGTGCACAATTTTTAGTTCTTGAGTGACTCAATCAAAATTTGTCCCAAATCATGCAATGAAAATACTAATCTTTGTTCCCAAAGTTATAAGTAAAATGATTAATTTACATTGGTTCTTTCCATTTTCAAAAATCTGATTCCAACAGGCAGCATATCCTACAGGAGTTCTCAGACAGCTGTAATAATGCCAAGCGGGAATATTGGAGGAGGATCTACAAGGTAATTCAATACTTTTTCAAGAGGTTACCATCTCCTGCAAGAGACTGAAGTGTCCCATCGGGCCTGTATTAATCTGTGTGTTCAAAGGTTATAATCTAGATCTGAAGAAGTGTTACTGTGCAGCTTGGCTATCATCTACAGGAATGTTTGGTTGTGGGGGAAAGTTTTATTCTGAAATCATGTTTTTCAAAAATGTGCAGATATAATCTGTGCTTATGTAGCTGTTGCCATCTACAGTCAAGGTACTCCTATAAAAAGGGTTAGGAGTTTTATAATGAGGAAGTTTAGCAATGTCTCTGTTGTATCATTCTTACAAAAATCAGAGATGAAAGCACAGTATCTGCACAAGAGCTGTTCTCTGAATAACCTGAATTTTTCATGCAGCCTGCAGCAGGTGTTCCTGTTTTTTTCATTTAAACATTGAAGGCATTGATAATGTCTTAAACTGTGAGAATTATTAACATCAGTCAATAAGTTTAAATCATTCCAGAAAATTAAACTCTTGTTCTTTATAATCATTAAGCCACATATATCTTCCTAGCAGAAATTTAAAATGTGTAACAAAGTATTTTTTTCCACCTCTGATTCCATAATTTTTTGTCAATCTGCTTCTTGTAATATGTAAAAGTCTTAAATAAGTATAAATATCTAATTTATAACATTTTCCTTTAAAATATTAGAAAGCAAATTGAGGTAATTTTGAAATCTTTTGTGTTGTTATAGAAATAGCCTCAAATCTCATGCATGAATTAACTTCATTTACAGATCCACCCCTGTAAGATTCCCTAGTAGTGCCTGTCCATCATCATCTGGATCCCAGAGCAGTCGAAGGGGATCCTGGGCTAATTCAGATTTCAGGACTCCTCAGCTGTATCCATTCACATCACCTTCCCCTCAGCTGCCTCTATCCAGGCAGCCAATCACCATCTCTGGACTCCTGCAAAGACAACAGGGCAAGTATATTTATAAAATAATGTTTACCACTTCCTGAAGAAATGCTCAGCATAGCAGCTTAAATAAATTAATCAAAATAAAAATGATATTTCAGAATTGGAAGTCGGCTCTCAGCAAAATATGGAAGATGTTGGTGTTAATGATTGTGTTTTGCCTTGGTCTTATGTGCAGGATGGGATCTGCTCTGAAAATGTGATCCTGCTTCACTTCAGAATTAGATTTTAACAGAGATTTCAGTCTGATAATGTCCAAATTTTCTGTCTCAACTGCATATTTCTTAAAGGTCTGCCTATCAAGACATCCATGTAAATGTCCACAGAGCACAATAAAAATAGAGCTAGTTCAGTTATTTGTTGAGTGCAACATAAAACTAGCAAAAGCAGCTGCATAAACATCAGCCCAAGGGGGGTGGATGTGGGTAGGAATTGCACTGGAGCAGATTAATTAATGAAATCACAGAATCATAGAACAGCCCTGGTCAGAAGGTACCTTGAATGGTCCAGCCCTTTTTGGGAAAGAGAACCTAGATGAGGTCATGTAGCACCCTGACCAATGGCAGCTTGCAAACCTAATTCTTCTTATTGCTGAGTTTGCATCACAAGTGAAGTATTTTTTTAACTTATATTAAAAAGATAATTCATCTCTAAAGCACTTTCAGTCCATTGTAATAAATGTGACCTTCCTGCACATCCCAAGTAGTTTTGATTTCATGAAACCAAAACAAAAATACTTTAAGAATTGAAGGCTTATAGCTTGTAAAAGCTTACATCACAATTGTTTTAATTGTGATATTTAATTGTGATACAATATGTGAAATAATGCATGAACTGGACAGGTTCCCTAAATAATGTAGGATAAATTGATGTTATTAAAAAGTAGCTGTATTGAACTTCAGTGATAGATGTCATTGGCTGTATGATTGCAATTAATTCCAGTTCATATACAGATTAATGCTTTGGAGAGTCACTTGTGTAGCTAAAATTGGAATATGGCAAAAAAACTTTCATGGAAATACAGGGGTGCACATTTATATTCATGAAAATGGCAATAGAGAAGTTTTCATCAATTGTGTAGGTTGTATTTTTAATTTTTGATAGTTTTTTGTTATATAAATTCCCCAAATAATTTACATGAATAAAGCTTTACTTTAGTTTTACCAAGGTTTTTTTTTTTCATTTGTACCTTTATTTTTATTCTAGGATCAACTAATTTAGGAGGACATTCAGCAGAGAGATGAGCAAACATCTGTGAATTGTTTTGGTTAAGAAGCATCTGGAGAAGCACTGCATAGTCTCTGGATATCAAAGTATTTGTACTTCCATAATATGTCAAATTGGCATAAACCAGCAAATTGTTCTACTTGAATACTGTGTTTAAAACATCACTGATCTTTCTGATTAACATCTGCTGAAGTTTTAGATGGGAGTACAAAATTTTCTTGTTTTTCAAAATTCTGGCTTCAAATATATTGCATAAATAAAAGTCCTTTATTACCTAAGTGTTAAGGCAAAACATGATTATATGTTGAATGAGCTTTTTTTTTGCTGTGAGTGCAATTTGTGCCTGTACAGTATTACAAATAGACTGCAGTCTTAAAAAAAAAAATTATTTATGGGTTTTGGATTACAGGATTCCAAAGTTTGATTCTTACTCAATGCATCTCCTTTTGTTTGCACTCTTGAAAAGGGGTAAGTTTTGAGGGATATTATTATTATTCTAGCAGTGTCTACTGAGCTCAGAACACAGGATTTGTTCCACACTTCTGAAAGTTCACCATTTGATTTTTTCCCAAAATGGAATGAAATGGGGAAATTGGGATGAAGAGACAAAGCACGTAGAAAACTACTTTTACTTTTGCACAAGAATAGCAGCTGGAGACTCTGAATGAAGGGTGCCAAAATGCAGCCTTTTCCTTCTGAGAACAACTCTGAAATTCATATTTGCACCCTCACTCTGTGTGTGGCAAAATTTTGATTTAACTGAGTCATCAAATACTTTTGTTTTGTTTTGACCCTAATTTTACCTGGACTATTTCAAGTGTAATAAAACTGCTTTTTTTTTTTTTGAGATAAAGTTCCCTGAATATATGATAAATTTCTTTTTAGTTGAAATGATTTAGGAATTGAGAACTGGAAGAGGTCATTTACCAAATACCATCATGGGCAAACCAGACTCAACTTGAGGATATTATTGAATTTATTACTAAGAAAATCACAACAGGATATTGAGAAGTAAAATAACTTTTTAAAAAACCTTCCCCTCACCCCTTCCTCCTTTACAGCTCTATCTCCTTTCATGGAGACAGGGAGTTAAATCAGTTCATCACATTTCTTCCAGTGCTCAGGGAGATGAGTCCTTGCCTTGCTCCAGCATAGGAATTTTCTTATTTTAATGTATAGCTGCCTTTACTTTTTTTTACCATGGGAAAGTTGGTGGGTTTTCTCCTCAGTATTTTTATACTTCAGAGTTTAGCTGGGGTCTCAAAGTCAACTTCCTTCTAAGCAAACTTCCAGTCAAAAGATCTAATTTTACAGTGCCACAGACATGTTCAAATAAAGGTGTGTAGTGTAACTCTTAAAAAAATTCTACTCTCCTTTAGTTCCAGAGGAGCTTCAATAGCTTGAGAAATGAGGCTGGTAAAACATAATTGCCAGCTTTGACACTGTTTGTGCCCCAGTGGTTTTCTGTTTGTTTGGATCCCAGGAAGGGATTCTCTCTAATCTCTGTTTCATCACACTGCAGAGTCCATCATCCAAGTCTGTGAAGTTGGACTACAGCTTTTGTAATTGCTGGAAGTTGTATTCTGCAGTCAGGTGGAATACTTCAGTTTTATTCGTTTCATTTCCTCTTTCACCCCACTCTACAAGCCCTCATCATTTGCAGAATTGAGCTTCATGCAGCTGAAAATTTGTGTCTATGTCAATGGACCTGTCTGAAAGAATTCATGTAGGAAGTGCTAGATCTACAACACTCACAGTAACAGAGAATCACCCTGTCATTCAGAGATGTGAATAAATATCCACAGAGAACAGAATGATTTCTGTTTCCTGCTCACCACTGTGATTTCCACTCTGATTTAGCATCTTTGTGGTTCAGGTAATCATCAATTTATCAATTCTGTGGTGAGAGCTGGACACAGGCAGGCAGTGTTTTGTAGCTGTAGGCTGAGAAGAGAACTTGCAACATCACAATAATAAACATACAGAAAATGGATATATTATTTTATTGCTGCTTTGAGCTACTTAGTATTGTCTGGTAGTAGCTTCTACTTAACATATATTACCTAATCTATTTGAGCCCACAGTCTAATCCTGATGAAAAAAAAATCCAGCAAGCTCATCTTCAGAAATATTACAACTTTGAAATGCACTTTGAAGAGAAGCAATGTAATTTGAGAAAGAAAGCAAAAGCACTGGAGCTATCCATGCTCAGGAGAAACACTTTGGAATTACATCCTCTTTCTTCTCAGTTCAGAAAAAATTTTTAAAAAAATTACCTGAACATAATTTGATTTTTTTAGAAACTTACATCTAAGTGGCTCTTATATAAATTAAGTAATAGGAAGAAAAAAATAATTAAAAAGGTAAAGCAGTCTGAGGAATGTAATTTGCCAAGTTCAATGCTTCTATCACTTGTTCAAAAAAGTTGAAAATACTATATTTCATATTTCATTCTTCAAGAAGAGGAGAAGTGAAAAAAAAAAGCAAGGTTTTTTCCTATCTTCCAATAGGCACGGAAGTTCCTGTATCACTCCCTTAGGCCTCTGTCTTCACAGAATTTTTCTTGCTTTTGCTTTTGGTCCTTCACGTGCAAGGAAATTTGCAGTTCACTGAGGACGCAGCAGAGGGTGCTGAGCCACCTCTAAACAAATTCACTCCTCACTGCTCTTTGGCTGAGGGGACTGAGATCGCGCCTGTGGCTTTTCGGCATGGAACTTGTGTGTAAAAGCTGCAGACGGTGAGAGGAGGAGCAAGGGTGTGATGTGGAGTCTGAAAGTGAAACATCTGAAAAGCACCCGAAGGTGGACAGCAAATGTGAGGGAATACATAAGGTCACTGGAAGTTGAATTTAGATACAGGAGTCCTCAGGGATGTGAAAGGTAAAAATGGAAGCAGGGGTCAGTTATGCTGGGGGGGTGAGCAGTAGTGGTCTGAAGTAATAAATTACTAATTTTGAAAGTTTCTGAACAGAGGACTTTGGCAATGCACAGTGGATATTCAAGATTTCAGTGTTAAGAAGCAGCAGCTGAAGCTGTGCTGTGTAACTTTGAAAAACAGAGACTGAACTGACCTCCAGTTCTTTTCCATTTCTGTCTGCAGCTTTCTGGCCTTAGGGCATAAGAGGGCACTAATTTATCTTTTTCAGTTTTCTGGGAGAGAACACGAGGATATATTTCACTACAAGGGTGTTTTATGCACACACAAACAATAGCAGAGGATTTTATTACAAGTCAGAATTGTGCTATTCATGCAATGGGGTCAGCACTCATGCTGAAGGTATCCTCTTGTTTGCATTATCCTTGCCAACTTCAGCTTCATTTCACAGTCATCACATCTCCCTCACAAGGTGATGCTTATGCCATATAAGGCAGCATCATGTCTATTTATTCCTGTGTGACACAAAGGAAGTCTGTTGCAGACAAATGCTTGGTCTGTTAGACATAATACCTGATACTTGCCAAGAAGCATTTTCTACAATTGTGCCAATTAAAATGTGAAATTGCTACCACTTATTTTTGAACTCTCTTGTTCTGCCAGTCAGGAAAGAATGCCATAACTCATCAAGATGCAGCACTGTCAGTTTATCTATGGTAGTCCTATTTTCCCTCCAGAATTTAACCTGCTCCTGACCTGAGGAAATGCAATTTGATAATTCTCTCCTTCTGTAGTCTCTCTGTCAAAAATGCTGACACACTCCAGTCTGTAGATCAGCTTTGTGTGCTTTTGGAACACATGCTGTTTCTGATGGTCCAATATGTGCTGTAGTGCCAAACTCTCCTGAGCAGATAAAAACTGCTGTGCAAGTAGGAGGACACTGCTCATGTCCACACTGTAGTATTTGGGATTCTTCCACATTGTGCCTTTAGGACTGCTGGGCATCCCAGCAGCTCCAGAAGGATTTAGCACTGCAGCCACTAAATCATCTGCATCACTGGAAACCCTGACTTCTACCACACTTAGCAGGGAAAGCTGCCTTTCATAACAGAAGGATTGACTTGCTGAGTGTCTCTGTGGAGAAGGTTAGGGATGTTCTGCCCTGAGGATCCTTTGTCTCGTGTGTCACATGAGCTTTGGGCAACTCTTCCCTTGATTATGTCTAAAGCCCTGATAATTTGTCCCTTGAAATGGTATTAAATACTTGTCCTGAACTCTAATATTTAAGTAGTACCAGGGACTAGGGTGCCAGCTGGGCATCTGGTATCAGGAAGGATAAGGAAAGAACTTTCTTGGAACAAAATGGTAAATTTGTGTAGTGACAAGGTGGGGAAGGCTGTGACTGAGTGTGAAGTGTGAAAAGCTTTTCAGTATCAGGAGTCACTGAACAAGCTCTGTTAGCAAGTTACTCACAGTTTGCCACCAGCAAAAGAGGAAAAATCTTTCTGTTCTGCAAGTGGAGAGATTTTCTTTCCTTTTGGGCACACAGGACATGGGGAAGGTCCCTCACAGCCCTGCCCCCAGCACGCAGCAGTCCCCTGACTTTGCTGCCATAGAACTATTCAGAAGCCACCAAACCTAGAAAAGATTGACTGTTCTACATCATGGTCCACCTTGCAAACCTCTAAAACCAGGCACTAGTGCTGCCAAGGTCCACATGTAAAAAAGCTCTGCAGAAGATGAGCAATGCTGAGAGATTCCAGGTTACTCCTTGCACTCCGGAGAATCACCCTGCACCACAATATTTTGTCCTGACCAACCGGGGGCCTCCCATGTAAAGGCACACCACCCATTTCCTATCAGGGCAGTCTCCACAACAAGATCAAGGGCTCTCTATGCCCATGTTAAGGCATGTGGAGGAAAAAACACAAAAGAGAGGAGGAAATCAGTCCCACTAGACATTCCTAAAAGCTTTTTCTGGCCTCTGCCTTAACCAAGCACACATTTTAGCCATGTTTCACATCCTTGCCTAGCTCAGTGTTGAGCCAAACAGAAGCTGACTTTGGAGATGGTCGAAGTACATCTGTGTCTTTATGTATTTGGCTGTGCAGAGTACGGTAAAAAAAATAATATTTCAGCCATCTCCAGCTCCTCTGAGCTCAACCAATTTGAAACAGGCAGGACAGAGCTCCAAGAGTCATTGTGGGTGACGACAGGCAAGGCTTGGTGTGATGGGAGTGAGAACCAGATGGGCCATTTGGGATTACCCAGGCCACTTTCAGCTGTGTTTTTGACCTAAGTCTGCACTCGGGACCCAGCCTGGGAGGAGTCAGCTCTCAGGGGGTCACTTGTTATGCTGCCTGTCACCTGCAACATGGGAACATTATAAATCAGGATGGTGCAGGGGAGAGGAAGGAAAACCTGGCTGGGAGATAGAGGATGGGATAAAGGAAGGAAGAACAAAAGCAGCCAGGAACATCAAGGAATGTTTTCAATGTAAACTACATCCTTCTAGTCTTGCTCCTTGTGTGTACTCAGATGTTCATGCATGTTCTCCTTTTTGCTGTGGCCCATACAACATTAGCACTAGAAGGTGTTTAAAGCAAAGAGAGACTGGAGTACCTCAATGAGAGTTGTTTAAATGTCCCTTGGTCAAGACTTCTGCTGTTCTGTGTTCTGGTATCGTTTTTGGAATAGATATGCAGACCTGGTTTGCCTTACTTACTTCTTTCATTGTAAGCTCTGAAATGGGCATTCCCAGGTTTTATGTATTTATTTATCTATATTTCTATTAGAGTCTCTGCAGTTCCTAGTAATGGCAGGTCATTAAGAAACGATGCAGTTATTCTAACTAAGAAATAAATAGATAAATGGATAAGAAACAAGGCAAATAACCTTTATAATATAGAGGACTTGCATTTTCCACAAGTGTAGTGCAGTTTCTGTTTCTTCTGACAGCTTTTCACAGCTTACCAGTGGAGTCTATGGAGTGTGTGGGTAAAAATAACACAGCCTAGCAATGTTACAGCCCTGTACATTAAATCTTTGCATAAAAATTAAAAATAGAGCTCCAGTTTGCCTATGTGAAACTACCAAGTTTGCAGATTATTAGCATGAATGTAAAAAGCTTCTAGCACAGCATACGGCAAATACATTAGTGCTGTATTCCAGAAATCATCATTTTCCCAAGCTATAGTTCTTGCTGACATATGTGGTAGAAAGCCTAGTCCTGCCAACTGTCTGCTTCCTTCATATCCTCTGATTTTGGTGCAAGTTTAAAGCAATATGCTTAATAGCCTCAGTCTAGTACTTTGAAAAAATTGCAATACTATTTATCTATGTGGAAAGTCACATATCAATGACATTTGGTTGGCACAGTGGGTTTGGAGAAAAATGGCAAAGAAAACAGTTGGCACTGAGTTTTGAGGGGAAAAAAAATCAGAAAATGTGAGTCTGTGTGCTGTAAACTCAAGTTTTATTTGCTCATATATCACTTTGTCAGGGTTTTCAATAGTTCTTGTGGAAAATGTGTAACTGAAATACAAAGAAGCTTTTACATAGAGTAAGGATTTTCCCTTTAACCTAATTGGTGTTCTCCCAACCTATGCCATACCCAATATGCTGGGTAGTACAACATCCTCCTCCTGAAAGAACTACATGAGCTCTCAAAGTAATTTCTCTGTTAAAGAGCCCATCTGTGTACATTTTGTAGGACTGTGTGAGGCAGGAGGGGGTGTGTATGCACAGGCTGGATGACTGCTACTCTGCCATGGATGCACAGGGAGCTGCATCTTCACATGCTCCTGTCAATATTGATGCCCTGGTTGTAGGTTTAAAGGAAAGCTGCTGTATATTTCCAGTTCAAATGCAACTGGAAAGTGGCAAACCACAGTCCCTCCCCTTCACACCATAAATCAGAGACAGCTAATAATAATTAGTGCTAAGGCATCAGTTTGCTGAAGGCTTTTTGCACACTGCATGAGACAGCAGCCTCTTGGGGTTCAGAAATAAGGAGTTTGGAGTCTCTGCTGGGCTGAAATTGGCAGCTTCTGGCAGCCTTTGTAGGAGTGTGTGGATGGGACAGAAAGTTGCCTCTTTGGTGTCCCTGCATGGTGGTGGCCCTGCAGAACACTCAGAGTGACTTTCTTACAGGCTGTGATTAGTCATTGTAACACTTCAGCAGTGAAATCTGTTCCCTGCATCCTGGCTCTGTAGCTCAGACCAAGGAGTGACTTCATAGGTATTTTTCATGTGTGCAAACATTTTATTGCCTCATTCAAGCCCTCTTTCTTGGAGGCAATCTTTGTGTCAAACTACTGTTCCCTTAAAACTCTTACCTCAGTTGTGATGATGGGGCTGCAAACATTACCATTAAAGAGAAAAGCTGTAAAATAAATGTCACAAATTGACATGGGCTGTGTGTAAAGCATAGACACATTGAAAGCCTTCCTGTTGTTTGCAATGGTTAGTTCCTGCAGTGTTCCTTGAGAATCAGTTGTGAAAGATATAAATCAGAAAGTGGCTCCTGACAATGTGCTGTTGGGGTTAGTGCAAATTTTCAACATGGATTAAAAACAAATGCATTACACTAAATGGAACACTGCAACACTGAACCAACTTAAAAACGTGTTTTGTGTATCACTTTGCCATAAAATATACCTCCACTTGTAGAGCAAAAGGTAATTTTTCAATACTGGTCTATGACTTGTGCCGTGTGTTTCATAAGTTCATAAGTATAAATTATAAATACTTCCCCCAAAAAAATCCCAATCTAAAACCCCCACAAACAAACACAAAAAAAACCCCCAAACAATAAACAAACCAAAACATTGATACTTCATATTGGTACTTAACTTTTACATGGAATGCATACTTCAAGGAAAAAACCTTGTTACGAATATATTCATATTACTTAAATCTGTTTTTTATCATAAAGGAAATTTCCAAGGAAGTAGAAAAGCTCTATTTTAAAAGCTGACAAATAACTGCAGAGGATTAATCAAAGATGTGTTTCTCATACACAAGAAAATGCATATTGAAAACAAAAAGTAATAGCTAGTGGGCAATATGTTTACCCCATGATTATTCTTGAGACTAAGAAACCACAATATACATGCTTGGATTAAAAAATATCTGAGATTTTGCTGACAATTTGTGTATTTAGTAATTTACACCTTCAAATGTGAACTGAGCTAGAAACTTTAAGACAACAATAGAAGCTTATATTAAGAAATTAATTATTTTATAAGCACTTGGTAAGTTATACTGTCCTGGGCAAGAAAAAATTTCTAGTGAAGCAACTTGAAAATTAAGAAAAAAATACATACTAAGAATTCTGGGTGTGGTAGGTTTTCTTGGTGGTTTTGTTTTGTGTTGGTTAGGTTTGGTTCAGGCTTGATTTTTTTTTTAATCTGGTCTATGTAAAATCTTAATTCTTTTCTTTTTGGACAATCACCAGAAGAGTAAAATTAATATACTGCTAAATACACAAATTGTAATCTGCAAGAGCAAGAAACAGTCTCTGTTTTTTAGCAATTTAAGGTCCTCCCTCTCTTATGTAGAATGTCAGTATTTGGTTCTTTCCAATACTGAAAAAAGATTAATGCCACCTCCTCACCTCCTTTCCCATCAGTTTCCTTCTTTTCACATCAGCTGCCATGAAAGTGAACAGTGAATTCATGAATAGTTTTGTGCTGCTTTCCTCTTCTAACTCCAGGAGGGAGGAGGCAGGTGTCTTCTGTTAATGGGCCAGGAGTTAAAACCAGGCAGGGCAGTGTTCTTCATCTCTTTCAGGACCCATCCTCCCTCCAGGGGGATCTCTGCTGTGAATGGGTCATTGAGTCTCACTGCATGACTAATAAAACTACAACCCACCCAATGGGAGGAGCCCAGCATTCCTACCTGGATATAATCTGAGACTTGGAAAAAACCAGAGCAGNGTCAGAACACCAGGGCAGTGTGTTTTCCACTGGCAATCCTCTGGAATCCACTGGAAATAAAATATTTTTTTTATCAATAAATATAAATTTATTAAATAAATATAAAAATAAATATAATATTAATAGTCCTTCCTTCCCTCACCATGCTTCGCTTAGTTTCCAAAACTCATATATGTAGCCTGTTTCCAAAAAATTACTTATGAGTATGAAAAAAAGAAAAGCAAAGAAGTTTGCATGGAGTGCTTTAGAGCTTTCTTGTGATATGCTAATATATGTTTTATTTTACTTAACTGCCATTCAGCAATACTGAACTTTTTGAATATACCATATGTAATGTCACATACTGCATAGTCTTATTTAATGAAATATTGCTGTACTAGTTTATCTTTTCCCCAACTTTATGAAGTGTTCAATCCACATTCTGCCATCACAGAGCCTGGCATCCAGCAGTGGATTCACTCCAGCAGAGACTGTCAGCAAACAGCTTGTGAGCCACTGGTCTCCCACTCACACCCCAAAACCACAGCCAAGCAGGGCAAAAGCAATTTGTGAGCCTGAACATCTGAGCAAGTGGGAATTTCATTCTTTGGGAAGCCTATGAGGCAGGGGAGCCTTGGATACAACTATATGATGCCAACAGTCACTTTTAAAATGGAGAAACAAGTCTCATATACTGAAGGGTGAGAAAACATTTCTGCGGAAGTCAAGCAGGGGGGAAACACTGCTAGCCACACTCAGAGTTCCTGCCCACATCCAGGGTTTTGGTGATGTAAAAAAGGGATACATGCATGTGTTTGGCAACACATTTCCTGAGTAGCCAAACTTCTCAGAATCAAGTCATTATAACTGGGAAGGCAACAAATACAAATGTTTGCTCAACAGCTAGCTGGGGTTATGTGTGAATTCTTTTCTGTAAACCTGATAGTATTTCTTGGGCAGTACCAAAAACAAAACAAAACAGAAAAAAACAAAACAAAACAAAAAAACAAACAAACAAAAAAAAACCCACAACAAAAAAACACAAACCCCAAAAAACCCCAAAA
>VWYE01022672.1:328255-341473 GCA_013398995.1 Alaudala cheleensis | reverse complement strand
TGTTTTACCTGAAATACTACATTCTTAGACACAGGTAAATAAGTATCCTGATGCCTCTTCTCCTTATCTCTTTCTTCACAGGAGAGCAAGTGGAGCTAGAAAAGCCAGGATATCACATAGCAAAACTTGGCCAAAGAACTATTCAACCTGCTGCAGGATCCTAAGCAGGATCAATATAGGCACAGCTTCTCTCCCAGTTTCCAGGGAGCTGAGGTGGCATCTTTTCATCTGGAAGAGTTCTCTTTTCCTTCCAAGGATGTTCATAGAAAGTAAAAAGGGAAATGGATCCAACCATTTGTTTCCAGAGGCAAAGAAAAACTTGTTGCTTCTACATGCATGAAACCATGGTAGGATCAAATAAAACCAACAAAAATGAAGAATGAAAGTAGGGTTTTTATTAATATTAATCTGTTTTCTGATTTTTATATATAATCTGGTGTTAAACATACCCAATCCATGGGCCTGTTTCTGCGCAGCACAATGTGAGTTTTTAGGATCTGAAGTGGAATAACCGAGGAATTTACTTCATTGCTGATGAATGAATGAATGAATGAATGAATGAATGAATGAATGAATGAATGAAATCCTGTGAAATTTCCAATATCCACTGCAGCAGAACCGAACTAGTGTGAAACCAGGTGAAACCTCCCCAAAATCCTTTACACAGCACAAAAGCTCAATGTGCAGCCTGGTGCAAGTCTGAACACAGCTTGGAAAGCCTGCAATGAATGGGAACAGCATTTCCTTGTGGCAGTGGGAGAGATAACAGGATTGAGTGCATGTGGAAGCAAAAGGCACTCTGAATAATGAACTGCTGAATGAGAGTGGAGCCCAGATTGCAGTCCATACCTTATGGCTATCAGCAAGCAGTACAGTGAGTGGAAATGGGCTCTGAAAAACACATTCAATCAGGGAAATTGCCCCGCCTGCAGCTCATTAACAGGATTAAGTCCTGATACAAAGTGACAGTCAGTATTATTTGTATAGGCAAAAAGCTTGCTCCCCTTTGTAGTTTTTGGCATATCCAGCTGGCTTTAACAATATGGATCTGAGGCAGCTAGTGTAGCTTTAATGTTAAATTAGCCAGGGTTAAAAGCTTGCCAAGGCCAGGCAGGAACAAAGTGTTCTTTTTTGCAAAGCTGGCACGTGGGGCCAGTTTCATTTCAGTAGCACCCATGTGGTAGCTACTCCATTTCCCCCATCCATGGCAGCCTTTTTCCAGGTACTGGATGTCATTTTGTCACCAGAGCTCCACACTAGTGCAGCACAAGGGAGATCAGGCTCCCCAGGATGAGCAAACCCTGAACCCAAAGGATCAGCCCTCTGTTTCCAGCAGACTCAGGCTGCTGAAACCTGAGGTCTGTTCTGAAGTCTAAACAAGAGATAAAGGCTCAAGCCCTCAGCTGGTAAAAATTAGTGTGGCTACTGTGAACTTCTGGAGTTACTGCAGTTTCATTTCTTGTGAGCAAGGCTGTTCCAGCTCCCAAGGAACCAGCTCTGGAGAGGCAGTTCATGCCCCAGAGCTTCCTGGATTTAACTACAAGAAAAGAAAAAAAAAAAAAAGAAGAAGAAGAAGAAGAAGAAGAAGAAAAAAGTGGGTATCCAGGCTATTATTATTAGCAGTTATTAAATTACTGTTTTAAAATCAAACAGATTGTGGTTTATCTCTCTTTTTTATATTTGCAGGATAAGTCTTTGTTTATGAATGCTAGACAGCAAAAGTTTTGTCAATGTATTTTGGGAATTCACTTGGGTATCTGTACAGCAGCATAGCATCCAAAGCAGGGGAATGTGCTGTTTCCAAATGGAACTACTGCATGATGTTCCCTTGCCCCTGTTGCTGGCACCCCAGTACCACACTGCCCAAGCCATCACAAACCTCTTCTTGCACCAAGAAAACAATATGAATCTAAAAAAAAATATTAAAATTACATTTCTCATTCTCCATAATTATTTGCTATGTTTCTTTTCCAGAGCTCAATCAAATGCCTAGGCCTGGGGGGTTAGGAGTAAATTTTCTCTGAAGCTTACCCTAAATCTGCTCATTTTTCCCCAGAAGCTGGTGTAAGAGCCAGGAGTGCTTCTCTCACAGTGCTGTAGTGCTGATGCCCTTGGGATCATCCATCCCAGTGATGCTTTAGGGTTCCAGAACTGCAGTTTATTGTGTTTAGAGAAACCAACACTAAGCCCTAAAAACATTCTGCAGTGTCAGAACATGACATGCTAATATCTTAAATAAAATGTGAAATACACTGGGTGATTTAAAATAACTGAAGTACTGGGAACTTTGGCATTAAGGGGGCAGAAGATGATGGAAAAGTTTGCTCACGTCACAGCTTAGTGAAGTCTTAATGATTAAGAATCAGGCATGCAAGAGAAAAGGGGTAGTGTTGGAAAAAGGAGACTGATACCTTAAAAAAGTTTGAATGAAAAGCAGAATATGTGGCTCAAGCTGTAGCAAGCCTTTACAAAAGAGACTTGTTTGTGCCTATTGTTCTGGCACTGAAAATAAATGGCCAATATAACTATGTAAGGCACTAGAATCTGTCATCACTTATGGCTAGAACAAGGCCATGGATAATGGACTGTAATGCAATATAAGTAGCACTGCCATGAAACCAGAGTAATTTAATTTAGATCAGAGGATTCAGTTTGTGTGGTATAGACTTATGAATATAATAATTCTTAGCCATGACAGATTATCCTGCCAATGCACTACAGCACTCTGGGCTTTTACAGAAATGCCAGCCTCAGCTGCACTTTTTTTTTTTAAGTCTTTGCCCAGTGATATGTATTAGATTTGTGGTATATATGAGCCACTAAAGACTAAATTGAAATCCCTAAATCCAGTATAGTCCCAGAGATCATAACATAAGCTGAAAACAACAAGAAAAAATTGTACCATTAACTCAGAGGATGTAGGTGATCATAAGTGCTTTTTTGAGCAAGTAAGAAATAAATTCATGAGAGGCCCAAGGAACTGGGAAGAATTATCCCTACTGCAGGACAATGTCTGTATTCAGCTGGATAATGGACACATCTTGCTTATAGTAAATTATGTTTTAAAGTGTTGGAGAATAATGATTCCACACACATTTTTTCTTATGTGTGGGAAACAAGCAGGAAACCAGGAAAATTGGTTTCTCCATCCACAAGAAATGTCTTATTCCAGATCTTACAAGTATTAGACAGCCCACAGCTTTTCTTCTTTTGCTTTGCTTATCTCTGTTTGTTAACATTTGTTAAGCAATGAGTAGACATTGTCTGTCCATCTCCTTTTGTGTGAGGACGATCTCACACCATCAAAATTAGATAAATTATTCCCCTTTTTAGGTTTAATATCCCAAGAGGAAGGATCTGTGTTGCCAGCCATGGAAGATAGTGCTTGTTGTTCCTCACAAGCTCTCATCATCCCTACCTGAGAACCTCCACCTTTGCCTTGCATGATCTTCAAGAAGTTTTGAGGTACAAGAAGTGAAGAGCTGTCTTTGATTAACAGTTGGATTCAGTGATCTAAAGGGTCTTTTCCAACCCCAACAATTGATTCCATGATTTTAGATTACTTTAGATTGCAGGTCAACTCTACTTCAATGCACCTCCACAATCCTGGCTCTGAGCAGGGCAGGGATCTTGGTAGATCTTGCTCTGATTTCCTTTCAGTCCATGTGACAGCATCCCAAAGGTTAGAAAATGAGGGAGGTGGAATAAGGAGGTGGGGAGTGGGAGTTTATTCCAGCAGAACTCCCTCTATGGGAGCTGAGATGTAACTGGAGCTCAGCCTCAGAATCAGAGCACAAGAATTGCTCCAGGTTCCTGCAGTTCACTCTCTGCCCTGGTTACTCCAATTGTTAAGTGTGTAGACAGAGACATCACAAAATGCAAGCTGACATTTCTCTGCAGTGGCTTTTTCTCTGGAGTGTCAGATCAATTAATGGTTTTAAGTTTTGCCCTGAAGTAAAAGACACTAATGCCCATATCCATGTTTTATCATTACAATTGTCCAAAGGTTTTATAACTGCATAAAATAAGTGGAAAAAAGGATCCTGAGGGACCTCGGGTATGCATAGAAAATAAGCCAATTGGATTTATTTAGCTACTTCATGTTGGATCATTGAATAGAAAGTTGATAGTAGCACAGGAACATGGAAACATCTTTTAGCTTGTTTTTATTCCACCTATTTTCACTTCACAGAGATTCAGAAAACAGACACTGTGACCCACAAGTGTAGTTAGTTCTCAGCTTGTAATGCATATGTGAAGAAAGCATTTGTCTGCTTAGCCAAGGTTCACTTGCACTCATGGCATATGGAGCTGAACCATTCCTGGTTTCTCTTCTGGCCAAAAAAGCATTGGCTCAAACTTATATCTGGTGCAAGAATGCTGATTTCAGTTACTTCAGCAGTGAATAAGACCCATTGCTTATTTTTAGGATGGATAATGATCCCAGTAAAACAATACTGATGACTGTAAGATTGGCTCACATTAATAGATTAAATGTGGGTAGATGCAAACAGATGGCATTGGTTGCTTTGTCACTTCCTGGCTGAACTGGCCTCATTAAAACAGCAATTTTGCTGAAGCTTTTGTGGCTGTGATTAAAGTTGCCAAAACTTTTAAATAGGCAGAGTTTCAAAGTGATAGCTGGGATGGTTTCCAAATGTATTTGGCATAGTGCAGCACTCCACATTAGACTTGTAAAGCTGGATGTTTTTGAGAATAAAGGAGATCTTTAATTTACCCAACAGGCTCTTTTATAATTTCACATGTCATCTGCTGTATTTGGAAGAATGTTTGTTTCCCTCCAAAGAAAACAGTCAGTGGGATGCAGTGAAGGATTATTTAGTAAACAGTTGCTGGATGGCTGCAGTAGCACTGACACCTCTTCTCTGATCATTGTCTGACAGGGAACAGGGTGAAAACGTTTGCACAAATGATAATTCACAAATGATTGTGGGCCAGAGGGAGAGAGGAGAGTTTGGAAGCTCAGGTGCCTCGTTCTCTGTGCTGCAAAGGCAGAGGGTGACAAATGCCTTTTTCTTACTCCAGTGATCTAAAGCTTCTTTTGCACTGGGGGGTGGAGCTGCTGGCAGGAAGAGCAGCACTGCTGTCAGGTTTGGATTAATGGATATTTCCAAAATCTTTGGTATTTATTACCCAAAGGAAGGGGTGGGTTTCAGTATTGCTCTGGTGCTACAGAGAAATGCCTTATCCACAGAGCTCCAGTGCAACCATGAGCAAACCATTTAACCTTTCCATCCCCTATTTTTCTCCCTGTTTTGGTTTGGTTTGTTTGTTTGGTTTTTTTAATGGGGAAGGCAAAGGCAATAAAATTGTCTGAAGATTAATTTGCTGAAGAATGCTAAGAAACCTACCTGCTACTGTCTGTAAAGGGATAGAAGTAAGGGCAGAGGAGAGTAGGAGTGGTCTGACATTTCTGAGTTGAGGTCAGAGTTGGAAGATATTATATTAGCAGAAGGTATTTTGTCTATTTGTAATTTTCATAGAATTTTGGAGTTGTTAAAGTTGGAAAAGACCTTTAAGATCACCAAGTCCACTTGTCAGCCTAGTACCATCACCATGCTCAGCATTAAGCTGTGTACTCAAATGCCATACCCATGGATCTTTTTTCACTCCTCCAGGAATGGTGACTCCATCACTTCCTGAGGAGCCTCTTCCAATGCTTGACAACCCTTTCTGTGAAATCTTTTTTTCTGAATATCCAAGGTCAACCTCACCTGCTGCAACCTGAGGCCATTTGCTCTTGTTCTTTCTCTTGTTACCTGGGAGAAGAGATTGATCCCCACCTGGCTACAAACTCCTGTCAGGGAGACCCTGAACTGCCTTTTCTCCAGGCAGGTTAAAAATAAAGGGATTGCTTTTTGTTGGCAATTAATTCACATAAGACTTGGAGCTACTGGTGGGAGATACTGAGTGAAAAGTCAGATGAATCTGATGAGTGGAAAACGTATTTGACTTTTGGAAAAATTAACCCAGTATTTTTTAGGTCTCAACTATATAGCAATCATTTTTATACCCCAGAATATTCCAAGAATATCACAAACAGGCCACAAAGAAAACCCTGAAGTTTGACATAGAGTATTTGGCTTTAGGAAGGAGATAATGTTTGCACATGTGCTGGTCTATTGTAGTTAATGATATATGAGAAGCACAGTTTTAATGGGTTTGCATATTATTTATTGTGGGAGCAGAACATCATAAATTTGATAACCAGACCCTACCAATTTGCCAAAATATGTAAGAAACACAGTGGCTTAATTGTGTTTGCACTGTATTAACTTGTGTGGAGTAGTTTAATTTATATTCATGGGAAATTTCCATTCAAAGGCAAATAATGTAACAGTATTTGCTTCTGTGCATACTTGTATAAGATCTTAAACAAATGTACAAAATTCTACTACAAAATACTGGTATCTCCAGAAAAAAAAAAAGGCACTATTTTACAATTACAAATTAGAAGCTGCTTGTAGCTTATTACTTTGGCAAATCTCTGCAAAAAGAGTTTTGAACATTTTGAATGTCTGCAAACTAAGAAAAATATATTGTCCCAGTAATAAAAATAGAAATTAACTAAACATCTAATGAGAATCTTTTCCACTGATTTATTAACTCAAGACATGAAGATCAGTCTGTGGGATATAATTCTGCACCATTACACTGTTTGACCCATCTTCTAAGCCGGAAGTCAAGAGCAGCTCAGCTTGAGGGAGCTTCTAAGCACTCTGTGAAACTTTCCTATCTTTTAAAATCAGAGACTGATTCTAACTATGATATGAAAGGGACCAGTACTGTTGATGAAAGGTAGTTTGCTACTGAAATTACACATTACATATATTAAATCACACTGTATTTAATAACAAATACAAAATCCTTCATGAGTGGCAAAACCATCTCCAGTTTTAAAGTGAAAGTAAGAATCCCATTCCAAGTAGTGTATTGAACTGTCAGTAACAGATATTCTCAAGAGATTGTTATTTTAGCTCTTTTCAGGAGGATCTGGAAGGAGAAAGGGGTGGAGGAAGGAACTCCACCAAGCTGTGCAAATGTTCTTATTTCCATGCACTAAGTGATTCTTCCATCTGACTCCTTCCAGCTTTTGCAAAGAAAGTTGAAAATTATTTGACTTGGACATGCTGTTTAAGGAAAAACTCTGGTGTCTACAGGAAAGACCTCCTGCTCCCCTCAGGAGGGATATTATTTCCTTTCACTCCCTCAAAGCTATTTAACTGGCTTGCTGGATGTGAGCTGCACAAAGCAGTGCCATGCAGGGTGTTTTACCCAAGAGAGGAACACATTTTAATGGGACAGTGCATAATCCCTCTCACTGTTCATGAATTCCCAGCTCTTTATCCAAGACTGATTTTCACTAGTGGCCACGGTGGTTTCCCCTTTTCTTCACATGAGGAATCTGCAGTATTTTCCCTCTGAGGAGGAAAAGGAGGAGCTCAGCTAGATTGAGATGGTTCAGTGAACAGCTTCCCCTTTTCTTCACACGAGGAATTTGCAGTATTTTCTCTCTGAGCAGGGATAGGAGGAGCTCAGATGGATTCAGATGGTTCAGTGAACTCTGGTGTAGGTGTGATCAGCCACTTCCAGGTTTCAAGGAGGCAAAAGAGTTGGTTTTGCTCCTCAAAAGCCAGAGGGCTGCCTCCAGCAGCAGTGCAGCTCTGAGTGTTGTCCCTTCAGCCAACTGGCATGGCAGGGACTGTGTGAAGCCCTGGCCTTGGTCCCAGGCTTGGTCTTGCAGTGAGAAGGTGGCAGGTTGCAGGGTGGATCTGCTCATCTTTTTGTTGAGCTTTCTTGAAGGTCATGTACACAAAAATATGGATGTGCACAAAAATATGGATGTCTGTTTCCAGACATCTGAATGCCAGTTTGTCATGGGTCTTGAACAACTGTTAAGCCTATTCCATGTAAAAGTATGACCTGAGAATTAGTGGAAAGAAGGATTTAGCTCTGCCAATAACTGCAAATAAAAAAATAGATCAGAAAGGACACAAAGATAAGCTGAAAGATCATTTTCAGTGCTCTTCCAGGCCTTTAGAGTCCCTCAGTTAAGGAAGCCTGTGATTCCTTTGGACTTTAACAGCAAATGTCCCTTGATCTTAGTGGTGTTTTATTAAGCTGCTGTTTTAGACGTGTGTATGGTATTCCAGGAAAAAGAGTGGTCCCATAACCAGACTTTCTTACATCCTCTTTCCTAGAAAATACAATGGTTCATTTGACACATGGTTGTACTTACCAGCTGCTCTTTTACACTGGTTTTATTGACTGCACTTTGAAATGATTGACTTCAGAATAAGCCTCTGTGTTCTTCCTCCTTGCAAGAAGAGAAGTTAAAGCCTGTGCAAGTAGATTCAATATTTAAACTCTTTCTTATCTGATTTTGTCCCTCAAAAGCCATATGTCAGCTCATGCTCAATGGGTGATATCGGTTTATCTCAGGAATGGGCTGCCTGGAGTGCAGTGTGGGAGCAGCAGGGACTGCTGCCTGCCAGTGGCATTTCAGAGCTGTTAAAAGAGTCACATAAGGGATGGGCCATGTCTCCTCCTTCCTTTGACCAGGCTAAACCCATGGCTTGCCAAACAAACACAAACAAGGCATTGTAGTCTGCCCGAAATAAAAACATTTGCTAATGGGGAAATAGAGCCCTCAGTGGAAAAATGAGACTCAGAAACAGCAGTCAACTGTATAAAAGCTTTAATCCATCACTCTTGTGGTGTGACAGGGTGCCAGGTCAAAGAGACAGGTGGGATATTTGTTGTTTGGAAATGCCATCCCTCCAGTGACTCGCCGTTTTCTGCTGAACAAAAAACCAACTTTACTCCACCCCACACCCTCCCAGACCCCCCTGTTTTGTAAGTATATCAGTCAGAAGCTTGCATCATTTTTTGATACTCTTTTGCCTTTGAAGAAGAGTGGGAAGTAAACAAAATCCCATCTTGGAGAGTTACAGCAGTGCAATTTCTCCTCACTTCATCTTAAAACTGAGGGGCAAGCAGTGACCAACTCAAGGAAGCCACAGCTGGTCTAAATTAGCCACCAGCACTGGTACAGCAAGGGACAGATACAGAGGACTGGTCCAGCTGCTCTGCACTGCTGTTCCAGTGATCCTAAACCATTTATTTTTAAGCTATCAGAAGTGTTTTGCGTCACCGCTGCATTATAAAGCCACTAGTGTGCACCACTGAATAGGAAATCCACCTCCTGAACACCTAGACACTTAGTTTATTCAGAGAAATCCCTGCCTTGAGCTGTATTTCTCTTTATGAGGATTCCTGACTAGGTGGATTTACTTTCACAGGAAGTGAGACAATTTTTCCAGATCCACTTCCATTTACATCCATGTAGGGCAGAGGGCATCCAAAGCAACCTTGCAGTAATGTGCACACTAAACCCTTGTTCTCACAGAGGGCCTTAGACATGCTGGGAGAAGTCTGAAGAGCTAGAAATGGATGTAATTCCTCTCTAAATTGCCAGAAGAGTGCAAAGGGCCTCCTGAGTGGAAATGAAATTCGGGGCATGTCTGACAAAATTGTGTTTCAGGATGATCCTTCCCAGAAGCCCTTCTTCCTCTGAAAGCACCAGAAGAGGGGAGCTTGGAACAGAGGGCAAAGAAGGGAGAAGAAAAGAAACATTTTATAGATCAATATCCCCGTCAAAGGCAAATATTTTCTCCTGTTTTGTCTGGCACACACAGTTTTGGAGGGGGTATTTTTAGAAAACGCTACATGAATTTTTGATTACCTGAAGAGATTTATTTTCTGCCAAAACAAAGGCATCATATTTCTCTAACCAGAATGTGGCACTTACTCTGAGGACAGCCAAATCTTGCACATAATCATTGAGGTCATATGCAAATAAAAGGCACCATACTTCGTGCAAATTCCCATTTTAGCTATTCTTACAATATTTCTCATTTATAATAGTGTAACTATTTTATGAAAAGCTCTCTGGGACCGGTCTATTAAACCATAACCAGCCTGTTTTCCTTCAGCTCCTGCTGAGGAACTGCCTTCAAGGAATATTTTGAGATGTAAAAATGAAGAAAAAGAAATTAAAATGCTTTTTAGCAGCTTAGTTTGAACTCATCATTTAACTGCAGTAATATCTGTAATAACTTGTTCATCTGCTGCTGCCATGGTCCAGCAGTGATAGTGTCAATGGGGTGGGGAACATGGGAGGAGGTCTCTGTGCTGGTTCTTCTTGCCCTTCAAGTGACCAAACACTACCATGTGCTGGAAAAAATGGGCTGCACTGTGCTGATCCCTCAGTACAGCCACTGCATTTCTGCACTGACTGCTTCATCACTCCCCATTCCCTCCTTCCTCTCCTGCCCCAGCCTTCATCAGATTTCCCTTTTCTGTCTTTTCTCTGCAGAAAACATTTGCCTGGCAGGATGAGAGGCTGGTGGGAAGTGCATTGTCCCCTGTGCTCCTGCCTGAGGAGGCCAAGGCAGGGGCTGCTGCACTCCAACAATATTTGTCATATGTGAGCACTGTAATCAGGGTGTGGCATGTAACACTCACAGAATAGTCCAAATCCACTGCTGGTCTGAAAGGAACTAATACCAGGTCTGAGGACATTCATGTTGTCCCTGATGAGATTTTTTTTCTGCAACCATACGTTACAAAGCTGCCTACTGTTCTTCTGAGCTGTCTGGTTCTGGCCACTCACCAACAACATGCAAAATCATTGCAATGGGGAAAATAAACCCATCTGTTTTGTATCATTTCAAGCAAATGATTGCCTGTCAGTGAGAAGTACCCAAGATACCTCTTTTTTTCTTTCTTTCTTTCTGTGCATAAAAGCGTTTGGTGAGAGCCCTGGGAAGATTTTGAACACTTGGCCTTGTAGTATGGATTTTCTGTCCCTTCTTTTCTGCTTAAAATCTTGTAAATGGTTTTTTTTTTTAGCCACCTGCCATCTCTGCTTCATCATTTAGATGCTATTTCCACAATCCCCACTTTGGAATTATCTTCCCACCTGTACCCCTCTGCTGCTTGGATCTTGCAAAATTGCAGACTCTTGTTTAAGACACACTTTTCCCCAGGAGTTGAACCTGGTCCTTTTTCCTTATCTGAATGACAGAGCTTAACAAATTATATTTCATGTCAGCCTGCACAGGCTGCCAGCTCTTCCAGTCATCACTGGCCTCCTGTTTCAACAGAACTGACAATAAAGAAGTTCTGGCTACTCCACTGCAATTGATAAAAATCTTTCTTTAATGGGTAACAGTAAGAAAACTGCCAGGTGAAGTCAAACACTTCCAGGAGAGTGAAAAGAAACCCTCTCTGAATGGCTGGAATGACAGATCCACTTCTTCATGAGGCAGATAAAACATACTGTGCCAGTGCCATCTGGAAACCGCTCAAAATCACCAGCCCTGGTGATCCTCCCATGTTCCCACCCCTCCTGACACACACAGTGGTCATGGAGTGTGGCAGGAATTGTTTTGTATAGATGTTGTGGTAATCACTTCTGTCATGCTCTGTGAGCAATTTGTGGCTTGTTTTCCTCACATGATCTGAAAGCAAAGACAGCTGAGCCCTCTCCTTGGAGCTCACCCTCTATCCCTGATCACAGAATGGAACAGAACAGAATGGAATGGAATAAACTACTTCTCTTGGAAGGGACCTACAATGACCATCTAGTACAACTTCCTGGCCTATTCAGGGCTGACCAAAAGTTTAAGCATATTATTAAGAGCATTGTCCAAATGCCTCCTAAACACTGACAGCTCTGGGGCATGCACTGTTGTTTTCTGTCTCAACCTCCTTCTGTTTTTCTTGCCTCCCAGACAGAGACAGTGTGGCATCTGAGGGGATCTTTATTACCTTCCCTTAAGTGCAGCCGTTTTGCCCAAGGGACAAGGAATGAAGGGACAAAGGTTTTCCTTGTGTGCAGCAGCAGACAGCCACATCCTGCTGATGTGAGATTACAGACCCCTTCCACAGTGGTAATAAATTCTCAAAGTCAACTGGCTGAAGAGAGCACCTGAACATGATAGTGGCACATGGTGCTAGCACAGAGCCCTGGAGCCTCGTGGCACACATGTCCAGTGTGTTTCCTGCCATCAGATCCCACACTTGTGTCACTCACTCACTTTGTAAATGATAATGAAGGAAAAGGACCCTCTCCCTGGGCAAGGTTCCCTTTCACTCCCTCTCCACATTTGCATGCAGACACTGCCTGATTTCAGCTTGTAATAGATACCAAATTGTCTAAATGAATCTTCACTACAAAGCCACTTTCCAACTTCTGTTTCTCAAGCATCTCTTTCCTTTACTGACTGTCATCAGAACTACTCTTTGCTCAAAAGGAAAGAAATAAACATTGATTTTTACAGAAGTCAGGCACAAACTCTGGCGTAGAAGCAGAACCTTATTTACTAACCCAAGGAGTGTAAACTGTTTATGTTTGAACCAGTGGTTAAATTCTTCAGGGAAATTTAGAACAAAATTACACCCTCAAAGCAGAATGTTTAGGTTTTCTTCAGGAAGGCTTTGACTCTCTATGACATTGTGTTGTTTTGCAGAATAATTTCTATGGAATATTTTATTTAGTTCCCTATTTAGGTCTAAAACTCTTTGACATAACTATTAGGACTTCTAAGTGATTCCAAAACTGGCACTGAGCCTCTTTGAGGACATGTCAAAGTGAGTCTCTGAAGATGCAGGTTGTCACTGCTCTACCTCATGTAAGATGAGAATATCACATTGTGGATTCATCTGTGGCTGCTCCTGGGTTGTTTTTAAGCAACTGAACATCACTTTTATTTTCTATAATTCTGCACAATGTTACTGCCACAGAAAGGTAGCTCTAAACATCAGATATGTCCTCCAAGAAAGAAAACCATGTTTTTCTATTAATTTTCTGGGATGTCTTGTGGTAAGATAGTTAAAGATGGAGAAACAAAGAGAGTTGGTACTGAGGTGACCTTGTGGCCAATGTATTGCAGCTGTGTTAATTATCCTGGAGTGGGAACAGCCTTGCTTTGCCAGCTGTGGGTGTGATAAAGAGTGAGCTGGCTGGGAGGGGGCTCAGTTGGAGCCTGCTGCTGTGCTGTGAAGTCCCAGGGACAGGAGGTGGTGCAAGGGACCGATAAAGTAAGGCTTTGTACCAGGGACTGACAGGGATAGGCTGGAGTGAGCTGGTGCTGTGAGAATGAGAACAGACTGAGTGGCTGCAGGCATAAA